>JAESUZ010001310.1:1242500-1717503 GCA_017311185.1 Proteles cristata cristata | reverse complement strand
ATGTATGTATGTAGATAAAATCACCCACAACTCTACAGTCATCAGTGAAAACCTCAAAACAATTCAATTGAAATGGTAAAAAGCCAATACACTTGTAGAAAGCCTTCCTAATTCTGAAATGAAGATGTGTTCAGATGTTTGTGGGAGGGAGGGAGGTGTAATTTTAGATTTTAGAAATCACTGAACTAAATCATTCACTTTCTGGCTAGCTTTCAATGGATGGGAACATCTTTACTAGACAGTATGTAAAAGATACTGTAATTCTTGTTCCCACCATGTCACAATGATAGTATTGAAACTGGACCAGCTGTAGAATTTGGAAGCCCCGTGCAAAATACGGGCCCCTTGTTCAAAAAAATGCCTCTGGCAGCACATTACACCCACATGGGGCTTAGCGCAGGCCTCTGTAGAACCACTTTAGCTGTCTTTGTCCCTTGAGACCCTAGTACTGGACAAGGCATATAGATGGATTCAAATGTTTGTTGAAAAATTGAGTTTCGCAGTTTTCTAAAGCAGTGAGAAAGTCTTACTCTGAATGAGTCTGTTCATTATAATAATAAATGATTTCTCTGTTTGCACATCACATTCTGGCTTCATGGGAATTTGAGGCCACATATGGCTATGGTTCATTTGATTCATACAACAAATAAATTATTGAACAGCTACTCTGTCAGATCTTGTATGGGGTACTGGGGATAAAAGAAAAGTAAGACAGTCCCTGCCCTCGAGGAGCTTACAGTCTATTGTAAGTCTATTATAAGAACTTAACAGAACCCAGTGAGAAACTTTCTGGTGTCTAGGATATTATCTGGAATATTTCCAACTCCCCAAAAAATGTGAATCTAAAATGAACAGAAAGCACATTTGAGAAATGAAAGATGAAGTGAAATTTAAAAGAAAATTCAAATATTCAACCATTAATGTAAAAACCATGAAATTAAAATGAGGAAGAAACTTAGGAAAGGTGAACATTCTATTTTAAATACTATGAACAAGACTTAAAATTTAAAATTATTTTATTGTCTCTGGGTGACATTTTCATTTATAGTGACATTCATATACACATACATATATGAGGTGTGGATATGTGAGATGTGTTCCTTGGAGCTTTTGATAAAACCCATATTTCCATTATTCATTTACAACTAAAGCAGCAGCATACAGGTAAATCTGAGACATTCCTTTCAATAATTTCTGTTCTTATTTGAATGGGGGAAATTCTTAGGAATCACCCTAAAGATGTATAAATTCCGGTATGATCTTACTCTGCAATGAGACTAAAACTGTCTTTATAACAATGTGTGATAATTTAAACAGGTATTTTAATGGTTATTGACAAAGCTTAATGGCATCAAAAATACTCAAGTCTATGTGGATTTTATTTTCATTGTTCCCCTACCCCCACCCCGGATTCTTCTTTTTTCTTAAAAGCATGAACGACCCCTGTACAAATACAGAGCCTTTGTTGTTACTAGGCTATACTTTGGTATGTTGCTTAATCTATTATTCCTTAATTTAGCAGCATCCTTAGTTTATAGTATTTTATTTAGCGGCAACAGAGAAAATACCTAGGCTAGGCTTTCACTGGGAACCTCTGTTGTTGTTAATCTGTCAGAAAGCTGGTAAGCAACCAAAAGAGCTAGCTGTCTCGAAGCCTGTGCATCCAGGGCTTATGCAGCTCTTCAGACACCAAGCAAGCTTGGTCATCTCGTGTCCCAGCTCGTAACAGATGAACACAGCACGTTAGAGCAAGCCTGTGAGAGGCGGGCATGTGGATACTGTCGTAGGAGACACAACAAACTATTCAGCAGATATAAAAATTTTAAAATGAAAAACGCTACCAAACACCAACAACCTGAGGCAAATGATTATATATACCTCAGGGCTGAGGGAATCCCCTTATAATAATTGATATTAACTCATATTTATTATAGCCCTTTACATTTTATGAAGTATTTTACATACATCAGAGCTAATTGGATATTTGTGATAACACATGAATATAACTTCATCATGAAAATGTGAATTATGCTGAGCATGCTGTTTAAGAAGGCAGGAAGGTATACTAACATCATCTGAAAGGCTTACATCAAAAATAATTATAAGTTTAAAATTTTGGCACTTAAGAGATATGCATTAGTTATCCAAAAATTCATATACTGTATATGCTTTCTTTTATGACCAACATAGGCTATTACTGAGTGAATTTTCGTAACTCTTCATGGCTGCTGGTCACTACATGGGGATGATTGTCATTAATGTTATCAGACTACGTCCCCTGCTAGACACAAGTTTTAACAGATACTAATGGATGCCAATACCATATATTCTAATAGCGGAAACACTAGGTTTCTAAAAGGTTCTCAGAGTGTTTTTCCTATATTGCACTTTCTAGAAAACAAAACTTTAACCATGATATAATGTGATCTTGGTTCTAGACACAGTCGTGGGGAACCTTTTCCTTGCTTGTTTTCCTAAAATTTTTGGTATAGCCTCATCTCAGATGTTAACAAGGAGAAATAACAAAATACACATGTTCTTTGGGCTTCTGAGAAAAAAGGTCACACCTCTTCTCAAAAGATTAAGATAGAGGTCTCATTTGCTTTAGCCACTTCATTTTCCTAATTAAAGAGAAGAAACTAAATATTTGAAGTTCCTAATTCAACAGCACTGCCATTAATATACTGTTGTGTAGGAAACGTTTTCAAGACATTTTTAAAGTACAATCAACCCCCTCCCCCAAGGTGGGGCTCAAACTCTTGACCCTAAGATCACGAGTTGCATGCTCCACCCCTGAGCCAGTCAGGCACCCCTGTAGAAAGCTTTTTAAAACAAGTAATTTATACCATGTTTACCAACAATTATACCACATTACCAATTATAATACACTCACCAATTATCATGAATAAAAAAGACTAGAATTTAAAGTAAAAAACACCAGATTGGATTTTATACTCTGAAGTGAAATGAGATCTTGAAATTGTATGCTGCAGTTTCCTCCAAGAGTCTAGCGTTCCTGATGCCCTGTAATTCCTGGATTAATATCCCCCTCATGACTTTTTGATCACGACTATAGCTCAAAGAGGATAAGGATTGTTTTGTTGAGTTTGCTGGCTAATTTTTAGTTCTCATCTTGTGGCTCTCTTTTTATACAAGGCTATATACATTTTCCTTTACTTCACAGATACTTATCATGTTTGCAGTTTTCCAGTTAGGAACGGACTGTATGCACGCCCTGCATTTTATGGTATTAATTCTAATGGAAATTTCCAGTCTTGTAGATGTTCTCGTACATGGTGCAGAAGGTAAGCCAGCTCTGTAATAAAGAATTTACAGAGGATGCTAAACATATTAACAGGCTAGTTTCCCATCCTTTACAAACAAAAGGGCAAAACGGTGGAGTAGTAGGCACAGGCTTTGGACTAAAACAAACCTAGGTTTGAATCCCAGCATTCCCACCCGCTGCCAGCTCTGTGACTTAAGGGAAATCACTTAACCTGACCCTCCATTTCCTCCAAAGTCAGTTGGTGATCATGTCACCTACCTTGCAAGGTAGTTTGTGGGGGTTAGTAGTAGAGTGTGGACATTATTTGACACCACAGAAACTCTACAGTGGTTAATGAATCCTGGACTGAAATTCAGAGCTGGGTGACCAGCATCTGACGTTGCAACTCCCTCCAAAAGGGATGCAATTTATGGAACCTTTTTAAAAATCTTAATTATTGTACTTATTAGCTGATTTTTAATGTTAACATTGGGTGCTTTTATCTCTAAAACTTTAAATATGTGGATTCTTTAAAAAAACGTTTATGGCAAACCTGTTTTCATTACCTTGTGGTACTTTTCTTGCTGGCTAAAAAATTCCAATTTGTTTACCATTCACGGTGAAATGATCTAATTTTACAAATCTGTCCTAGAGTCGACCTTGTTCCAAGTGAGATGTAAGCTCTGTCCACGTGTGTACATGGCTGTCTGGTGGGTCCTACAAAGAAATGTCAGTTTTATTCATGTATTTGGGTTCATTTAGCATTTCTGTAAGATTTAAGATACTTTTCTTCTTACAGCTGTAATTCTCAGCATCTACTTCCACACTTTTTTCAAACTATTGGCCAGTTTAAGGGTAGTCAAAATAATACAACTTAAAGACAAAATAAAAGTGTTCATAAATCATTGATTTGACAGCCAGCAGAATACAGTAGAAATTGCCCTGAGCAAGGAATTAGGAGACTTGAATTCAAGTTCTGGCTCTGCCACTAATTTTTTAAGATGACTTTAGGCAAGTCACTTAACTTTTCTCATTCATCAAATGAGATCAAATAATGAGACTGATTGCATTTTCTACCTCTAAAATTGGTTTCATTTACTTTTTTTTTTTTTTTTTTAAATCAAAACACCTTCGGGAGTCAAGCACCTGAGAGGCACAGAAGCACTTACTAATATTTCGGGTAGTGCTTTTCAAACTGTGACCCCGGGGACCACCTGACTAAAGATTACTTAAGGTTCCTGTTAAAAATACAGACTCCTATCCTCTCCCTGGCTGAATCAGAACCTCCTAAGGTAAGGGCCAGGTTTCTATGTTCTTCAGAAGCTCCTCAGTGACTGTAATGCACCCTGATGTTTGAGAACCACTGGCCTAAGAGAATGTGATCTGAGATGGAAAGGGCTAGTGTGTGGCTTCAATTACTCCACTTCTGGCAGATTTCTTCTAAAGAGAATACTATCCAAAGTGGAGACCAGAAGAAAGCTGCTTACTTCATCAGAGCAACCGGCCCGGTGACTGTCCCCTGCTTGATGCCTTTTACTTGCTGTGTTCCATAACAAAACACAAGAGGTCTTTGTGTGGGCTCTTTGCTTTGACATCCAAGTTACTGACTACTGTAGTTACGACACGGCTTGAGAGGACTGCAGCTCTCTGCTCCCTGACGCTGGGGGGCTGCGCTCCTGCCACCTGCTTCAAGGAATAAAGAGTAAAACACAAACTCTTTAAGTCCACCCACACCGATACTATCACGTGTCACCCTGTGTGAGTCCAACAGCCTGGCAGAGAACACAGAAACTCCGAGCCACGCTGTTCTCATCACTCTGACCGGATGGTGTACGAACCTAATGAATCCTCTTCGATGTAACCAAAATGACCAAAGCCCATTCCTTCTCTTTTCCTTTCTAAATCCTATTGACAGGAACAAAATACCACGTAAGGGCACATGCTAGCGATTTTTAAATTAATACAAGTAAATTACAAAGAGAGGTGGCAGTTATTTTTTCCAGCATTTCACAACAAAGTTCTCCTCACGGTGAAAAAATATGTATCATTTTAACAGGAAACTTAAAAGACATTTTGTTGTAAGACTATCTAACAGTTAAGAGAATAATGCCATTATCTGTGCTCATTATAGAGAAACATAACAGCAACTTTAAAAGGCCAAAGTATACTAAGTGAAGATGGAATTCCTTTTTCAATGACCAGTATGCTGACATCAGACATCAGGGTTTTATTCAATACTAGTGCCACGGGTTTCTCCTAACCCAGCCAAAACTCCTGCCAGATGTCCACAAAATTCACCCCAAAATCAAAAAACAAAGAAAGAAACTTGACCAGAACTACCATGCAAAAGCAGAACGGAAGTTCGGGCGGCACAGATGAGCAGGACAGAGGAATGCGGCAAAAGATGCTGGGGCAGAGAGTGTACCTTGGTGAGGCCCCTGCGATGCTGGACGACCAAGTACTCAGGTCACAGGTGTGTTCATGGACCCATAAGAACTGGGATCTTGACCCAAACTTTTAAGTTCTTCTAAAAAGAAAATACTTCACCTAAATTGAAGTAATTTATAAGTCAAACACCAGAAGAGTTCCTTATTTGATGTAGGTTGTGCCTAAAACTTTGGCTGATACAAGGAAACCCGTCCACTAAGGCACCCTGAGGCAATCTGACAATGTGTTGGAGAGAACTTTGTCGTCAGTACCACATCGTTATGAGAGTACAGAGAACGGATCACCCGCAGGGGACTGGCTTCTTTGGGCAAACAGTCAATAAGTTCACTGCACTGTTTGTCAAATCCCAACAAGCGGATTCCGTAGCCATGTGGGGAAGAAATCATTCGCCCGTCAGGGCTGAAGCAAAGTTCTTTGATATAACCCCTGCCTACATTGGCTTCTTCAATGTAATGAGTCAGCCGTAGAGAACAGCGAGGGGAGACTGGTCGCACGGGAGCTCCTTCTTGGAATTCATAGACACAAGTCCACTGGGGGAGAGAAGAGAGACAAACCAAAATTACAGAGGCCCAAACGATGCTAGATATTTCTTTTAGTAAAAAGCTCAAAAGACTGCCCAATTCACAAAATTGTTGCTACCGTTCTCCCAACTAATAAAATGTGCAGGCAGGCCCCATTCCTTCTTATCGTCATAAGCTAAAGTCATGTGACACGTTAAAGCCTGTTATCCTCTCAGGCTACTTTTGTAAAAGTAACAACAATCTTGACATTTAAAAAATTACAGAATTTAGACCCTGAGCCCTAAAATACGTCTCGTCCTACACACTTCAAAGGCTCTTCTCTTCTTTCCTTCAGTTGTGACTCCCACAGCTATTGAGACTCTCAAAAGGCTCCTGCTTTCCAGAGAGTCATAGGTCCTAAAAGGCCTTTTCCCTTAGTCATTGGTTTAGTCCTTTCCCAGTTTCCGCTGGTTTTTAAAAGAGCAAATTATAATACTCAATTGACTTAGCAAAATCTTACATTTAGCTAGCTTGGCTGACGCATCTCCATCTAATGTTTCCTATGTAAGGGGGTCTGTGACGAGATAAAGGCAAGAATTCACAAGCTGGCACAAGCTGAGCTGATCCTGCTTTAAAGCATTTCCCAGTCTGCCACACATACTGGAGAGAAGGGAGGGGTTCAAAGGACAAAGACACCACGGACACACATGGCCATGGCTGTTTGCTCAGGCAGCCCCGCTGAAGGCGACGTGCTGCTGCTCCTACCTCCTGATCATCAGTGTTGCTTGAGCACCGAAGGAGTGTGGCCCAGCCTTTTGGGTGCAGCTGTAAGGATGTGATGCAGTTTCCACGATCTCTCTCACCGGGAACTTCTGGGGTTAAGACTTCAAGACTATTTCGTGGTGAAACTCCTGGTAAGAAAATTAGGGTGTGGGATGTGTATTATCAAAGGACTGAGGCAGCTCATCAAAGCTTTGATTTCTGGCAGCCACCCCTGCCCCCGGTCTTCATTCCTTCATCAGTTCTGTGCGCTACTACATGTAAAAACAAAAACAAAAAACAAACCTGTGGTGTCCCTCCGTGTATGGGGTGGAGGTATGACTAGAACTAAAGAATCTAAGTTACCGCAGCAAGAATCAGTGACCTAAGACTAAGGCCTTAAAGCTGACTAGAGGTCCTTTTCATTAGGATCTATATCTCAGAAAACTGTAAGAATCAAAGTTATGTTATCTGAAAGGAATCTGGAAAAGTAAAAGATAATTCTCTTCCTTAGAGGAACTGGTGCTCTCTAATCCAATGAAGGATCCAGAGAAGGAAATAATAGGAAGCTATGAAGACTGCCTTTAATATAAATAAAAGGCTATTATGTTTGCAAGGAGCAGGACTTCTGTCCCCAAGGACAGTACTCTAAATGACAAACAGACCTATAATTTTGGAGGTGAGGGAGGATATTTCACATAGAAGGGGCAGGGACACCCCGCCAGTCATACACATGCCCGGTACTCTGTTACGGCCCCCCATGTCCTTCTGCCCAACGCCTGATCAAAGTGACTGCTGTAGTCACTAACAGTTCTATCCTCTCCCTCAGGTATGTGGACAACCACTTTCATACACATTATAAAGCAGCAGTTTAGAAATTTAATATCAAGAGAACTATTTCAACACTTTTCTACCTGTGGAAGGAGTTGCTTTGAAGATTATGAGCTCCCTGTCAGACCCTTTGTGAACTGTTTCTCAAACAGATGGGTTATCTTCCTTAAAAGATTCTCTTTAGATTGTTTCAGCATTGATGGAAACTGCGAAGCTCTAAATTACAGTGTTACAACCAAACTATTCCTAAAATAATGATTTCACCTGTGACTGAACTTTAATAATTTTAGAGAAAAACCGCTATTCAAGAATCCATTTTGAAAATCTAACAAATGCAGAAAAGAAACCCATCTAAATAGGTAAGTAGTGGTTTTTGAGCTGTGCTCTTTGGAGGTTCCTCCGGAGCTGGCAAAAGGAGGGACCACGTGGGGAAGGGGTAGGGAAGACTGCTCAAGAACCTCCTTAATTTCACCAGAGTGTCTGCACTTTATCGGTGCTACACTCTACAGACTTCATGTCAAAAATAGAGTTCTTGGGGTGCCTGGCTGGCTCAGTTGATTGGCATCTGACTCTTGATCTCGGGGTCCTGAGTTCAAGCCCCACATTGGGTATAAAGATCACTTTAACAAAAGAAAAAAGTTCTAATCCTGAATTGAGCCTGAGAGCCTCCGCTCCGTAAAGCTACTGTGTCGGCCAAAGTGTGGTGCTAACATATCCTGACACCCTGAAGACACAGGATTGCCAACATTCAGAGCACCCTTATGTATGAGCCCCACCTTCTTCTCTATACTGTGTCTAGGCTCTCTATACACTCGCTCTTCTCCAGATGCCAACTTTATATCATGAAACTGTTGTGTAGTTTGGTTTTGGAGTTTACCACTGCAATAAACAAGCATGTTAACCATTCTTAAGTTTCTTGTTCTCATGGATGGTTTAATCAATAAAGATTTTTCTCAATGATTATTAAGAGCCTCTGCTCGTTTCCCATAGGCAAAGTAGAACAGGTAGAATTGATACAGTAAGTTTCAAATCAAAGGAAAAATATTTCACATCTGGGCATAAATCTCTAAATTTAACAGGAAGAATTTTTAACCTTAAACATCACAGTCTTGACTATCTGGAGAAAAGCAGATGGGCTACAGATTAGTTTAGAAAGGGCTCTCAAACCATTCTACAAACAGAAGAAGTCATGCAAAATAATCAAGTATGCAATTATCAAGCATTACCTGGTGAGGCTGACCAGGGAAAACACAAAGTAGAAGTCTAATGAACAGTCCCTCCCCTAAAGATCTAGATAGAAGCCATGCTCTTCTCCAAAAGGTGACCCAAATTACAAAAAACAATAACAACAAACCACCCTCACATTTGGCCATCAGTCCACAAGGAGTAAGACAAACAAAAAGTGCTGTAAGAGCTTAGATGTGAACTGGTATGGAGAGGCAGGTGAAGTCTGCACAGGCAGTAGAAAGCATTTCCATTAGTGGGTGGAAAGAAGATGTTATACAGCTAGTTCTGCCAGAGTGGTGGGGGGAAAACTGGCAAAAGCAGAGTGGGGATAGATTGTAGCTCACTTTATCCCGTACCCCCTCTCAGGCTATCAGGCACTGCTCAGATGAAGAAATGGCAGAGCAAAAAGCCTAGTGAGCTGGAACCAAGCAATTTTCACAAGCACCTGACAAACTCACTACTTCCTATTTATACAGGACCATCACATACATAATCTCATTTAATTTCCATAACAACCTTGATTGGAATCTACATGTCCTATTTTTTCTCCACTTTAGACCAAACTAAGTCCAGTAAATAAAACCAAAGCTCAAATTCTAACAAAGATTTAAGCCCAAGATATTCAACCCTAGAGACTCTGGTTAGACTTTTGAAAATTACTGAGGGGCAAAGAATAGCCTCCTCTTTATTGACTTTTATTTGTATGGATTAAAACTAAACCAAAGAAAGCTATTTGATAGAATCTGTTGTAAGATTATAAAATCCAACTGTTAACCTACCTTCTCTTTGTGAGGTTCGTGACATGTGTTTCTCAGAAGATGAATTAGAATCACTATGATGACAAGGTGAACCAGAAACTCTAGGACCAGATGAACTTGAAGTGGTCAGATCTTGAAAATATAAAAAGTTCTTACAATAAACTTAGCAAAACTTGAGTAGTGTCTCTTAACTTTTTAGTCATTTAGTTAAAGCATACTGTTAAAGTCCATCTGAAACAGATCAAGTACATGCCCACTTAACAGCTGGCCTATAACTAAGACTGAGGTAGGGAGGGCAGCTCTGAAGTGTTCTAAGGCCTAGCCCCTTTCTAAAATCTCTTCTGCCAGGGTGGCTGGAGGGCTCAAGTCAATTAAGCATCCAACTCTTGATTTCAGCTCAGGTCATGATTTCATGAGCACGGAACCTGCTTGGGATTCTCCCCCACACTCTCTGTCCCTCCCCTGCTTGTGCATTTCCTCTTCCTCTCTCTCTCAAAATAAATAAATAAACATTAAAAAAATAAAATCTCAGGGGCACCTGGGTGGCTCGGTCGGTTAAGCGTCTGACTTCGGCTCAGGTCATGATCTCATGGTTTGAGTTCGAGCCTCACATCGGGTTCTGTGCTGACAGCCTGGAGCTTGGAGCCTGCTTCGGATCCTCTGTCCCCCTCTCTCTGCCCTTACCCTGCTCACTTGCTCTCTTTCAAAAATAAAAACATTAAAAATTAATAAAAAAACAAAATCACTTCTACCAATGACTTAAGTGGAACAAAAATGACAGACCAAATAAACATAGGAGCATATCTGGGTTCCCCATCACTTCTGTAGTAAAATGGAACAAGAAAATTCAATAAACATGGGAACAGAGCAAGAGCAGTTCAACCTGGTTATTTAATCTTAGAATAGAGTCCAAACACCAGGTCCACTACTGAGAACATTAAATGATCCTTCGTAAGCGTGTCAAAAAATTCGATTATCATTCAGGAAATCATGTGATACGACCTATGAAGTGCAATACAAACTTTATACTGAAATCTGTAGAAGAATCATCAGACAGTTGGGTTTGATGTATTACTCCAAATAGCAATGTCTACTTCATCACACTCTTTTACTGGCTGCCCACTTTTATGAGGACTTCTTAATCTAATTCCCTTTGATGTTATTATCAGAGAAGACAAACTGAGAAGACAAAACATTCTTGGTTTTTTAATTTAAAAAATAACCAACTAGACCTTCTAAATCACTACTTCTCACTAAGCTGAAGTTGATTACTAATGTTTAACCTAAAAATAAATTTCTGAATGTAAGAGGACTCTACTCACATACTTAGGAAATGCCTTGCTTTGCAAATAAGTGGGTAAAAAAATTTCTACTTTTAGCAATAAATTGGGCAAATGAAGTATAAAGAGGCCCCGTTTTCCCAAAGGAGTCTTCAAAAGTGTCTCTGTATATATAGACCGGAGAAAGAGTCCAACCATCTGAAGCTGATTTTAAAAAGCAATTTATAAACATGTTCCAAATGTTTAAGGCTCGGTAAACACAAAATTATAAATAGGTATGTTCCTGGTACAGCCCCTTTTTTCCCCAAAGGTAGTAAAATATAGTCTCTATCATATAATGTAAATGAATTATGGTGCATAAGTTTTTCTGGGCCCCAATTTCACTGAAGTCTAAAGGAATCAGCAACAGGAAAAAGAACAGGCTTTAGCAAGAAGATTTTTAGGGGCTCTGATCTAGGATGGCACCAGCTACCTGGGTATGGACATCTGGAAGCCTAGGATATAATAGAGACTTAAAGCTCTCTCTATATTTTTTTAACGTTTATTTATTTTGGAGAGACAGAGTGCAAGCAGGGAAGTGGCAGAGAGGGAGACACAGAATCTGAAGCAGGCTCTAGGCTCTGAGCTGTCAGCACAGAGCCCAATGCGGGGCTTGAACCCATGAACCGTGAGATCTGACCTGCGCTGAAGTCAGATGCTCAACCGACTGAGCAACCCAGGTACCCCTTAAAGCTCTATATTGAATGCATCTTTTTCTTAATGTTTATTTATTAAATATCTTGAGAGAGAAAAACAGAGTGTAAGCAGGGGAGGAACAGAGAGAGGGAGACACAGGATCTGAAACAGGCTCCAAGCTCTGAGCTGTCAGCACAGAGCCTGATGTGGGGCTCAAACCCATGAACCATAAAATCATGACCTGAGCCAAAGTCAGATGCTTAATTGACTGAGCCACCCAGGCGCCCCATATATTGAATATAATTTAAAAGCTCTGCTGGGTTCCAGAAGAACTTAAAAAGATTGATACTACCTTGGGCTACCACTAATTTTTGAGGTAGTGATGATTTAGAAATACTGATGAGAGATTTCTGGATAGCATAAAGAGCTAAAGAAATTATTTTTAGAGTTAGCAGTTCTTTGCCCTAGATCATTTGTGATACAGAAGCATTAATTTATGCTATGTCAGAGATTTATATAGGTCATACTTCCTTGGGAAAAAAGCTCTCACTGTGCTTTCCAAAGAATGTCTTCTAATTTTCTTCCCTTTCTGCTATCATTCTCAGAATGGAAACATATGCCATCCCTTTGTGTGAGATTCTTTGGAAAATTTTCTTTGATCAGAAAAAGGAAAAGCTTACCTGAACTTGATGTAGTTCTTCTTGCTCTCAAAATAGGATAGCTGCCTACTTCTAAAGACTTGGTTAAGTCAAGATCATGCAAAATCAAGAGATATCCAGAGGACGTGGAGATCAACATTTTGGAACAATCTGGTGTTAATCTCATTCTCATGAGAAAACGTGTGTGAAAGAATTTCTTATGTGGACACCCATCTTCTGTACACCTACAAAAGAAATCAAACCAACAAAACCTAAAATTATCATACATATAAGGATTTGGTTAATAGCTATAATTTTGACCGTCAAACTAGAATTTACAATTTGTACTTAGCTTTATAGACATTAACAATTAAAATTTTGGTTGTTTTGCTCACCATTCCTTATCTCCAACTTTCCATTTTATTCTTTCTTTCTGAAGTGTGTGTGTGTGTGTGTGTGTGTGTGTGTGTGTGTGTATAGTTTTTTTGAGAGTGGGTGAGAAAGCCGAGAAGGGGAGGTGGGAGGGAGAGAGAGAATCTTAAGCAGGTTCCACATCCAGCATGGAGCCTGATGTGGGGGTTGAGCTCATGAGTATGAGAGTATGACCTGAGCTGAAACCAAGAGTTGGACACTTAACCAAATGAACCAACCAGGCTCCCCCTCAAATTCATGAACTATGAGACCATGACCTGAGCTGAAATCAAGAGTTGGATACTTAACTGAGCCACCTAAGGCAACCCCTGCAGTATGTATTTTTAAGTAGGACTTTGGTGAGGTAAACTCTCACTTTATGTTCTGAAAATCTTTATTTTCCTCTTTTGCGGGGAGGGAGTGGAAGAGAGAGGAAGAGGGAGAGAGCATCTCAAGCAGGTCCCCCACTCAGTACACGGTTTGACACAGAGCTTGATCCCACAACCCTGGGATCATGACTTGAGCCAAAATCAGGAGTTGGCCACTCAATCAAACTGAACCACCCATGCTCCCCTACTCTTCTTTTATGATTAAAGATTTAGCTGAGTACATAACTTCAGGCTAATAGTTCTGACTATTGGGGATAATATTCCACTGAATTCTGGCTTCCTAACCCTAACCCCATTGTTAAGTCTGCTACTAGTCCAATTGTTTATTTGGATAATTCCCCCCCACCCCATCCCCCTTTGGGCTAACCTTCTCTTTGTCTTTGGAGTACTGGAGCTTCACTCTATTTAAATTTGGATTTCTTTCTACTTTATTAGGATTCATTTGATTTTCTAAATTGTAACATTAATATTCATATATTCTGGGAAATTATCCATTATTATTCCGGTATTACCTCTCTCACCTATCTTCTCTATTCTTTTGGAGCTCCAAATAGATGTTCGAAACATTCACATTTGATTCTGTTTCATAACTGCTCTTTCATGTATTTTATCTTGTTTCTGTTGCATTCTGTATAGTTTTTTAGTATCTATCTTCCAATCTGTTTCTAATGTTGTGTCTAATCTGCAACTTGACCATCCTGGTTTTTCAAATTCTTTTTAATTACTGGAGCACCTGGGTGGCTCAGTCAATTAGGTGTCTGACTTCAACTCAAGTCATGATCTCACAGTTCACGAGTTCAAGCCCACCTTGGGCTCTCTGCTGTCAAAGCAGGGCCCGCTTTGGATCCTGTCTCCCTGTCTCTCTGCCCCTCCCCTTTGAGTATTTGGCTCTTTCTCTCAAAAATAAACATTTAAAAAATTTTTCTTAATTACTAAAAACTATATACTTAAATTTTTTAAAATATTTGTTGTGATGATTAGGAACACTACTGATTTTTACATTTTGAGCTTATGTCTTGCAATCTTGTTTAACTCTTATTAATTCTGATAATTTGTCAGAATTTTTAAGGTTTTCTATATAGACCAGGGGTCAGAAAACTGGTCTATGGGCCAAGTCTGAACTCTTGCTTGTTTTTATAAAGAAAGTTTGATGGAACACAGCAATATCCATTTATGTAGTCTATGGCTGCTCAGAAATCATATAGCACACAAAACCTAAAATATTTCACAATCCTTTACGGAAAGCTTACCAACCCTTCATACAGACAAATATCATCTGTGAATGCTATTTTTTCAGTTGTTCCTTTCCAAACCTTATATATTTATTATACTGCACCAAGTAGGATCCTGCCTTCTCCCCACCCCAAAACAATGGTAAACAATAGTAGTAACAGCAGACATGTTCCCCCTTCCTGATTTTATAAATTGTTTTTTTTTTTTTAAAGTAAGTTCTACATTCACATGAGGCTTGAACTCTCAACCCTGAGATCAAGAGTCACATGCTCTACCGACTGAGCCAGCCTAATCCCCCTATAGAGAAAACTTCTACAAGTTCTACCACTTAAAAATGTCATGTAGGTTTAGTGTATACTTTTGAAGAGTTTCCTACTATTTCTAGTTAAGTTTTTTAACAGCTTTATTAAGATGTAATTTACATATCATAAAATTCACTCATTTTAAATTTACAATTCACGATATTTAGTGCAGTTGTGCAGTCATCAAAACAATCCAATTTTAGAACATTTTCTTCTTTCTAAAAACCCCACCCTGTCCATTAGCAATCATTTCCAGTTCCTACTCCCAGTTACAGGCAACCACTAGCCTACTTCTGCCTCTGCAGATCTGCTTCTTGTGGACATTTAATAGTTACAGAAGCATACAATAAGTTGTCTTATTGTTTAGCTTTTTTAACTTTTTTTTGAGGTCCATCCATGTAGCACATTAGTACTCTGTTCCTTTTCATTACCAAATTGTTTTCTACTGTATAGATATACTACATTTTGTTTATTTACTTAGCAGCTGATAGCTATTTGTATTTGTTCCATTTGGGGGATATTATGAATAATACTGTTATAAGCATTCATGTATAAATCTTTGTATGGTGATATGTGTTTGTTTCACTTGGGTACATACCCAGGAATGGAATGGCTGGTCAGATGATAACTCTATGCTTAACATTTTAAGAAATTACCAAACTGTTTTCTGAAGTGGTTGAACCATTTTACATCCCTACTACCAATCTAGGAGGATCCAGTTTCTCCACATTCTTGCCAATACTTGTTATGGTCTTTTTCCATTAAAGCCATCTTAGTGGATGTGAAATGATTCCTCATTTTGGTTTTGACTGGCATTTTCCTTATGACTAATGATATTGAACATCTTTTCACATACCTATTAATCATTTGTATATCTTCCTTGGTGAAAGGTCTATGTAGCTATTTTGCCCATTTTTAAATTGGGTTACTGTGTACATAGAAGTTGCAAGAGTTCTTTATATATTCTGGGCACACATCCTTTATCAGATATATATATTCTCTCCCATCCAGTAGTCTTTCTTTTCACTTTCTTAATGGTGTCATTTGATACATGAAAGTTTTTAATTTTAATGAAGTCCATGTTACCAATTTTTAAAATCACTTGTACTCTGGTTTGCAAGAGACTTGCTCCCATGTTTTCTGAGTTACATGATTGTAGCTCTTACATTCAGACTGAAATCCATTTTGAATTTTTTTTTTTTTAATATAAGGGTCTAAATTCATCTTTCTGCATATGGATATCCAGTTGTGCAGACATCATTTTTTGAAAAAGTCTATCTTTTCCTGAACCATTGAATTACCTTGATAACTTTGTTGAATGTAAGCTCATCATAAATGCAAGGGTTTATTTCTGGACTCTCAATTCTGTCCTTTGATTTTATGCCTGTCCCATGCCAGTTAAACACAGTCTTGATTACTATGGCTTTGTAGTAAGTTCTGAAATTGAGAAATGTATGAGTCTTCCAATTTTATTCTTCTTTTCAAGGTTGTTTTGGCTATTCTGGGTCATTTGTATTTCCATATAAATTTTAGGATCAGTTTGACTATCTGTCCAAAAAAGGCAGCTGGAATCTTGATAGGGGTTGCACTGAATCTATAAATTAATCTGGAGAATTTCCATCTTTTAAAAAATTTGTATTTCTTTTTTTAATTGTCCTCTGTAATCTTATTTATTTAAATGTTTTATTTATTTTTGAGAGAGAGAGAGAGAGAGTGTGTGAGCAGGGGAGGGTCAGAGAGAGGGAGTCAGAATCCGAAGACAGGCTCCAGGCCCTGAGCTAGCTGTCAGCACAGAGCCCGATGCGGGGCTTGAACCCACGAACTATGAGATCATGACCTGAGCCGAAGTCAGATGCTTAACCGACTGAGCCACCCAGGGGCCCCTATTTTATTTATCTTTAGGTAAGCTCTGCACCCAAAATGGGGCTTGAACCCTTGACCTCAAGATTAAGAATTCATGTCCTACTGACTGAGCCAGCCAGGTGCACCGGGAATTGCCATCTTAATGATGCCAAGCCTTCCAATCCATGAAGATGGAATATCTTTCCATTCACTTACATCTTCTTACATTTCTTTCAGCAAAGTTTTTTACAGTTACAATGTACAAATCTTATACATCTTTTGTTAAATCTACTTCTAAGTATTTTGTTTCTTTAGATACTATTAATGAATGGAATTTTCTTCATTCATTTTTGGATTTTTTATTGCTTATATGTAAAAATACACTTGATTTGTTACATTAGTCTTGTAAATCTTGTGACCTACAAGAAACAAAAAACAAAAAACAAAAACACAAAGAAAGATTTTCTATATACAAGATCACATTTACATATGAAGAGTTTTACTTCTTCCTTTCCAATCTGGATGCCTGTTATTTCTTTTTCTTGCCTGACTGCATTTCCAGTGCAATTTTACCTCTAGTACAATGTTAAACAAAAGTGGTGGGAGCAGACATACTTGCCTTGTTCCCAAACTTTGGGGGAATGTCTTTCAACATCATGATTTTAGCCACAGATTTCTCATAGATGTCCTATATCAGATGTCTAAGGAATAAAAGTGCCCTATTATTATTACCAGTTTTATCACAAATGGGTATTGGATTTTGTCAAGTGCTTTTCTGCCTTTCTTGAGGTGATTTTATGCATGGGTTTTGACCTTTATTAATATATTACGTTAGTTGATTTTTGGATATTAAACCAACCCTGTGTTCCTGGGATAAATTCTACTCAGTCATGACATATAATCCTTAACGCATGCTATGTTTGATTTGCTAATATTGAGGATTATTCTATTTTTTTTCTTTTTGTTTTTGAGGGATATTGGTCTGTAGTTTTTACTCTTATGATGCTTGTGTGGTTTGGTATCAGAGTAATAATACCAGCCTCATAAAATGAGTGGGGAAGTGTTCTTTATTTCCTGAAAGTTTGTGAAAAACTGGTATTATTTATTCTCTAAATGTTTAGTAAAACTCACCAGTTTTGGGAGGCTTTTCATTGTGGGAAGATGTTTAAATTACCATTTCAATTTTTAACTTGCTTTAGGTCCATAGGTCTATAGATTTCTATTTGTTCTTGAGTCAGTTTAAATAATTTGGGACTCTCTAGGTATTTGTTTATCTAAGTTGTCTAATTTGTTGCCATAAAGTTGTTCATTGTATCACTTTATAATCTTTTCAGTCTCTATAGTGCTGGTAATAATGGGGGTTCCTGGGTGGCTCAGTTGATTAAGCATCCAACTTTGGCTCAGGTCATGATCTCGTGGCTTGTGCGTTCAAGCCCCACGTTAGGCTCTGTGCTGACAGCTCGGAGCCTGGAGCCTGCTTCAGATTCTGTGTCTCTTCTCTCTGCCCCTCCCCTGCTCACTTGCTGTTGCTCTCTCTCTCTCTCTCAAAAATAAATGTTAAAAAAATTATTTTTTAAAGACTGGCAATAATGTCCTCTCTTGTTTTTCATTATGAATGAATGCTGAATTTCATTCCTTGATTAAAACAATCATATGAACTTTCTGTTTAACCTATCAATGTGATAAACTATATTAATAGAGTTTTAATATAATTTCTATTGATAGTTTTTTTTTTTAAAGATTTTAAGTAATCTCTACACCCAACGCGGGGCTCAAACTCATGACCCCAAGATCAAGAGTCACGTGCTCTACTGACTAAGCCAGGCAGGCGCCCTGTACATATCATCTTTTCATGCCTTGAATAAACCCAACTTGATCATGATATTTTGATCATAATATTTTGATTCCTTTTGTTTAGAATATTTGCATCTACATTCACATTGCAGACTGACCTTTCCATTTTTTTCTTCTAATATTACCTTTGTTGGGTTTAGGTATTAAGTTCATTCTAGCTTCATACATGAGGTAAGGAGAATTCCTCCTTTCTCTGGAATCTGAACAACTGAATAAAGTTGGGATGTTCTGTTTCTTATATTATCTGGTAAAAGTCACATATAAAACTGACAGGCCTGCTGTTTTATTAGTAAATTTTAATTGATACTTTCTTTAACGGCTGTGGCAGAGGCAATGTTCAGAATATTTAAATAACCAACAATGCATAAAAACTAGCCAGTCAGAATTGATATGGTTGGCAGTGTTGAAACTGGGTCCTGGAATTACTCTACTATAATATCTGAAAATTCCCATTAGCAAAAGGTACCTCACAGCAGTCTATAAACCAGGGTTTGACTCTTGGCTCGTATTTCACTGTCTTATTGACAGTCATGTGGGCAAGTTACCCAAATTCTCTGACCTTGTGGCTTCCTTAGCTTTAAAATGGGATAATAATAGCTATCTAATTCATGAGGCTGTTCTCAGAATTAAATAAGATGCTAAAAAAAACCCTACCCCAAAGAGGGAGAGGTATTTTAAGGGGGACTTTAGCTACTAGATCATAGGAGGATCTTGAGGGAAGTGTCCCTAAAAGGGCCTGGGTAACCAGATTTGACAGATTTGAAAGTGACAGGATTTGACCACCTGGGGATAATTCAGGATAGTGGCTATTTATCATTTAATACAGAAGAAGTTTAATATTTTAACAACTACTTCAGCTAAATCAGTACATATTGGTTAAATATCAGTCCAGGTTATAGGTCTTGATTTTTCTTGGTCAGTTTTGCTAAAGATTTTGAGTAAACTGTCTGTTTCAACAGTTTTCAAGTATATTGGCATAAAAATGATCTTATTATCTTATTGTATACTTTTTATTGTCTCCGTTTTTAGGGTTAAGATTATCTTTGGTCTGATTTCTCTTGATGACTCTTATCAGATAATTGCATTTTCAATTGGCTTTTTCAAAAGGCAGGTTTTTAAAAACTTCATGTTCGTTTTCAATTTCATTAATTTCTGCTTTTATCATTTCCATAATCTACTTTAACTGGGTTTACTCTTTTTAATCTTTTCCCAGTTTTTTTTTTTGATAAAATGCTTAGTTCACTAATTTTTAGTCTATTGATTTCACTATGAATTCTTCTTCAATCCATGAGTTATTTAGGAAGTGAGTTTATAAATCTCCAAATATGGGAATTTATACTTATCTATGTTAATTAAACTCTGAGGTCAGGGGAAATGATTTGTGTGATAACAAGTCTTTGGTATTGGTTGAAACTTACTTTGTAGTTTAGTACATGCTCTCCTTTTGTATATATTCAAGTTTGCTTCAGAGGATGTATTCACTCTGTGATGGGGGAATTCTAAATATGCCTAATCAAGTTTATTAACAGTAATATCTCCTATAGGCTTACTAATTTTTTGGTCTATTTTATCTATTAGTAAATGAGAGAATAATATTTTCCACTGATATGGAAAATATTTTTTTTGGAAAGCATTTTTTTAATAATCTGTCCATTTTTGGTTTTTACGGTTTGAGGCTACGTTATTAGATACATATAAGAATTTTATGTTCTAGTGAAATAAACCTTTTAATATAGTACCTTTTATCGCTAATTCTGCTTTATGCCTTAAGCTCTCTTTTTGTCTGCTATCAATGGAGCTATAACTGTTTTTCTTGGATTTGAATTTGCCTGTTATTTTTTCCCCATCCTTTTACTTTCAGATTTTTCCATTTGTATGTTTTAGGTGCATCTCTTACAAAGAACATATAGTTTGGCTTTCTTTTTTAATCCAGTCTAACCCTATCTGTCTTTTAACTGGCTACTTTAGTCCATATGTATTTATTGCAATTATTGGTATTTGGATTATCTGCCTAATATATTTTTGTGCTTCCTGATTTACCTTTCTTAAATGATTTTTCCCATTCTCTGCCTCTTTTGGATTTTAATAGCTTTTGTCCACTAATTTAGAAGTTCCATTCATATTTCTATTCAAATTTTATTTCTAAATTAAAAAAATAAATTTTAACAGGTATGTGTCTCAAAGATAATCTGTATATCCTTTGCTCAAACAGTATGCATAGTTACAAATCTTTAAAAATATCCCCTTTTTACAGATGACCTCTGAAAAGAATTTTTCAGAAATGGTTCTGGTATATTACTACATTATCATTTCACCACAGCTAGCAATAGGTATATTTTAATTATTTTAAAATAATTTTATTTTAAATTTTATTTAATATTTTAATTATTTCTCAAATTTCAACTCTTTAACTGATCCATTTCTCTATAAGGAGATATTTCACTGAATATTTCACTGTGTAGACTGTCCCATGCAGGACGTTTAGATACTCTGATCCCTACTGATTAAATGCCAGTAGAAATCCTCTCTTCTCCCATAGTGACAGCTAAAACTTCACCACACATTTACTTCCAAACATCCCCCTATGGATCAGTACCAGTCCAAATGAGAAACTAATCTCATGAAAAAAAATACACAAATTACAAAATAAATAGGTTTAGAATCAAAGGACCAAAAAATGAAAAACATTTCTGTTCCATAGAGGAAATAATAAAAATATTTTTCCTTGAAGTTCCTTTAGTAGGAAACTCAACCTGCAAACTAGTTTTCATCATTAACTATACTACTTTGGTCTCCTTTCCATTAGTTTCCTCCAAATTTTATAGTTACAACATATGACTAAATGCAAGTAACAAAAGATGGAATCATTATTTGATTGTTTTCCCCAAAGGCAAGTTCTTCATCCTAAAGAGATAGAAAAGCTAGGACAAATCACTGAATTTAGTTACCATCATAAACAAATACTTTTTTGTTCACAATCCTAACATGGTCTCCTATTCACAAACCTGTTTGTGTCCCAAATAATGACATTTCCATCAAATCCTGATGTTACTAAGAGTCTTGTATTAGTATCATATTCGATGTTCTTCACCCAGCTAGTGTGACCATGTAAAGTGCATACTTTGGTGTTCAATTTTCTCAGATCCCACAGTGCTATTGTAGTGTCATCAGAGCAGGTAGCAAACAGCCGGTTATCAAGAAATCTACAAAGCAGAAAAGAAAAACTGGTTTATTTAATCTCTTGTTAAAGATAATTTGAGAAATAGTCTATATTACCTAATCAAGAAAACAAAAAAGGACTACAAACTTACTGGATAAACCCAGTGATTCTGATATAGAATAAATTGTAAGTATAATTCACATAATCACAGGGAAGGATACTATTATTTAATGAGGACCACAATGCAATTTTATCCACCTGCTTTGTATTACTGATTTTTATTTGGAAATGGAAATAGGGGTGGGTGTTTGGAAAACAGTGCTGGAGAGCAAGAACTTTAGAATCTGTATAATAGGAAACACAAATGGTGAGAAACAATAGGAGACAGAGATTTTAAAGACTTGATTGCAGAAGGAGATGTTAAGCTATAAAAGGTTCATAATTGTAACAAATATTTACTCTGCTACAAGTAATGTCTTCCTGTTTAGAACACATATACATATAAGAACTGCAGTTAAAAATGCCATATTTTTAATCTATTAATTCAAAGGCATCCTCCAAATAATCATACTTAGCAACACTTTATTAGGACTAGTTAAGATTACAAGGTAGATTATTAAAATACTCTATTATTCAGACTTTTAATTTTACACTGATTTCTCAATCCTTAGAATATATTTTATACAAATACTTAAAAAATAACAAACCTACCAATTACCCTTGAATTTCTTTTTTTTTTTTCCACTCTTGAATTTCTATCTAATTCAACATTAAGGATGCTCTAGGTTTGCTGTTATATAAAACTTCCTAATCTCTTGCAGAAAGAAGAAATGAATTCTGGAGCTTCTTCCAAGATAAAATTATATGTAATTATTTCTTATAGAAATCAACCCCAGTATCCATAATATCATAATGACCTTCCTAAAATTTAACACGGTTTTAAAATTCCAGAATTTTGTATAAACTGTGTCTACTATTTGAAACCACCTTCCTTCTACCCCTTGACCTGGCTAACGCTTGTTTTCTTTTTATTATTCAGCTAATTCCTCCAGGAAGCCTTATCTCATTATCCAGCCTGGAGTAGATTTACCAATCTTCTCCTCTCCCAAAGTACTCTAAAATTCTATCATAGCATTTAATGTTACAGTGTAAGGAATAACTACATATAAATTCCTTGAAGGCAGGAGGAACTGTCTGCAGTTCATTGTTAGATCTGCAGTACCCAACACACACAGTGCCAGGCACAAAACAAGCACTCACAAATATTTATTATTAGTTAATGAGATAGGAGTTCACTGCCTAGGGGGAGGAATTATAAATACATAATTACACAAAATAATTGTGTGGAATAAGCAAAGAAAAGGGTAGTCAGGAATGACCTCCTGGTGGTGTCATTTGAACCGACTTTAAAAGATGAGCACGCAGGGGCGCCTGGGTGGCTTAGTCGGTTAAGCATCCGACTTTCGCTTCGGTCATGATCTCGCGGTTCGTGGGTTCGAGCCCCGCGTTGGGCTCTGTGCTGACTGCCAGCTCAGAGCCTGGAGCCTGTTTCAGTCTGTGACTCCCTCTCTCTCTGACCCTCCTGCTCACGTTGTCTCTCTCTCTCTCCTAGAAATAAATAAAACATTTAAAAAAAAAAAAAAAAAAAGATGAGCAGGCAGGGGCACATGGGTGGCTCAGTCAGTTAAGTGGCTGACTCTTGATTTTGGCTCAGATCATGATCTTATGGTTCCTGAGATCAAGTCCTGTATCAAGAACCTGGTTCCCTCTCTCCCTCTCTCTTGTTCCTGTTCTCTCTCTCAAATAAAGATTAAAAAAAAAAAGAGAGAGATGAGCAGGCATTCCCTAAGTGGCCAAAGGGGTAAGCAAAGGTAAAGAGGCATGTAGGCAGATGGTATACTCTGAGAGGCAACAGTTAGGAGTGCTGTGTGTGGGAAAGTAGAGATAAATAGAGAATATATCATGGATTTATTCTATAATGATTCCCAATATTTTTAAAGTATAAATACATGCCCATTAAACATATTTTTTTAAAGGGAAAAACATCCAGCATAAAGATAACCACGGTTATTGATATGTAGCCTAATTCTTACATTACAAGCCTAATATCATGTCATAATTATTTTGCCATGTTATTAAAGATTAACAAAATCTTTTTTTAATGTTTATGTATTTTGAGAGAGAGACAGAGGGAGGGAGGGAGGGCGTACAAGCAGGGGAGGGACAGAAAGAGGGAGAGAGAAAATTCTAAGCAGGCTCTGCGCTGTCAGCACAGAGCCCAACATAGGGCTCAATTCCTCAACCTTGAAATCACGATTTAAGCCAAAATCAAGAGTTGGATGCTCAACGAACTGAGCCACCCAGGCAACCAACAAAATCATTCTTAATGGCTGAACAAATTCACTGTGTGAATGAACCATTTATTTATTTACAAATGACACATTATCCTTAGTTTTATTTATTTTTAAATGTTTGTTTGTTTGTTTGTTTATTTTGAAAGAGTGAGAGGGTGAGCAGCAGAGGGGGAGAGACAGGAGGAAAGGGAGAGAGAGAATCCCAAGCAGGCTCTGCACTGCTATTGCAGAAACCAATGCAGGGCTAGATCTCACTAACTGTGAGATCATGACCTAAGCTGAACTGACAGATCCACCAGGCCCCCATTTCCTTTTTTAAAAACCAACAGGGGTACGTGGGTGGCTGAGTCGGTTAAGTGTCAGACTTTGGCTCAGGTCATGACCTCGCAGTTCATGAGTTCAAGTCCTCTCCGCCCCGCCCCCCTTTCCCCTGCTCTAATCAGGCTCTATGCCCACAGCTCAGACCCTGGAGCCTTTTTCCAATCCTGTTTCTCTCTCTGACCTTCCCCCACTCACACTCTCTCAAAAAAAAATAAATAAACTTTAAGAATATTTTTTTAAAACAAGCAATTGTTGGATATTTACATTGCTTCCAATGTTTTTACTATTAAAAAACGCTATGATGAGCACCCCAACAGCTTAATCACATCCTTAGTCATTTTTCTAAGTACATTCCCAGAAATTTTATTGCTAAATAAAAAGGGATTTTAAAAATTATAAGGCTTTTTTGATACATACAACCGAACTATCCTCAAAAGTACATAGCAATATATAGTTCCACCAGCAGTTACGGGTATCCATTTCTCTAATTTTTAATTCTCTTAAGTGCCAGGGAAAAAAAATCTTAAGTTGAAACTTTTATTTTTAGTAAAGTTGAACATTTTTCACACTAACTGGAAGATTATATTTCTCTTATGAATTGTTATTCATGTTCTTTGCTGATTTTCCTATTGCTGTATTATTTTTGAGTTCTCTATAGTAAAGATAATATATCTCAGTTTTTCAAAGACAGTATGTTGAATACATTTTGCACATATACTTCTTTGAATTTTACAGCATTTTACTTTCTAGGTAGGCTCTATACCCAATATGATCCTGAGATCAAGAGTTGCACAGACTATCGACTGAGCCAGCCAGGTGCCTCATCACATATATATCTGTCTTTCTATGTGATTTATATAATTTCTTATTATATCAAAATTTTAGTTTTTATATAATCAAGTCCTTTTTTCCCCTATGGTTTGATCTTTACTGATTAGGCTCTTTAAAGTAAAAATATTTTAAAGACTTCTTGACAGGAATTAAATGATTGAAAAACCTACACAGTGACAAAGGCTACTGGAGAGTCAAAATAAATTGATCATCATCATAGAGCATCTTCATACATTTAAAAAAATTTATGGGATGGGGCACCTGGCTGGCTCAGTTGATTTAAGCACCTGACTCTTGCTTTCAGCTGGGGTCATGATCTCACAATTGGTGGATTAGAGCCCCACACATTGAGCTCTGCGCTGACAGTGCGGGGCCTGCTTTGAGATTCTCTTTCTCTGCCTCTCCCCCACTTGCACTCTATTTCTCTCTCAAAATAAATAAATAAAAAGTTTAAATAAGAAATAAGAAATGTAAGGGAAAGATACATTATTTTATTTAGTCTATAGAAAATACTTAAAGCACATATGTATTTAAAATCCCAGTGGGATGATACTGCCTTTGGCTACAGTGGTTCATTCACCCTGAAGGGTTTAGGCAAGAGAATGACATGATTAGTAAGAGTTTCAGAAAGATCTCTGAGGTGGCTAGTTTTCAACTTGGATTTCCATAAAAAATAAAGTGGGGGATCCGTTTTAAAATTTTTATCAAGAAGGCCACTGAAAAATTAGGCCCATGAAAAATTATCTACGTTACATGAAAGATATTTTAATACCAAAGATGTACAAAGAATATAATCTTGGAACAAAAGCTAACAATTTGAATTGAATAAATTTATCTTAATGAAAAATTGAACACTTTGACTTTAGTTTTCTCATTTTGTCTCAAAGTTTTACCTGTTAAAAATCTTGGTATTGAAGAATCATTGGTGAAGAGTATAGATAAATTATAGAAAATTAAGAATGTAGATTTCGAAGCCAGTTAAAGTACCCATAATTCTTTTTTTTTTCAAAGTTTTTTTTTTAAATGTTTTATTTATTTCTAGGAGAGAGACAGAGAGAGACAGCGTGAGCAGGGTAGGGTCAGAGAGAGAGGGAGTCACAGACTCTGAAACAGGCTCCAGGCTCTGAGCTGGCAGTCAGCACAGAGCCCGATGCAGGGCTCGAACCCACGAACCGTGAGATCATGACCTAAGCGAAAGTCGGACGCTTAACCGACTAAGCCACCCAGGCACCCCTAAAGTACCCATAATTCTTATCCTTAAAGCAGGCAGATGCAGAGAATGTAAAGTATTAGACAAATCCTTGGAGATCTGGCTCAAACTTCTCAAATTAAAACTCCGTCTAGCCTAATAAGTTAAGAAGTATATTTTTAACTCCATAGTCCCTAAAGAATAGGAGACACTCCACACACTGAAACCTATGAATTTATGAGTCAGAAAACTGCCCCACATGTCCCCATCAAACACCAACATATGACTGTAACAATTCTGGATAAAATGACATTTGGATAAATTGAAGTCTTCATTATCAGAGGTTAAATGGTAAAAGATAAGAGCAATTGAAATAGAATTTTCTTAAAACAGGTACCAGCATTTCATTGTACACAGGAAAGAAAGCGTTGTCTAAAAACCAAAAATCATAAAAATGTTTAATATTTATTTTACATTTATTCAATCATGTGTAAATTCTTAGAATAAGAATAAATAAAATATTTGGGTTTTTTCTGCATAATCTTTCCAATGAAATTATGACAGCAAAATATGACACCTTACTTAAAATCTGAGTTTTCCCAAGGGTCTTTCCTTAGTCCTATGAGATATTCATGTAATTCTCTGAAGTATCTACCATCATTTCCGTTATTTCCTTTTCTCTAATTGATAACTAGTCTAATTCTCTCAGATCCTCATTTGCCAATGATTTTATGTGTAATTGACCATTTTTCTAATACCATTCTCAGGGTTTTGTGCAATCCATATCCTTGGCAAGATAAGAAATTTCATGTTCCCAGTGATGAGCATTGCATTTATATTACAGTGTTTGAAATATACCAATCAGGAAAAGACCAACAAAGACAGTGGGAGGGAAAAAGTAGATCCTGGAATATTTAAATAGGTCCTAATTTTTTAACTGCAATACCACTAAGTGAATATTCTTATGATAATCTCAATTGCCCTTGTAACCTCATAACTGGGGGGACCTTAATTATTAAACAGACTCTTAAATTGGCATACAGAGTCCTCATGAATAAGAAGTAAATCTGCATAATGGGATTAAGAATTTAAATTCAATACTTTTCTCCTTACTTTCCCCAAATATGAAGAGAAAATACTCTTTACAACTATCAATACTTTTGTTTTACAAGATAAGCAAACCTTAAAAAACTAATGAATGAACTAGAAGACATTACTAAGTATATGAAAAACCACTATCTAGAACCAAACCAGGAAATGCATGCCCACATCTCTGAACAGTACTCAGAGGGTCTAACTGAACTGAGCATGAATTTCAGCTCTACCACTTGCTACATATAAAAGACATTGGACAAATGTCTTTAACTGAGTTGCAATTTCTTCATCCCTTATAATGGATACAGTATCTGTTTCAAATCAGTATGAAAAGTGTTTCACAAAGGTTTGGCACATGGTAGGCACTCAATAAAAATGGAACTAAGTATTATTAATAAGTAATACACACTTAAGCTCATGCCAGAGGACCCCTCAGATCCTCACGCAAAACTCTTAAGTGATACGTACTTCTAAAAAAACCTTCAAAATCTGTTTTTCTAACCAAGAGATAAACAAATTCAAATCTGTAGGTGTGGAGTACTTAAAGCAGATACACTGATAGCAGCTAATGAGAGCTGACATTGAAAAAGAACAAATTCTAATAGCAGATTAATCAGAGATCATTTTGAGTAGGGGCAAACAATTCAACACATCTTTCTTTTTGAGGTAAGAAACTTTTAAATTGTAAAATATTTAAAACATAGAGAAATTTATGAAGAATATAACAAAGACCTGTGATACCCACCACCCAGCTTTATCAAATTTTAACAATTTGTTATCTTTCAGATTTCTCTGAACATTAGAAACACAACTGAAGCACCCTGAATATCCCTCCCCAATCCCATTCCCCTCCCTCCCTCTCCAGAGGGAACCACTATCCAAAATTTGTTTGTCACTCCCCATGCCAAGATTTTCATACAATGAGTACCTAAGTATGTATCCATAAACAATGTATAGTTCTGTTTTGCATTCAATTTATTCTGTAAATATTTAATTTCTGTAAATATTTAATAGGCACAGTTCTAGGTGCTGGCAATAGAGCAGAGAACCAACAATATGCTTATGTTTGTATATTTCCAAACTTTACATAAATGGTATCACACTGTACAGCTCATTCTATAATTTGCTTTTCTGGCTCAACCTTGAATTTCTGAGATGTACCTCAGATGGTGATGCTTCTAGTTCATTTAACTGATGTATAGTATTCCATTATATGAGTATACTGGAATTTATCTTCCTCTTGGAGATTTGTTTCCAACTCATATTACTAATGATGCTATAATGAACTTTCTTTACACATTTCCTTGTTTACATGTGCTTTAATTTCTTAAAACTTTTTGCTCTTCATTCTTACCAGATATTGTTGCTAAATTGCTCTTCAAAATAATTTTATTAATTATACTCCATCAATGATGTCTAAGAGTTTCTACTTCTCAACATCTTAGCCAATACTTAGTATTTCATTGTTTATTTTTATTTATATTTTCATAACTAGGAAGCTTGGAAATTTTTCCATATTTCTGCTCATTTTAGCTTCTTTTATAAGATTTTCTGCCTGTTTTGCTCCAGGGTAATTGTCTTATATATTCTGATTCTCTCTTGGCTATGTGCACTGAAAATATCTTCTCCCACCAGCCTATATATATACCTTATCTTCTCACACTGTTGTCTTTGGTTAGAATGAAGTTTCAAATTTTAATGCAGTCGAATTTAGCGATCCTTTAATGAGTTTTGTCTCTTAAAAACTCCTTTCTCTTCCTTAGAACATAAATATATTCTATATTTCTTCTAAAGCTTTAAAGGTTTGCTTTCATAATTAGGTCTTTAACTGGCAGTTATATTTAGTTATGATATGAGATAGAAATCTAATCTTACTTTGTTTTTTTCATATATATAACCAGTTCTCTCTTTTCCATTTCCCTGCCACTAATCTGTAATGCCCTTACTGTTGTATATCAAATTTCCATATATGCATGGGTCTGTTTCTGGAAGTTCTACTCTATTCCATTAGGCACTTAATCAATCCCTGTCCTAAAACTGTATTTGATATCAGGAAGACTACCATCTTAGCATCCTTCAAAATTATCTCAGATATTCTTGGCACTTTGTTGTTCCATATGCATTTTTAAGTTAAAAAAAAAAAAACCTGTTGGTATTTTGATTAAAACGGAACTAAATTTATAGACTAATTTGGAAAGAACTGACTTCTTTATGATACTGAGTTTTCTCCTTGAGAGAAGATATGTGTTTGTTTTTGCAAGTACCTGGCAGTACTATCAACTTGGATGCAATTCTGAATTACTGGCTAGATGGTTCTGAACCATATAGTAGTGTGAATTTGGGCCCCATACACACATGAAGGCTGACCTGTGGTTAGAAATTTGCTGAGGAGATTTTCTGACATTCCTCTACCAAGGTCATAGTCTACATGAACAGGGTGGTATATTTCTATATCACTCTTATGCTGTAAGTAGAGCCCTGGGAGTCCTAGCCTTATGTAGGGTTTTCCACTAGAGTCCTCATCTTGAACTGGCCATAGAATTAACTCTCCTATTCACTGTACATACATATCCTTATACATATCAAAACGGAAGATCAAAGGGGCACTTCGGTGGCTCAGTCAGTTAAGCCTCCGACTTCAGCTCAAGTCATGATCTCACAGTTCGTGGGTTCAAGCCCCATGTCCCACGTCCGGCTCTGTGCTCACAGCTCACTTGGAGCCTGGAGCCTGCTTCAGATTCTGTGTCTCCCTCTTTCTCTGACCCTCCCCTGCTCATGCTGTCTTTCTCTCTCTCAGAAATAAATTTTTAAAATATTTTAAAAAATAATTAAAAATTTTTTTAATTAAAAAAAAAAAAACACCAAAAAACAAAACAGAAGATCAAGGTCACTAGCATTTGGCAAATGCCTCCAGGGTAAAAGCCAGCTGAATACCAGTTTACTTCTTCGCATTCCTGCTGCTTTTTCATTTTTGGCCCCAGGATTCCTTTCTTTCTTATCAGCTCAACTATACATTAAAAAACAAAAAAACAAAAAAAAATCCCAACATTTTAAATACATCTTATTCTGCATTTCTATTTCTAGTAGAAACATTGTTGAAGATATTTTAAAATCTTCTATAGCCTAATTTTTATGGACTTGATTTACTAGTTTGAGATGGAAGTGTATTAAAGTCTTTCACTATGATTATAGACTTGTAATTCCTTATCTGTTTTTGTGTTTTTGTTTTGTTTGTTGAAATACACAAATTTTAAATTCTATACAAGTTCATAACTATATGCTCTTAGTTGATTTTTCCTTTTATTAATATGTCTTGTTGTACTTTATCCTTATTAAAGCTTTTGGTCCTCCATCTGTCCAATAATGATAATCTATATTAGTTTTCTTTTCCCATTTCTGGGCAACTATTTTTTAGTATCTCTATAAAGAGTATATAGAAAATTTCAGTTTTTATTCAAAACTGTGGTTATCTGTGTCTTTTAATAAAGAAGATCAATCCATTTATACTTCCTGTGAACTACTCCTATATTTGGAACTATTTCTACTTCTTGTTTTCTACTTATCATCCCTTTGCTTGCTTTATTTATTTAGTTTTATAAAGCTTTCCTGTTTTCTATTAAACTAATCAAGTTTTCAATATTTCCTTCCCCCCACTTCTGATTTGGAATCTGTACACTGTATATCTACTATTTTAGGTACCATTAAGTTTCTTTTTCATTGCATATATTTAACTATACACTGTTCTCAAAGAGTCTGAACCTGACATGAGCCTTACTGTATTACACACAATCTATTTGTTGTTACTATCCAAAGCTACACTGACCAGTTTGGTAGCCATTAGCCACCATGTGGCTTTTGAGTCCTTGAAACGTGGCCAGTCTGAATTGGGATGAGCATTATTTTCCCTTAGTATTTAAGATACTACTTCATAATCTCCTAGCATCAACTGTTGCTGCTGAGAAACCTTCTGTTATAACCCTGAATTATACCTCTATACATAATCTGGCTTCTAACTTTGGTGGCTTTTAAGATTTTGTCTTTATCTTTGATACTCTATCTTTGATACAACTTGTTTCAGTGTAGATTTATCTTTATTTAACCTCTGTGACATTCTAGAGCTTACTTTTGATTCAAGGATTCAGGACCTTCTTTAATACTAAAAATTCTCTCCCTTTGTGCCTTCTAAAATTAGTTCTCCACCAATCTCTGCATGTTCTTTTTCTATAACTCTTATTATACATATATTGGAGTCTCTCAATACTCTATGTCTTTTAAATGTCAGTATTTTCCAACCCATTAATTCTCTCATCAATGATGTAAAGGATAAAATTTACCCCATCTTGAGTTTTTTATATACTAACTATATTTTTTACTTCTAAGAGTTGTAGTTGGTTTTTACCCCACATTAACCTGTTCTTGTTTCATCTCTTTTGTTTCATAACTTTGAGTTCTCTTTAAATGGAAAGTATTCCTTATTTCTTTGAGCATCCTAAAAATGCTTTAAAGTTTCTCCCAATCAATGGAATACTATGCAGCCGTTAAAAAGAATAAGATCACCCCATGGTGATCTTACTAACATGGAATGATCTCTAAATATGTTAAATGGAAAAGCCAAGGTATTTAATAGTGCGTGTAGTATGCTACCATTTATATAAAAATGTATGTATGTACGTGTGTGTGTGTGTACACTTGTACATGCATAGACTACCTCAAAAATGATAGCAAGAAATTGGTAATAGTGGTTGCCTCTGGGGAGGGGAACTGGGTGGCTAGGGGACAGAGGTGGGAGATAGACTTACTTTTCACTGTTTACCCTTTTGTACCTTTGAATTTTGTACCACGTGCATGTATTACCTAGTCAAAAAAAAATAAATAATTTATTTTTAAAAATAAAGTCTTTGTTGGACTACTCCATAAAATTAACTTCATCCAGAAAAAAATGCTTGTTTTAGTTGCTGATTTTATATATTAGATGTCTTCATGAGTTTTGGAATTTCGGTTATAGGCTCATTTTGAGTAAGAAAGGTTTTAAGAAAGGTTTTTAATTACTTTTTTCTTCTCCTATTTAATGGTTTTATACTTGCCCCCATTTTAATTTCTGAACCCCTAATCCACAATTAGGCCATATAACGACATTAAGTCCTTTAGTTTCCTGATGATATTGGAGCTATCACATATATACATTCAATCACTGACTCAGTAATGGCTTCATTCAATTCCTGGCCAGGAGGATGTATCTTAATCAGGCAAAACCCATAGCCTCAGGTACTGAATAGCTTTTTTCCTTTTTTTCAGCCTTTTACAAATGGGACAAGCATTCAGCCTCTCACAAATGGCACAAGCATTCTAGTCAAACGGCTGGCTTTGTGCAGTAATTCTGGCTCTGGTTCCTGTATCACATGAAGCACTTGAGTACTTCACATTCTTGACAGGAACTAAAACTACTACACATAAGTACCAGTACTGAAAACCCAGTGGGCTTGCAGTTTCAGACCTATTAACAGCTTGTGTCTATGTTCCATTTCTGGCCCACGAAAATGTTTATGTTGTTTCAGAGCCTGGCTGTATCTTTTGTGCTCTTTAATCTATTGTTCTATGTGTTTGGAGGATAGAGGTTACATCAAAATTCAGTATGTCACTGTGACTAGAAGTAATTTCCACATTTTTTTTGAACATTAACAGTAATCATTATAAAAGGAGTATAATATTATACATAATGTTTAGAAAACAAAATTACTCATTATCCACTCATTCTAACCCATCTTATGTTAACACTGAAAAATATTTCCTTATCTTCTGTATGTCATATTTGTAAACAATTTTAATCATGATTTTTACCTATATTGTCCCATGCATTTGTCCATGTTGATATGTAGTCCCTATGACCATCATTTTAATGACTGCATATTAATCCACCAAGCTGTTCAACTGTTATTTACTTCCCACATTATTGAAAATATAAGGAGCTTCCAACATGGTTTTATAAAGAAGTTTCTCTGAGTAGATGTGTTTTTTTTTTCCCTTCAATAGTTCGGAATGGGGAGGGGGTAGGTGAGAGAGGCTAAGCAATGGGATTGCCATAATTCTACACAGATCATTAGCCCAAAGACATTGCAAGACTATTGCAATACATGGCTGAGATTCATAACGACAACCCTAGTCTATGAAGATAAAAGATAAAATCACACGGAAGTGAAAAATGCATTTCAGAAAAATTCTAATCCAAAATGATTAATAAGTTTTATAATTAAAGGGATAAGTTTCACAAGGGATAAAATTCACAGTTCACAAATGCTTATCATTTAGCACTGCTGGGTAAGATACTAGCAATTTTCATTAACTTCCAAAACAGAGTATTTTCGGTCACATTAATAAACTTCACTATTTCACTAAAATACTGACCTGATATTATTTACACAGTCTTCATGAGCTTCAGAAAGTGTTTTTATGTGCTTTGAAGATATAGGGTCAAAAAGCAGAACTTCAGTCTGTTCACAAGCAACAGTCAACACTGACCTGAAAGCAAATGACACATTTCTCTTTAGCTTTCTAGCATTCTCTCATTATTGACACTTATATTTATAATCATACAAACTATAATGAATAACTTTTTTACCCATGTTAGTAGCAATTATTTCTTATGTTTAAAGTTTTATTTCTTTTGGGGGAGGAAGGGCAGAGAGAAAGGATGGAAAGAGAATCCCAAGTAGGTTCCACACTCAGCACAGAGCCTGACATGGGGCTTGTTCTCATCATTGTGAGATCTTGACCTGAGCTGAAATCAAGAGTCAGATGCTTAGCCTACTGAGCCACCCAGACACCCCAGTAGCAAATATTTAAAAGACTGAAATTACCTGCTGTTGGCAATAGTAGGAAACAGTAATCTCCAACATTATGGTGGAGCATAAACTGGTAGTTTAGGTTCTGAGAGTACCTGTATCCATCAAACTTTTCTTTTAGCACCACATTCTAACCAGCTGAGCTAACCAGACAACCCTGTATCTATCAAACTTTTAAGTGTGCATGCCTTTTGACTCTGCAATTTTTTCTGGGAATTTAATCTGAAGAAACAATCATTTATATATAAAAGAAACATATATAAAGATATGCTGCATTGTAATGAGAAATTGAAAGTAAGCTAAAAGTACATGACAAGGGGAATGATTGGTTCTATAAGCCATGGTACCTAATAGTTTACAATATAGTGCAACATTTAAAAAGAAAGGAATAGTTTTATGTGGATATGCAAGAACTCCAAAACATATTTCTAAACAGGAAAATCTGGTTGTAGAAAAGGATGCAGAGATGAGGCAACTTAGAAAAAAAAATTATATATAACAAAATTAATGTATTTATCAATACCTATTAAAACATACTGAAAGTTCTGGCATATATCCTACCAAACCAGTTAGACAGGGTCAAACAATCTTTTCATTTATGGTTTTTAGTATTGTCTCTTGTTTCAGCCCTTTCTTATTACAAAGTTATCATAAACCTTTTATGAGCCTCATTTTGATTTCTGAAAAGCAAACTTTTTTTATTTGATTAAGTCTTAGTTTCCTTTGGGCACTGCTCTTTCAGATTCAGACCTAGCAAATGAACTCTTAAGTCTCTGAAACTGCAGGCCTGTTCTCAATGTATAGTTCCAATAATAAATAGAATTTGTATACTTCAGATAAAAATACATAAGATAAAATGTCTTTAATTTTTTTAAGTAATCTCTACACCCAACATGGGGCTTGAACTCATAATCCTGAGATCAAGAGCCACATGTTCTACCAACTAAGCCATAAGAATGCCCCAAGATAGAATTTTAATTTAAAAATAATTTTTTTTATTTGAGAGAGCGAGCAAGCATTCATGTGTGAGTAGGGAAGACGCACAAAGACAGAACCTCAAGCAGGCTGCAGGCTCAGCACAGAGCCCAATGTGGGGCCTGATCCCACAATCCTGGGATCATAACCTGAGCCAAAATCAAGAATTGGACACTCAACTGACTGAGCCACCCAAGTGTACCCCCAAGAAAGAATTTTAAATAGCCCAAATTTTCTGTTTAGAACAAACTTTTTAGATACAGTAGGATAGGGAAAAATCTAAATTGAAATCTTTTCCATATTTAGTAATCATGAAATTGTCCTTTAAAGGGTGTCTGCAGAAACCCCTTTAAAAAAAATTTTTTTTTGTAAATGTTTATTTTGAGACAGACCACAAGCAGGGGAGGGGCAGAGAGAGACAGAGGGAGACACAGAATCCAAAGCAGGCTCCAGATTCCGAGCTGTCAGCACAGAGCCTGATGCAGGGCTCAAACTCACAAGCCATGAAATCATGACCTGAGTGGAAGTCGGATGCTCAACTGACTGAGACATCTAGGCGCCCCTGCATAAACCCTTTTTGGAAATATCTGGACTTAAGAATTTTTCTACTAGTTGATCAGCATGAGTAAGAACAGTCAAATTGATATCTGTAATTTTAAAGCTAATATAAACAGCCTTTTTTTTGTTATTCAGAAGAGTTATGGAATGAACTTTACTCTTTTGTGCATAAAAGTAAATGAATCACTGATTCTTGAAGAGTCTTCATCTTAAACACTGTAAATAAGATATCTATAAAACTGATACTCAATGTTTTGTTTTAATACAATCTATTTTTGTGCATGGCATGATTTGTAACTTTTTAAAATGCATATCATTTGCCCCAATATCAAAGCTTACACTTTTCTCATTGGTTTGAAATGTGATCTTTATCATGTATATATTTTGTTTCTGGATTCTATACACTATGTAACACCACCAAATTATAATTTCTAAATGGCTTTATATGTGGTAGAGCAAGATCTCCTCACTGCTTTTTTTAAAAAATTTATTTATTTTGAGAGAGCAAGACAGCCTGTGCACAAGTGAAGGAGAGGCAGAGAGAGGGAGAGAATCAAAAGCAGGCTCTGTGATGACAGCTCACAAAATGTGAGATCATGACCTGAGCTGAAATCAACAATAGGACGCTTAACCAACTGAGCCACCCAGATGCCCCCCGCCCACCACTGCTTTATAAGCATTTCTTTGCTTTTTTGCAGGGGAGGTGGCTAATACTGTACTTTTTCTTCCAAAGGAATTTTAGATACAACACGTCAGGTCCAACTAAAAAATCTTGTTAGTATTTTCACTGGGATGCACTGACTTTACAAATTCAGTGGCATCTGTATTATTCAGTACTGAATCATCCCATCAATAACACGTACACCTTCACACTATTCAAGATTTTCTTAGCAAGAGTATCTTAGCAATTCTTGGGTCTTTAAACATCCTTATACATTTTAAATCAACTAATCAAGTTATGTATACACACTCAAGTCCAGCTATGGATTTTCAGACTATAATAAAACTATAGAAAAGTTTGCATAGAATTGAGAGCTTTACAACATGGAGTCTTTCAATCCACGAACACAGTGTACTTCCATTTACCATGGAGATTTTTTCCATATGGCTCATACTTATCTTTTGTTAGATTTATTCATGGGTACAATTTATTTGTGGGTACTTGACATTTTTTTCATGCTTTTATATTCTTTTTAAAATTTTGGTTTGTTTGTTGTTGGTATACAGAAGTGCAACTGATTTTAAAATGATTTATCCATCAATCTTGCTATTTTAGTACTTTACCTGTAGGTTACTTTAGGTTTTGTCGATAATCATATTGTCTACAAACAAATGTTTTATTCTTTTGTAATACTAGTTTCCTTGCTGCACTGGCTAGAACTTTCAGTTAAATGTTAAATAGAAATGTTACTATAGCAGGCACTCTCTCATTCCTGATCTTCAAAAATAGATTCACTGTTTCATCATTAAATACAATGTTTGCTACAGTTTTTGTTATATTTTTCTTTTGTGGGGGACAGATTTCTATTATTGGATTAAGAAATTTTCTTCTACTTCAAATTTGCTGGTTTTTTCATTAAAACATGTTAAATTATATAAAACAAGTTTTCCAACATTTACTGAAATTATCCTGTTTTTCCTTCAATATGTTAATGTAGTGATTCACATTATTTTACCTTCTAAACCTTTCATTTGTACCATATTGCTTATTTAGCTCTACTGGCTAAAGCTGTGGGCTCACATTCCTGGCTTCTCTTCCTTTTATGGCTCTTAGCCCCTCAATTTACTTAGTGCCTTAATTCTCTAATCCCTTCATACACAAATTTTTTATATCTTACATTAAAAATTTTGTAATTTTTCTAGCTTTTCTAATTATTCCCTGTTGAAGCGTTGGGCCAAACCACCTACTCTACTTCTGGAAAGCTATAGTCTCTACCTCTTGCATCTGAAGTCATGTCACCCTTTCATTCTGAATATTGTTTACTTGGGCATTCTCTTAATCAACATGAACATTTTTCATTTTTGTCTTTTCAAAGACAAGGTTTTCTCTCTGTTGAGTATTTCTACTGAATTTTATTTTATTTTTTAATGTTTTATTTATTTCTGACAGAGAGAGAGACAGCATGAGTAGGGGAGGGTCAGAGAGAGGGAGATACAGAATCTGAAACAGGCTCCAGGCTCGGAGCTAGCTGTCAGCACAGAGCCCGACCTGGGGCTCGAACCCACAAACCATGAGATCATGACCTGAGCCAAAGTCGGACACTTAACCGACTGAGCCACTCAGGCACCCTGATTTCTACTGAATTTTAAAAAGTTCACCAATTCCACTGTTACTTTATTTCCTTCCTTCTCCTTTCTCTGCTTACTTTGCTATTATTTGTAGATAATTACGCTGTTTTTTCTTGAGATATATACTTAGCTCATTTTTACTTGTCTTTCTTTCCAGCTTATTAATGACTATTATTTTCCTAGTAAGTACTGTTTTACACTTACCTTACAAGTTTTGAGACATGTGGTACTTTCATTATCATTCAGTGCTAAATATTTCTTTTTTTTTAATTTTTTTTTAATGTTTTTTATTTCTAGGAGAGAGAGAGAGACAGCGTGAGCAGGGGAGGGTCAGAGAGAGAGGGAGACACAGACTCTGAAACAGGCTCCAGGCTCTGAGCTAGCTGTCAGCACAGAGTCCGACGCGGGTCTCAAACCCACGAACCGTGAGATCAGGACCTAAGCGAAAGTCGGACGCTTAACCGACTAAGCCACCCAGGCGCCCCCAGTGCTAAATATTTCTAAAGTCCATTATCATTTCTTCTTTGGCCCATATGGCTATTTATGAATGTTTCTTCACTTGAAAACACATGAAGTTTTGGGGCGCCTGGGTGGCTTAGTCGGTTAAGCGTCCGACTTTCGCTTAGGTCGTGATCTCACGGTTCGTGGGTTCGAGCCCCGCGTTGGGCTCTGTGCTGACTGCCAGCTCAGTGCCTGGAGCCTGTTTCAGAGTCTGTGTCTCCCTCTCTCTCTGACCCTCCCCTGCTCATGCTGTCTCTCTCCTAGAAATAAAAAATAAAAACATTAAAAAAAAAAAAAGAAAACACATCAAGTTTTTCTAGTTATCTTTTTGTTATTCATTTCTATTGATCACACTGTGCCGATATACTGTACTTCTATAATAATCTTTTGAAATGTGGCCTTGTAAGTGAATATTTTGTAAATCTTTGTGTGTTTGGAAAAAAAAAACAGGAGTCAGCTGTTATATATAGTCAAGTGTGATATTAAAAAATGTTAAATATTTAATAGTAATATAAATTAACATGAGTAAAAATTTGTAAACATTTAAAAAATAAACCTATAAATTATAAAAATGCTTTCCAAGTGATAATTCTAATTAAGTTTCTCATATTATTCTAGTAGTTTCAATTATTTATTAATTTTTGGAAATTGTAGCCATCTTTTCTTTGATTGAGATGCCCTTGTCTGCACCAGGAACGGGCATAGGGAATTACATAAAGCCCCTCCAAGAATGTCCACATTAAATAGGTAGTCATTATACACTGAAAGAAAAAAAAAATAGGTAGTCATTAACTTGTAGTCTTTGTAAGTAATGAAAAAATTATTCAATATCAACAGATTGTTCATGGGGCTAGATCCTCTGTTTAGCTTTTGGTGAAGTATATTAAAAAATTTTAGCACTTATGCTTGCTAATTTTGTGTGTATTAAATAGGTATACAATTATGTTAACAACTAAGCCACAAAAAGAATCTGTTGATATGTTTAATTATAATCCTTTAGCCCAGATGAGAATATAATATAGCAGTTAAAAGCGTAATAAGCCAAGGTACAAATCCTTTGTTTAAGGACCTTTCTGCTTCTCAGTTTCCTCAACTAAATGTTTCTGGTACTGAGATTTATGCTGGTGGTCAGTTTCACTAATGAGTGTTTACTGATGCCCATGGTGGGCAGGTATTCTGTGGGTTTTAGCAAACTTAGCCCGGTAAATAATGGTGAAATTCAATAGGAATAAAATTAGGGATCTGCATCCCAGGAGTCATGAAATCCATAAACCATCCATATAGGCCTCATTCATCTGCTGTGGATTCTGTGCTGTCACGGGAGTGCATACTATGCCAACAGAGTTAGTATGTTTGGATGGTGCCTCCAGTAGTCCTATTACTTTTGTCTTACTGACTCATTCATCTCTCTGTATCTCCTCGGAGGATATAGTTCTCACAAATAACTATGTGAGAATGGCTGGGAAAGTGCCAGAGAAAGGCAGGCAGCCCCACACTAAGGGAAGCTAAATGGTCACTGGGCACTTGCCTATGGATTTTTGTGTGGGGAAGGGTATCTGACATGAATAAGGAGCAGTTTGAACTGATGCTGCAGCTCTCCACTGAGATGCTGGTTGGTAGCTTGCTGTGCCAGCTCTTACCTCCGTAGTTGTTATATAATGGGTTACTCTAGGAGGTCCATGGAAGAAAGTACTCAACAGGCTTGGGGCAGTAACTATTCAACCACTATGGACCTATATCAATATTTTTATAACTGGTACAGCTGAACCAACATGTACTAATGGATGATCAGGCCTGGACGCATCATACTGCCCTTTAAAGCAACATTTTAAGTGGTGTTTTTATCTTATGATTGTGTCTGCCTAACTGAAGTATACTCTAATGTACGTTAAAATCCTTCTTCATGATGATAAACTTGTCTGTTTTCTCCTCGAAGTTATCAATTTTTGATACATATATTTTAAATCTAAAAGACTCATCCAACTTCAGAGTTCTTTTATTTTCCATATGAACTGAGCTTTTATCAGCATGACCTCCTATCTCTAGTAAATTTTTTTGCCTTAAAGCATAGTTTATATATTACTATAGCTCACTAGCTTTTGTTTAGAATGTTTGATATATTGTCTACCTTTTTGAACATTTAGTAGTATGATATTTATTAAAACTAGTAATATTTGGATTTATTTTCAGTCACTTTGTGCTTTCTTTTTTTTTAATCTTTATTTTTAAGACAGAGAGACACAGTGCTAGCAATAAAAGGGCAGAGAGAGGGAGACATAGAAATTGAAGCAGGCTCCAAGCTCTGAGCTGTCAGCACAGAGCCCAATGTGGGGTTCGAACTCATGAACCACAAGATCATGACCTGAGCCAAAGTTGGACACTTATCTGACTGTGCCACCCAGGTGCCACTTCTTTTTTAAAAATTTTTAATGTTTATTTATTTTTCAGAGAGAGACAGAGCATGAGTGGGGGGAGGACAGAAAGAGAGGGAGACAAAGAATCCAAAGCAGGTTTCAGGCTCTGAGCTATCAGCAGAACCCAACACAGGGCTCAAAGTCACAGACTGTAAGATCACAACTTGAGCCAAAATCAGATGCTTAACCAACTATGCCACCCAGGCACCCCTGTGCTTTCTATTTATTATAGCTTTACCACTTTTTTCCTTTCCCTTTCTTGGCTTTTTCTGGAGTATTTTTTTCTCATTCAATATTTTTTCTTCTACTAGTCTGGAAATAATATATTCTTTCTTGTATTTTAGTGTTTACCTTGCAGATTTTAATATGCAAACATTAAAACCTAAAGTTATGATGTCAAATTCTCCCTCAAGAAAATTTTCTTCAATTTTAGTTCCATCTTTATTCATTCCAAAAGACAAAATTGAAGTTATATTTAGTTTCACATGCATATTTCCCACTTTCTTTATTCTTCATTTTTTCTACCATCTCAGATCTTCCTGTTGAAAATTCTTCTCTTTGAACAACTTCAAACTTCATTATTGAAGGTCTGGTGGCAACTCACTGACCTTTGCTCACGTATGTATTTATTTCATCTTTGTTCTTGACAAAAATGAAGACTCCATCTTTGCTGGGTACAGACATCTAGACTGGCAGGTGTTTTTCCCTAGCGTACTGAAAATAATCACTACTGTCCTCTGATTTACACTATTATGGATGATAACTGGCTATCACTCTCATAATTAATCCTTTGAAGGTATTTTTTTCTCTAGCTTTTAAGATTTTCTATTTGTTGTCCTAGAGTCCCTGTATGTCTAGATTCCTATTTGGGGTCTGCTGGGCATCTTAATCAGGGTCTGGTGACTTTCTTCAATTCTGGAAAGTTCTCAGCTGTTATTTCTTCAAATGGTTTTTTTTGTTTTTTTTTTTTTGCCCCATTATCTCATTTTCTTCAGGAACTTACCAAATATGTATTGTGCATTTTCTCTCTATGCAACATGTCACAAAACCTCCTTCATATTTTCAATCTCTGCATCTTTTTTGTATCCATTTTAGATAATTTCTTCACTTGTTTACAATATACTAATTCTCTCTACAGCAATCCTACATATTATTATCTAATCTATTAACATTATCAAATTTCATTTTTCAAAATGTCATCTTAGAAGATGTCATTGTAAAACATTTTGGAATTCTTTAAAAATTACCTCTACTCCATGTATCCTTTCATTTCTTTTTTAGTGCCAAATTCTCTCCAGTCTGGTCTCTATTAAATTCATAATTTTAATTTTTACTTTCTGGGTCACCTCTCCTTCTCTGTACTGAGAAGTCCTTGTAAGTGACAGGGTAATGTACGTAGTAAGCTGATTTAACCCATCTAACTGAAGATTATGAGAAATTATCTCCTTTAACACGGATATCTTTTTTCTATAAAATTATTTTAAGCCTTATGAAAATCTGGAGCATATTAGTAGATGTAGTAAGAATACTAACAAATTAAAACACAACTATTTTCACCCATCACCTTGACATAGATAGAAAAGAATGGCAATGTGCAACATTGGCAACAGTATGGAGAGACAGGCACTTTCAAATGTGTGCAACAGGAATGAGAATTAGTAAAATCTTCACAAAGGGCAATTTAATAATGGTATCCAAAATCTTCATAACCTTTGACTCATTCTAGGGAATTATCATGAGGACATAAATCTAAAAATTATATTTATAGTTTTATTTAAATAAATGAAAATTTTTAATACTGTAGAAATATATTAACACAGGTAATTCACAACACACTATGAAAAAAAGCAGACAACAAAAGGACTCCATGTTTATATTTAAATGAATATACACAGGGGCACCTGGCTGGCTCAGGTGGAAGAGCATGTGACTCTTGACCTTGAGGTCGTGAGTTTGAGCCCCATGTTGAGCACAGAGGTTACTTAAATAAATAAAAACTTTTAAAAATAGGTAAACATATACAAAGAAAAAAATTCCTTGGATAGCCATTCAATCCCTGCAATTATAATTGCTGTTCAGCTTCTAATTTTGCTCATTTATTGCCTACATTTTCTAGAATGAGTATATATCAACTGCAAATTAAACAACACTGAATTATTTTAAGTACCAGAGTACCTAACTACTTTTTTCAAAAATGTCTGTATGGAACACTACTGTCCACATTCAAACAGAACTATCAATAATATACTCCTCATTCTAATAGCACTGGCAATGGGAATTCCTTCTTCATAATTCATTCTACCCATCAACCTGTACCTAAAATCCCACTTCCAAAGAGTAGAAACGGCTGTTTCTGAAAGCCTGAGAGAATAGGTAGGGGGATGGGAAGAGAGAAGTTGGGGTATGGAGAAAAAAGGAACCAAATGTTTATGAGGAATAGATTCTGGGTATTTTAGGAGGAGTTTTAGGAATACAGCTTGGGTGGAGAGGAATGGGGAAAGGCAGTTTCATGAATAAACTTCAGCAATAGCTTCTCCTCTCCTCCCTGTACTCAGGTGCACATTCGTTGCTACAGGTTCCACCCAACTGCTATTAGTAGAAACCCCAGAGATCCTAGCACAGGCATAATTAGGAAGAAGCATCTGCATCAGTGAAATGGAATATGGCGTACCTCCTCACCATGATTTCAGACCGTGCAACTTTTCTCCTTTGTTAGCATGTTTTAGGTTTTTCTTTAGCAAAATATTTTGCTTTGTTTAAGCTATTATCTTTCAGCTTCACTAGCATGACAAACTGATCCTCCAACCACAGGTCCTCTAACATACCATTTCCTCCATCCTATCCTGGCTACTTTAACTTCTATGCATGTTTCTGTTCTTGGTCAAATGTTATTTCTTCAGAGAAACCTCAAACACCCTAGTACACAACAGATTCCTTCAAGTCTTTATCTCAATTTATAAATATACATTACAAATTATTTAGTATGGTTATTAATATGTGTTGAACTACTATGTCTCAGGCTTAATAAAAGTGGTCCCATTAGCTGGTTTTGCTCACCACTGCAACCCCTCCATCTAGAACACAGCAAATGCTCAACAAGTATTTGCTGAATGAAGGAATGAATAAATAAGCAACTGAGCAAATGACTAGGAATCCAGAGGCCTTGATCAGGTAAGCTAAATTAACTATGTCCTCTCAGGGTAGAACTGTGTGTCAATTTTTTCCTTGGTTCCTTGTTGAACTTGTTCGTGTTTTTAAACCAAAGTTTAAAAAATACCTATTATTTTGAAGATTCCCCACAACCCAAAAGTAAACTGAGGCCAAACAAGAAACATTCACTCTGCCAGGAAAACGGTCGGATACCCTTAACAGACGCACCCAGTCTAGCCCGGGGATTTCACTAACGCCCCACATCAGAAACCGCCTCTCCGCCGCTGCATCCCTTGTCCCCTCAGGGCAAGTCAGGCGTGGAGTGCGTGGAACCCGCAGGCTCCCTTCCCTCGCCAGAAGCTTCGGGGAGAAAACCGCAAGCCCAGGGTGACAGGGAAAGAAGGCGCATCTGCTGGGTACGTATCCGCAGGTCACGTACTGCGTACCAGAGAAGCGGGCTCTGGCCGGGCTCGAGCCCCACGGCACAGCGTCCCGAGGAGCACACGCGAGGCCCCGGGCCTGCCTGCCGCCAAGAGCCGGGAGACACCTCCGACAACCACTGGGCTCTTCACCCAGTGCAGGTGTCCCGATCCCCGGCCGCCGCCCACGGGCGGCAGAGGCAGGCGGGCACCCGCCCTCCGATGGGCCGCGCTTACCCGTCGGGGGAGTACTCGAGGTTGAAGACGGCGCCGTGGGTGCGGGTGCTGAGGTACACCGAGTCCGCGGGATGGATGGAACCATAGAGGTTAGTCATGGTGCGGAAATTGTCCCGCGCCGGGTCCACGAACAGCCCGCGGCCCAGACTGCGTTCTCTTAGCCACCCGAATAGCCGCGCGCCGGGGCCGCCCAGGCCGGCGCCGAGGCGGCCCCGGCCCCCAGCCCTGCAGTCGGGCCCGGGTCGCCGGCGCGCGGGGGAGGGTGGTGACGGCTCTCCCTGGGCGGAAGCTGCCGAGGAGTCCAGAGCTCCGGGCGGCTCGAGCTCCCCGACGCGCGCGGCCAGGGACAGCGAGGGGACACCGGGACGGCGAGGGCTCCAGGAGGGCGACGGGGGAGGGGCTGCGTCAGCCTCGGGCTGCGGCGGCGTGGGCGGGGAAGGGAGCGGCCCGGTGGCCACTGCCTGCCCTGCACGGGGTGCCGGCTCCTCAGCCCCGGTTCCGGCTGTCCCATCCCCTCCGGGACTACCGGGCCCAAAGGTAAACATGACCAACGCACCCGCCCCCTGCTCCCGGCAGCTGCCCCGCCGGCCGACACCTCACCGCTCCCGCTCCCGCCGCCACTTCCGGCGTGCGACGGCCTAACCGCGCCGGCTGGGAAACACGTGCCGCTCCTGGCCACCATCCGTTGGGGACCGCGAAAGCGGGGACACAGCCGACGGCTGGTGTTTTAGCCCCGGAGGGAGGGAACAATTAGCTGTGTTTGAGCGCAACTGAGAATGCCCAGGGTGCGGGCTGTATGGGGCAGTGTTTTCGCATCAGGGTACTGCGTGCGACAGGATCAGTCTGTAATTGTGCCCAGGGATGACTGGGCCTGAATGATCAAAGGGGTGGACTATGATTATGCACTGTTACCCTCACTTTACGATAAGGTCACAAGGGGAAGAAATTACCATATTGTGTGCAGGCCCCACATATTTAGGGGCATGGTGTACTGCCCACTTGGTCTGGGAGTCTAAGGACACAGGTTCACGACTGCACTAAAAGCCCAGGTCTGTACAGGGCCTGGAAAACTAGGGCCTATTGGTGCCCTGAATAATCTGCCTAACTCCCAGCTACTGCCCAGTAGGTCAAGATTTTATCAAGGCCAATGTCTTCGTCTCCTCAGGAAGGAGAATATATCCAGCAGGAGTCACGGAATGGAGCTGGATCAAATCAACCTGACAAGCAACAGAGCCCAAGATCAGTCCTGCTTACGTGTGCCAGGGCACAGATGGCATGTCATGATGCAAGACCCTGCACCAGTGCTGTTAAAGATGAATATATACTACTCCTTTGTGAAAAAGAGTTAACAGGAACTGCGGCATTTCTTCCAGAGGGAAGGAGAGCCTTCAATAAAAGAAAGCTTGAGGTACAAGGAAAGGTAGATATAAGAACGGACAACTCTTCTAGGTATTGACAGCTTTTGAAGGAGAGCTGTGTGGTAGAAAGCTCACATTTGCTGCTCTTTCCCCTGCAGGAAATGGCAGTGAAGCTAGAATCTCAGAAGGCCAGGCATCCCCAGTTGCTGTACAAGAGCAAACTCTATAAGATTCTTCAAGGTGGGGTTGGCATCCCCCCCATACGGTGGTATGGTCAGGAAAAAGACTACAATGTGCTAGTCATGGATCTTCTCGGACCCAGCCTCGAAGACCTCTTCAGTTTCTGTTCAAGAAGGTTCACAATGAAAACTGTATTTATGTTAGCTGACCAGATGATCAGTAGAATTGAATATGTGCATACAAAGAATTTTATACACAGACATTAAACCAGATAACTTCCTAATGGGTATTGGGCGTCAGTGTAATAAGTTATTCCTTATTGATTTTGGTTTAGCCAAAAAGTACAGAGACAACAGGACAAAGCAACATATACAATACAGAGAAGATAAAAATCTCACTGGCACTGCCCGATATGCTAGCATCAGTGCACATCTTGGTATTGAACAGAGTTGCCGAGCTGACATGAAATCATTAGGATATGTTTTGATGTATTTTTATAGAACCAGCCTGCCCTGGCAAGAACTAAAGGCTGTGACAAAAAAGCAAAAATATGAAAAGATAAGTGAAAAGAGATGTCCACTCCTGTTGAAGTTTTACGTAAGGTGTTTCCTGCAGAATTTGCCATGTACTTAAACTACTGTCATGGGCTGCGCTTTGAGGAAGCCCCGGATTACATGTATCTGAGGCAGCTATTCCACATTCTTTTCAGGACTCTGAACCACCAGTACAACTACACGTTTCATTGGACAATGTTAAAGCAGAAAGCAGCACAGCAGGCAGCCTCTTCAAGTGGGCATGGTCAGCAGGCCCAAACCCCCACAGGCAAGCAAACTGACAAAACCAAGAGTAACATGAAAGGTTTCTAAGCATGAATCAATGAACAGAAGAAGCAGAGCAGATGATCAGAGCAGCCTTTGTTTCTCCCCAGATCTAGGAATTTCAGTTCATATGTACACTAGACAGTGGTTGTGAACAACCATTTACTTGGTGTAAAGAACTTAATTTCAGTATAAACTGGCTCTGGGCAGCATTGGTGATGCCATGTCCCGAGTTGTAGCCACTGTAATTGTGAATATTAACTGAGATAGTGAAACATGGTGTCCAGTTTTCTATTGCATTTTTTCAAGTGGAAAAGTTCACTAAATGGCTGACACACACAAATTGGTGGAAAAATTGTGCATATGCCAATTTTTTGTTAAAATCTTTTATTTTGAACTATACTGCTTTGAGATCTCATTTCAGAAGAACAGCATGAACAGTTTTCAGCCACAGTTGTGATGGTTGTAAATGCTCACAATTGTGCGTTCTTAGGGTTTATCCACCCCTGGGGTTTGCAAGTTGTTCACTTAAAACATTCTTAAAATGGTTGGCTTCTTGTTTGCAAGCCGGCTTGATATGGTAGCTACCAAAGATTCCAGTGTTTGAGCGTACGGAAGACTCTGCCTGCTTACCTGTGCTAGAAATAACAGCATCTAAAGTGAAGACTTGAGAAAAACTTAGTGACTACTAGATTATCCTTAGGACTCTGCATTAACTCTATAATGTTCTTGGTATTAAAAAAAAAAAAAGCATATTTGTCACAGAATTTTAGTTAACATCTTACAACTGAACATGTATGTATGTTGCTTAGATAAATGTAATCACTGTAAACATCTATATGATCTGGGATTTTGTTTTTATTTTGAAATGGGAGCTTTTTGTTTACAAGTTCATTAAAAACTAAAAACCATTTCTGTAAAAAAAAAAAAAAAAAGAAAGAAAAAGAAAAGAAAGCTCACATTTGCTGACTGAGGATAAACCTGAAGGATCTTTGTAGGAAGAGCTATCTTGTGAGGATAGATCTGAATGATCTCCAGTGTAAAGGGAATGAGATTCATAGAGCTGAACATTCAGCAGGTCCTCCTACCAGAAAAGTTAGTTATTCAGCTCTCCTGTCCATGAGCTGATTGAAAAAAGAGCAAGAAGCAAGCATCCTCTGAGTTTAGAGATCATAGCAGCCATTCCTCTGGGGAAAGTCTCCATGTCGCCCACATAGAGCAGAAGGGGTAAATGTCTGTTTGTGATTAACAAATTATGTCCCTTAATGACCCCCAACATTTGGCTGCAACAAATAATAGAGGCCCTCTGCTTGACCCCTAGGTTATGGTCAATGGCTAAAATTTTATGGTCTATAAAACATTGACCATTTACCAATATTATTAAGTTTTTAATAGGTAAAATAGAACAGTTTTAAAAGGTTACATATTCCAAGGTATTTAAGATACAGTTTCAACAGAAAAATATAAGCTCTGGAATGAAAATTTGTGCTGCCTCAAGATAATCAGATTTCACAGTTCAGGCAAATCAGAATTAACATGCTATAGTCCCAAAATTGATTAAGAAATGTTCACTAACAATTTAGAGAATCTAGAGAAGCCAAATGGAAAGAAAAAATTTTGCAGGTTTGCAGGTATCTCAGGCAGTTAGATAATGAGAAAATTCAGAAAATGGCCAAAAAAGGGAATGTGGCTGTAACACACAGAACAAGTCATTCATTAATGCCAGGGTTTGCTTTTTTTCCTTTTCTTTCTTATGCTTCTACTTAAAATGGGAGCCCTCAGTTATTCCAAATAATTTTTACTAAAACCTAAAATAAGAACAAATTACATAAGGACTCAAAGTCTATTAAGAGGACCATGATTTTACAACCCATCAGTAGGAAAAAAAATTACTGGAAGTTAATTGAGAAGGTACTAAAGATAGACTAACTGTGACTGTCCTATTTACCCACTGCCTTTGGGTACAACCAAAAGGCCTTTAAATACAACCATGTCCTGTTAACAAGGAAAATGACTGCAAATCACAGTCTATATAGACCAATTTTTGTAACACTATTTTCAAGGGCTAAAAATTTTTCAACTTCAACTGCTCAACTTCACAGATACCAGTTCTTCAGAAATGCCTAAAGCATCCTCTGAACCTCTTTGCCCTGATGTTCCTTTTAGATCACAACACAAGGAAATAACTGGCAAAGGTTTCCTCTACACCCGGGTATCACACGCCCCTGGATACCCCCAACACTTGGGATCTATCTCATTCAGCAGGCAGGGAACAAATTCATTTTCTTTCTTCCCTATCCACTGACTAGAGGTTTTTTAAAAAATTACTTCCTAAGGGATGTATTATAATGCAATGTGCCTGAAATATAAACACTGGTCTTTCTGTTTAGGCTGTTATACTTTTGGAGCAGTAGGTTCAGTCCTGACGTCTTTGACATCATTGGTTCTGCCCATCAGATAGAATTCTTTGTTGAGAACAAAACTGACAAAATGAGCAAGGCAGCTGGACATGGCAAAAAACAAACAAACAAACAACCCCCCAAAAAAAAAAAACAAAAACAACCCTGAAATGGAAGCAGTATCTCAGGCATCTTCTCAACTGAAGCCATGTACTTCAGCTTTTTGAAATGGTCATCTGTTATATGATCAGCTTGGAAAACAGCAAGTACAAACTCCAACACTGCCTTTTTCCCGAGCAGGGAGATCATACTTACTCCAGTTCACACAGACGTGTAAGAAAACACAGCCAGAAGCAGAATCTGTTTCTCCCAATATAGCCAATAAAACAAAGGGCCTAAGAAAATGAAACAAAAATCCAAGGTTGGAGTAAAGGGGCAAAGTCAGGCCAAAATAAACTTTCCAGTTAAACTTGATCAAGCCCAGTGGGATGCAAACCTGAAACTGTGGCTCAGCACCACCTCTGCCAGAAGTCTGGTTTGCTCACTCCAGCTACAAGCACCTCCTCTTTCTCCTCTAAACACTATGGCATCAAAAATCTCAGAACCAAGACTCAGAGATTCTAAATAAGGATCCTAAATGCAAACTTTTTCATATGAGTAAAGTGAAGCTCAGATCATTTTCCCTTTGCGTCCAATTAACCCCAAACAAGACTCAATATTTGCAAAATTAATAGCCGACACTTAGCAATTACTATGTGCTAACAATGTGCTCAGTGCTTCCTATTATTTTACTTCTTCCTTTTTTATGTTTATTTATTTTTGAGAGAGTGTGAGCAGGGGAGGGGCAGAGAGAGGGGGAGACACAGAATACAAAGCAAGCTCTAGGCTCTGAGCTGTCAGCACAGAGCCCAATGTGGGGCTCGAACTCACGAATTGTGAGATCATGACCTGAGCCAAAGTCAGATGCTTAGCTGACTGAGCCACCCAGGCACCCCAATATTATCTTATTTCTTATAAAGATTCTAGGAAGTAGTATTTTTATTATCACCCCATTTTATTGGCAAAGAAACTTAAGTTCAGAGAGGTAAAGTGACTTCCCCAAGGTCACACAGTTGGAAAGTGGTAGAGCTAGGATCTGAATCCAAGTGTATTTGATTCCAAAGATTATACTTTTAATCATTACCCCTTCTCAGGCAAAATACTGAAAACTACTAAACACCTAAAAATAGAAGAAAAGTTCAGCAAACCATAGTGTGACAGCATACTCTATGGCCACTAGGGAAGCAATGCCTAGAGAATGATCTTGAAAGAACAAGAGTCTGGCAACTAGGCAGGAGGCTCTCAGCAAGGCAAAGGGGAGAGGATGTACCTGTCCTGAAGTTATCTTCAGGATGGCAACAAAGGCCCTTCAAGAACAGTTTGCAAGGTTTGCAAGGTGAGATCAGGAGGGTAAGTTGGGGGGTAGAAGACTGATGACCTTCAACCACAGGAATAAATACAGAGAAGAGATGTTTCTTTCCCGGCCCAGAGGATCAGGAATTTCACTGTAGGGATCAGTAGGACTTTGTAAAGCTTGGTGACAAACCCATGTTTGCTGTGTCTTTATCCTTGGTCCATTTCTCTGGGAAGAATTAGCATGACCTCTGATACCCAAAGGACCTGACTTTGGATGGAGATAGTAAGCTGTTGGCTGGGGAATTGAGACTCATTTCATAACTAGTCTTGGTGGGAAAGAGACGATGGAGGCAGTTCTAGAAATGAGAGAGAGACAAGCATAGGCTTGGGGCCAGCAGCAAGAAATAAATAAAAATGTAAGAAACTGTTTTGGGCCCATTAGGGATAATTAATGGCTAGACTAAATTCGCACTGGCAAATGTAAACCAGTATAATGTAGCAGAAAGAGCGCAAGCATTGAATATGGACTCTGCCATATTCTAGTTGCATGCCCCATATTAAGTTACAGCTCTGATCCTCAAGGATAAAATGGTTATAATAAGGCTCAACTTTGAGGGGAAACTGTGTGCATTTGAAACAATGTATGCCAAGTATCCAGAACCAGGTCTGGCACAAAGCAGGGGCAGAGCTAATCTCTAGTCCCAAATGTCACGCATACACAGAAGCAGGTGGGCACAGTGATGGGACTGGAAGGGAACTCAAGCAATGAGAAGAGCAGGGGGGGTGGGAAGGGGTTCCCTGCACCATACGTGGCATGGACCTTTCCCTTTCCTCAGGTATGAAGAAGCCCTGAAACTGGCACAGGGGAGGTGGGCACCAACCTGGTCAGAGAACACTGGGTTCTTTGAGGAGATCCTGTACCAGGCACTGTGTACAGCATACAACCATGCTGTATGGGCACCTGTTGGCCAGGATGGTCACCATAATAATGAGTTCCTTGTCAACTCTGCTGAGCTGCCCAAAGGAGGGAGAGGAGAAGAGAGCGGTTCAGAAGCCCCGGAGAGCAGCTTAGGATAACCTAGACAGGTTCAGCCATACGTCAGCAAGAGTGCATCCATTCCCAGTCTCTTGCTACCAGCTATTTCATTTTCTTCATAATACTTAACACTTCTGAAGTTAACCTGTTCTTTTATATTCACCACCATATCCCCAGAGGAGCGGCTGTCATATAGAGGTTGCTCCAAAAATATGTGTTGAATATATTACTAAAATTCCAGAAACATTTTCTGAGGTACATCAGGTATTGGACTAACACTTTCAAAGGAGAAGGGAGAAGAAAAGACTTCCTAACATCAGGGGACCTACTCCATGGGGACAGGGAGAGGCAAAGAAGGTGGGGATTCATTTTGGGACTGAGTACCATTCTGGTAGATATGTAATCTTATTTCACCCTCATACCAGCATTGTAGAGTAGGTATTAATACCATTTTACTAGTAAGGAAACCAAAGCTTTGAGACATTTAAGTACTTTGTTGAAGTTCACGTGCAACCTCTATGGCAGAACTCAGACATGAACATAGGATCTGTCTCTTCCCACTAGGACACAGAAGCTGTGGAAAGATAAGGCAGATAGCACTCTGTATGCCACTGGAAAAGGACAGATGAAGGATGCTGGGAGCTGAACAGGAGGAAGAGTCACTTGTAAGTAAAGGCAGGTGAGATGGACTTTGAAGGAAAGATCAGCTTCACAAAGCACAGACAGAAAAAAAGGTATCTCAGAGGCATAGCAGAGGGTGAACAAAGGTAAAGACTGGAGAAATCAAGAGATCTGAAAGCTTCAGAGTAAAATGTAGCCCACCTGGATTCCAATAGATAGAACATAAAGAGGGGCCGAGAAGAATGAGGCTGGGAAGGCAGGCTGCTGTCAGGCCACAGAGAGTCATTGTGACACACTGTCTTCCAGTACCTACTGTCTCCTCTTCAATAACAGAATCCCTTCATCTTAGCCAGGCACATGGCATACACAGCTTCCCTTGCAGCTGAGTGTGATGATGTGATAAAGTTCTGGCCAGTAGGACATAAAGAGAAGTGATGTGACTTTCATGTCATGACTCTAAAGGAAAGGAATGTGTACCCACAAATGCCCCTCCTCTTTCTGATGGTAGCAGTGGTGAGTCAGCATGAGCATGTAGGCAAGGGCAATCCCAGACAGTAACCAACACTACACTGGCCCTTAGCAGCTCACATGGGGACTGTTAGGTGAGACAGAGAAAAATATCTTGTTTAAACCAATGTATCTTTGAGTCTGGATAACAGCAACCTAACTTGAATCCTAAGTAAGAAATCCATGACTGGCAGGCTCAAGTCCCCGAGCTTTACTCAGGGGACTATATGGAGCCAGAGGACTTTTCAGCCCAAAGTAAGAAAGATGAGCCATAGTCATCACCTAACTTATTTCGAGTCTGTATCTATAATTACATAGTTACATTCAGAACCCAGCTTCAGAATCCAGAGGATATCTCAGCCAACTGCAGTCTTTTGGAACCTCTCCCTAGCTCCACACTGATATGGAACTATATGGGAAGAACTCTAGCAAGCAGGCACCTGGATCTCATCCAAAAACGATTTAGCACTGTTTTTCTATTTACCTGTTTCCTTGTTGCAGATGACACTGTAGTAAGCAAAGAAGGCTCTGAATTCCAATGGCTGGTGAGACATTACTTTAGATACATTTGGTAAAAATTCTGTCTGCAGGGAAGAAATAAAAAAAAACAGGGAAACATAAAATGAAAATTAAGAGCAGAAAAGGTAATCAGTAACTGGGATCACCATACGGTCTGCTGAATGCTGAATGCAATCATAGGAAGGCCACAGCCTGGGTGTCAAAGTACAACCCACACATACCTCCTTAGGGTATTTATAACTTGCAGTGTTTCTTCTAAAGGTATGTGTGACTTTTTTGATATGTCATTTTATAAAATTTAGATTGTGAATTTTATAACTGAACCAAAAGACACTTCTCAGAATTTATGTGTTACTGATTTCCTACCTTTCCACAAGGGGCTGGTGGTGCTTATTTATTTATAAGAATAAATTAATAACAAGCCTTAATGTTAGTAAAGTACTTTGTAAAGTTCTTTCATACATCCTTCTCTGCAACTCTGTAAGGTATATAAGGCAGGTATCACTACCACCAGTTTACAGATAAGGAAACTAAGGCCCAGAGATGTTGAGTGACTTGGTCAAGGCCATACCAAAAGTAAGAGGCAGCCCTGGAATTCTGACATTGGGTTGTCAGTATATTTCCTAATGAGACATTATGGCAGACAACTATTGGCTGCTACCCAGCAGCCATTTCTTCCCTCCTTCCTTGACAACAGAACCTGTATACTGTTCAGATACCAGACTGCCATGGTTTTCCAGTAAGGATAAGCCCTTCCCCAACTCTAGTGGGTGAATCTTGATTTGTCTAAACCAATGATGGTTATTCAATTCCACTTCTCAGTGATTGGTCTAGGTAGGCATATGACACCATCTTGCCCAGTAAGAAATGAGGGGAAATTAGCTGGGAACTTTCTTCTCCCTCCAAAAGGAACATGAGGAAGGGATGCACCCTCCTAACCCCTCCCAGGGGTTGTGCAAGGAGGTAATGTTTGCTGCTGCTTCAGCCATCTTGTGATTGGGAGGGGACAAGTGTGAGCCCAGAATCATCACACTGAGGAAGACAGAACCAAAAAAAGCTAAGAGCCTCATCCTCACTGTATCACTTAGCCACTGGACTTAACAACCCAGGAATCACCCTGTCTCTGGACCTGCTGTTATGTGAGACACTGAACATTCCTTATAGTTACATGAACTGAATTGGATTTTCTGTTACCTGTAGGGAAAAGTACCCTGATAACAGATGCTAACAATTCATTAATGGGTGAGAAAACATAGTTTAAAGAACCATATAAATCAGCCAGAGGCAGGGACTAGGGAAGAGGTGGGGAAGTGGAGAGGTATGGACAAGTGAAGATGATACTGAGGGAGAGGCTGAGGGCTCCAAATCTTTCCCTGCAGAGCCAGGTGGATTTTTCCATACAAGATTTTGTTTGGAAAAAAAAAAAATCCTCTAAGTTCTACCACCAAGTTTGAAAAATAAAAGCTTAAAGCAAATGTCTGTGCTCAAAGAAGGGTCTTATAATTTGGCAACATGGAGTACCAACTTTCAGAAGTATCCTGAGGAAATAATTTGGGAATGTTAAAAAAGATAAATTACAAGCTCTAAATGTCCAAGACTGGGAGACTGCTGAACTAAAATATTTCTAGTATGTAATACTATATTATGCAGCCACTAATTATAATGATGTTTTGACCTGTAAAATGCCCATGGTAACACATTTTATTTTTCTAATAATTTTTTATGCTTTTTTATTTTATTTTTGAAAGTCCGAGAGTGACAGCATGAGCACGGGAGGGTCAGAGAGAGAGGGGGATACAGAATCTGAAGACAGGCTCCAGGCTCTGAGCTAGCTGTCAGCACGGAGCCCGATGCGGGGCTCGAACCCACGAACCGTGAGATCATGACCTGAGCCACCAAAGTTGGACGCTTAACCGACTGAGCCACCCAGGTGCCCCTCAAGTTTCCTTATTTTACCAACATGTCATTATAGGAAGCAGCAAGGTACCTCTCACACTTTAAGCAGCTAGCATGTATGTCAGTGGTTCTATGTCCATGTGATATTACAGTGCTAAAGGAAACTACTATAAAATAAACCTCAGAGATTTATTAGGGCAGAGGACTGAATGACAAAGAACAGTCCCAGAACACAAGAGCCTAAGAAGAAACAAATATGTCCTTCTGATTGGGTTACAACTGGCCCCCAAAGGGTTTGTCCAGAGTGGACACTGGGGCAGACAGGGGCAACATGTCCCAGGGCTTCCTTTCTGCCTGACACAGTCCATACTGGCTGACTCCCTGCACAAGGGAGGGTCTTCCCTCCTTTTCTACCTCCTCCGTGAGCTCTATAATATCAAAAGGCAGGTCCTTCTTGTAAGGAATAAGGTAACGGCTAATAGGTTTGTACTTTTCTTCCTTCTGAGTCTCATAAAGGCGCAAGTTCAGGATCACCACAGACAACTTTTCCCAAAACCTATTTGTTACAAGGTGAAGAAGAGACTAAAAGGAAACAGAGACAGGTTTGGATGGGCTACTGAAGAAATGGCTTGGATAGCTCATCTGTATATCTGGGCCTAAAGAAAAGAGTTCTACCTCCTGGCACAACTCCCACTAACTGTAAGTCCCCTGTCTTGAGTAATCATGAAAAGGACTCTCAGCTCAGTAAGAAACAATATTGTAATCAATTAGTAAAGTCTGACACGCGTAGGTAATATGAGGGCATGGTGGCCCAGGTAACATTATTTGCACTAGGTTAGATAGATGTTTGAGCCTGGGTTCCAATCCAGAACTATCTGATTCCAAAGTCTATGTTCTTCCCATTTTGTAGTCCTGTCTCTTAAAGAAAAAAAGTCTAAATAAAAAATGTAAAAAACTGACAATATTCTAAATGAAGAGTGGGAAACAAGCAAACACATAAATTTGGATGGGCCGCCCCTATGTGCCTTTTACCACACAAAGTTCTAAGAGGGGTGCTTTTCTGGAAAGCTCAGTCCAGTTACCTATGAAAGATAATGTAATATAGGGCTGTCTGAACCCAGGCATAATGTAATATAGGGCTGTCTGAACCCAGGGTGCCTGGATCCAAACCCTGACTTAGCGAATATGTGACAGGGGCAGGTCCCTCAGCTTCATCTATAAGGTATGGATAATAATAATACCAAATTCACAAAGCTTAGTTATGAGGATTTAATGAGTTAAGACATACAAAGCTCTTAAAACAGAGCCTTGCTCTTAGTATATATTACTTATTAAACGAGGGGTGTCTGGGTGGCTCAGTCAGTTGAGCATCCAAGCTCAGGTCATGATCTCATGACTCGTGATTTCAAGCCCTGTCATCGGCCTCTGTGCTGACAGCTCAGAGCCTAGAGCCTGTTCAGATTCTGTCTGTGTCTCTTTCTGCCCCTCCCCCACTCGTACACTGTCTCTCTCAACTATGAATAAACATTAAAAAAATGAAATGTTACAGGTTTAAAATAAGGGTGAGATTAAAGTATATTGGGGTACACTGTGAAGCTATCAATTGACATTTGCTTACATATTCAATGCTGGACCCACAGAAAAGATCTGGAAACTCCTCTCACAGCCTCTAGGAACCCTGGATGGGCCCTGTCTACTGTAGCAGTGCACACACCTGGCATTCACACCTGACACCTCACCTCGCTACATCCTCCTGAAAGGGAAGGTCTAGGCTGTCAACCTTTGTAGTTTTTTAATTTCAGCTCCCCCTACCTACCAACTAGTATGGGGCAAGTAACTGAGCAACCAGGCCACAGACTGGCCACTGATCCATAAGGCTGCCAAGCCAAAAAGTTCTGTCCACACATATTCATGCTCTGTGGGACTTGAACTGAGAAATCAGAAGTGAATTAGCTGGTCGTGAGACTTTGGGCCGAAAAGTAATGAGGTAAAACAAGGCCAATGGAGTCGTAATGGTCGTGAGCACACCAAAGGAACGAGAGAGAAATCCCGAGTAAGCAGCGGTTATGAGGGAGAGAAGAAAATCAGGGTAGAGGGTAAGGAAGAAAGCTGGTGGTAGAGGGAGCTGCAGATGGAGCCGCTGAGGCCTGTCCGTGGCAGAGTGTGCAGGGTGCTCCTGCAGGAGTCCCGCACAGTACCAGGATGAACGCTCAGTTTCAGTTCCCATCTGAATCCAAGCATGATTGCTGGGTTTTGCCATACTTGTGATAGGTTTTACAGAGCTTTGACAAGAAGAATCAGAATAACAACCAAGAAAGCAATTGTGTCATTTCCATCTGGGAGCCTTCTGTAACTCAAAGAAAAGAATGTAGTCAGGAGTGAAATGGTCCTACCATGTAAGCTTAATAAAAAATAAAAAGCAAACACGTATATAGTAATACATGCCTAATATTATTCTGGCTGCTTTATATTAACTCCAAACTCAAGTTATGTTGATATGTTGTTATCCCCACAGAAAAGTCACAGAGCCTGCAAGTGATAGGAACAGCTCCAGAGTCCACAATCAGAACCATGTGCTGTGCTGTGTAAAGAGCTCACTGCTAAGGACGGCAGCTACTTTTTTAAAACCCCTTAATTCCAAGCCGCTCTACAAAATCTCAGGTCTGGTCCTCCTTTTCCTAAATGCTTGTTAACATTTCCACTGTGAACCTCTGAATAACTAGAATACTATTAAAAAGAACAACTTCCATTTGAGTAAAGTACTACATCAGGCTTATTGGTGGGAGTTTTATAGGCATTATCTCTGAACCTGAAGTTATTACACCACCGTATCTTTCTCCACTGGGGCAGCCAGATTCAGCTACCATGAGGGAAAGTCAGTAATGTCATTTGCTTTATTAAAAGAAGATGAGGGGCGCCTGGGTGGCTTGGTCGGTTGAGCGTCCGACTTTCGCTTAGGTCATGATCTCGCGGTTCGTGGGTTTGAGCCCCGCGTCGGGCTCTGTGCTGACTGCCAGCTCAGAGCCTGGAGCCTGTTTCAGTCTCTCTCTGACCCTCCCCTGCTCACGCTGTCTCTCTCTCTCCTAGAAATAAATTTTTTTTAAAAATGTAAAAATAAATAAATAAATAAAAGAAGATGAATGTGGAAGTTCAAAACAAGGCATGCTGTTAGCCTACTAAAGCAGCAAGAAATAAGACTATGTACCTGACACAGCAAGGAGGTGCCTAATGCGACTCTGGGGGCACGCTGAGTAAAGACTTAGCCACTCTGCCACCTTCCAGTTATACAGGGCACTAAGCCCTGGAAGTCATCCTTGAACTTCAGACACCTCCGAGACAGTGGGAAAGCAGCTGTATCCTGGACTCTGTGCACTCTGACAGCTTATTTGCTGATTTGGTAGTAAACTGAAGTAAAAGCAACCCAAAGGTGATACTATTCTTGCCAATCTTTGAACCCATACTGGGTTCTGGAGTAACTCATTAAAAACTAAAAATTTCAAGTGAAATCTGATTATTAAAGGTTAACTGTTTTTCCCATGGGTGTACATGTAGCAGCATTGATGGCCACAGAGGCTGTATTTTGGCTACACGGAAGCTCATGATACCAGTCTGTCAACTTTTATGTGTTTGGAGCCATCCATAATAAAACATTAAAAGGGGCGCCTGGGCGGCTCTGTCAGTTAAACATCCAACTCTTGATTTCGGCTCAGGTCAGGATTTCATGGTTCGTGGGTTCGAGCCCCACGTCAGGGTCTACACTGACTGCACAGAGCCTGCTTGGGATTCTCTCTTCCTCTCTATCTGTCCCTCCCATGCTTGCACACACTCTCTCTCAAAATAAATAAGTAAACTTAAAATTAAAACCCACACTTAAATTTTTTTGAAAAAACCTGTGGAACAAATATACACAAAAGTCTGCAAGCTCTTGGTTAGTTTACAAATGTTAGCTTAAAAAGCCAGCTATGAAAGCATCTGAGTTATGAACATAGGCACAGTATTTGACATTCTTAGGTGAGTAAATAAATGAGTTTTTATTATCAGAGAGCTATAGTTTAAAACTTTGTTTTATAAAAAATCAGATGTTTCATGATTCTAAAATATGGACACTGGGTTCCACTACCAATTTTCATAATACACAATCTAAAAAGAAAAAATTGGTAAACTAGATGTCATCAAAATTCAAAGTGTGTTTCAAAAGACACTGTTACAAATATGAAAAACAGGCCACAGACTGGGAAATTATATAATTCAATAAAACAGGCCACACCGTTCAAAAATGAGCAGGGGTGCCTGAGTGGCTCGGTTGGTCTGATTCTTGATCATGATCTCATGGTTCATGGGTTCAAGCCCCGCGTCCAGCTCTGTGCTGACAGCGCAGAGGCTGCTTGAGAATCTCCCTCTCCCTCTCTTCCTCTCCTCTCCCCTGCTCATGTTTTCTCTCTCAAAACTAAATATTTAAAAAAATAAATAAGAATGGGCAAAAGATCTGAATAGACATTTCATCAAATAAGATCTACAAATGCCTACTAATCATTAGGGAAATGCAAATTAAAATTACAAAAGATTCACACCTACTAAGATGGCTTTAATCAAAAGAACAATAATAAGTGTTAGTGAGGATGTGGAGAAACTAGAACCTTTATACATTAATGGTGGAATAAAATGGGGTAACTTAGAAAAATTTGGCAGTTTCTTAAGAGGTTAAAAATAAATTTATCAGGAGCACCTGGGTGGCTCAGTTGGTTGAGCATCCAACTTCTGCTCAGGTCATGATCTAGCAGCTCGTTAGTTCAAGCCCCTCATTCGGCTTACTGCTGTCAGCACATAGAGGCCTCTTCAGATTCTGTGTCTTCCTCTTTCTCTGCCCCTCCCCTGCTCATACTCTTTCTCAAAAATGAAAATAAACATTAAAAATGTTTACATAAATAAATAAATATATAGCCCAGCAATTCCACTCCTAGGTACCTTATCCAAGAGAAATGAACACATACATCCACAGAAAGACTTGTATGCAAACATTAAAAGCATTATTCTTAAGAGCCAAAAAGTGAAAACAACCCAAATGGTCATCGACTTGTAGATGGATAAGCAAAATGTGGTGTATCCATACAACAGAATACTATTCAGAAATAAAAAGGAATGACTTACTACTAATATGATTTACTACATGAATGATTTACTACAAACATAGATGAAACACAAAACATGTTAAATAAAAGAAGACAGACACAAAGAAATCGACATATTGTATGATTCCATCCATATGAAATGTCCATAAATGGCATACTAGAGAGACAGAATATAGATTGGTCCTTCCGTGGGGCTGGGGTAGATATGGGAATTGATTGCAGGCGGGCATGAGGGACCTTTTTAGGGTGACCGAAATGTTCTAAAGCTGAATGTTCATGATAGTTGCACAACTCATAAACCTACTGAAAAAAATCACTGAATTGTACAAAGTGGGTGAAATGTATAGTATTTAAATTACACCTCATTAAAGCATAAAATGCTGCGTGTAACTGACAGGGTTGGGGAGCAGAAATCTCACATTTTGTTTTAGAGTGAGATTTGGGGAAGTTCCACAAGCCTGGAAGAAGAGCTGACCTCTGTGCCTTTTCATGGGTGTTTAAAGGCTCTGACAACTAAGTAGTGCCTAGAGTCTGACCCAGGTGTGCAGATTTTGCATTTCTCCGCTTAATCAACAATAAATGCAGTACTGGCAGATTTCTGCTAATAAAAAGACAAATGGCCCATACAGTGATGAATTGGCCATACACTTAGACCATAAAGGATCCACTGGACAAGAAGAGGAGACAACAGCAGATGAAAGTTTTCAACAAATGTAAGACAGAATCTGGAAGAAGTGGTAACCAGCAGAGGATAGTTTCCCCCTGAAGTAGCTGCAGGTGGCCTTCTGAACACAGGTGAGCCTATTTGCTCCACAGAACCCTGCAGAGATGCAGCCCTTGAAGGCACAGACACTATGTATGGTAAAAGGCTGATAGGAGGTGGAGCAGCTCAAAGTCTGTATACCACTTGGTCCCCTAACCCAATGGCCAGGAGGCTATCCGCACCTCCACCCCCCAAAACATGGCTAGTTATTTTCTACAGAAATGAATTGCAGCTGAGGGTGGCTGCCTCTGGAGAGGAACTAGAGGGACTTTTTTCACATTTCCATCTGACACTCTGTACCCATTAAAGAGTTATTCCTATTTCTCCCCTCCCCCAGCCTCTGGCAACCACAGCTATTTTTCAAAAGCCTGATAGACTTTTATCTCTACAAGACTTTGAAAACCAGCTATAAGCTTGTCGAATCACTATGTTGTACCTGAAACTAATGTTAACATTGTGTGTCAACTACGCTCAAGTAAAAAAAAAACTTTTACAAAAAGTCTTGTAGACTTTTCAAAATAAATCACTTATCTCTACATTATTCAGATGAAAATTAGAAGTGAATTTTTCCGGGGGTAGTGGTGAGGTGGTGGTTCATATTACTGTTTTTCCTATATTGTTTTTAGCCTAGAGAAAAAGTATGTTAAGTAATCCCTGCAGGGATCTGTGACATAAACTCATAAAGCTGGAGAAATATTTAGCAAGTTTATGTTAAGAGCTCTTCCAGGTAGAGAAACTCAGACTTTCATGCAATGCATTTGATATACCAGTTTCTACATTCCAGGCATGTGTACATGTGCACGTGTATAAGTTTGGTAGTGTCAGTCTCGGTTTCCTGCTATGATAAATTATGGACAGTGGGCTATGGAAACAGATGAGGGGCAGTTAACTCCAAGCCAGTATCAGAAGATATTCCCTGGACAAGCTGGCGATCCAGCCCAAATTCTGAAGGAAAGGTTAAGAAGGGAGAGGGAGATTGGTTTGTTGCAGTAAGAAGAATTTTAAGCAGAGAGCATACATGGCTTGAATGGCACAGATCAGGGCACATATGTGATAAATGTGAAAGTGACCTGGTATTACTCAGAAGAAATGAAAGTCAGAGAGAAGCAGGATAAAGGTGGCAGAGTGAGCTGAGGCCAGTTGTCACAGTCTTGTTTTTTTTCTTGCAAGTGACAGGATGCCCCCTGGAGTTAGGCAGGTGAAAGGCATGGTTAAAGCTGCGTTTATTTTTGATTTGTTTTGCAATAACTTTCCATTATTTGCTCCATCATGCTGAACAGTCATTAAGAATATATCTAGATTTTATATCTCACATGATTTTTCAATTATGAAAATTTTGAAACAAAACTAGAATAGATTTTAAAAACCAGGAGGGAGCCTGGGTGGCTTAGTCAGTTGAGCATCCGACTTTGGCTCAGGTCATTATCTCACAGTTCAGGTCCTGCATCTGGCTCTGTGCTGACAACTCGGAGCCTAGAACCTGCTCCGGATTCTGTCTCCCTCTCTCCTTCTCTCTCTGCCCCTTCCCTGTCGGCACTCTGTCTCTTTCTCTCAAAAATAAACATTAAAAAAATAAATGAAACCAGGGTCACCGAGGTGGCTCAGTCGATTTAAGTATACAACTCTGGCTCAGGGCATGAGCTCCTGGTTTGTGAGTTCAAGCCCCACATTGGGCTCTCTGCTGTCAGTGCAGAGCCCACTTCGGATCCTCTGTCCCCCTTTCTCTCTGCACCTCCTCTACTTGTTCTCTTTCTCTCTCAAAAATAAACATTTTAAAGAATTAACAAAAAACCACACAACCATACAATCATTATCCAGGTTCAACAATTACTAGATTTTTAGTTACATTTGCTTCACATATCCCTCTTCTTTTTCTGTGAAAATATTTTATTGTGGTAAACATAAAATTTACCATTTTAACCATTTCTAGGCGGACAGCACAGTGGCATTAAGTGCACTGATACTGCTGTGCCACTGCCACCACCATCCATCTCCAGGTTTTTCATCTTCCCAAACAGAAACTGAACTCATTAAATAACTTTCATTCTCCTTTCTCCCTGCCCCTGGTAACTTTCTTTCTCTACAGATTTATCTATTCTGGATATTTCATATAAACAGAAATGTAGCCTTTTGTATCTGGTTTCTTTCACTTAGCATACTGTTCTCTAGATGCAAACACATTGTAGCGTTTATCAATACCTTTTGTTCTTTTTCAGGATTAAATAATACTGCATTATATGCCACAGTTTGTTTTCCCATTTAGCAGCTGATGTTCATTTATACTGTTTGTGTTTTTTGGCTATTTTGAATGATTCTATGAACACTCGTGCAATTTCTGTTTTTTGGGTGTTTTTAAATTGTTCCCTCAAAGATATAATTTTCATTTTCATTTTATTTTTAAAAATTTTTTTCGATTTATTTTTGAGACAGAGACACAGCACAAGTAGGGGAGGGGCAGAGAAGGAGACACAGAATCTGAAACAGGCTGAGCTGTCAGCACAGAACCTGATGCGGGGCTCGAACCCACGAATCATGAGATCATCACCTGAGCTGAAGTCTGATGCTTAACTGAATGAGCCACCCAGGTGCCCCTCATGTGCAGTTTTTGTGTAGATTTGACTTTCAGTCTTTGAATTATATCCTAGGAGTTGAACTGTCATGTTATATGGTACTGTGTGCTTAACTTTGTGAGGAACTGTCAAACTTTTCCAAAATGCCTGCATCATTTTACACTCCCACCAGCAACATGAGGGTTCTGATTTCTCCACATCAACACTTGTTATTATCTTTTTAATTATAGCCATCCTAGTGGGGGTAAAATGGTGTATGATTGTGGTTTCACTTTGCATTTCTTGGACTAATCACTTTAAGCATCTTTTCATGTGTTTATTGGCCATTCATATATTTTCTTTGAAAAAATGTTAATTTGGATCCTTTGTGCATTTTTAGGTTGGGCCACCTGTGTATAATTGAGTTGTAGATGTTGCTTATATATTCTAGATACATGTCCCTTATCCAATACATGATTTTCAAATATTTTCTCCCATTCAGTGGGTTGTCTGTTCACTTTTTTAATGGTGCCTTTCAAGCACAAAGGTTTCAATAAAGTCCAACTTTTTTCCTTTGGGTGTTTGTGCTTTCATTGGTGTCCTATCTAAGAAACCACTGGCAATCCAAGGTCAAAAGACTCAGCTCTCTGTTTTCTTCTAAGAGTTTACTTCATTGTTTTCCAGAGTCTGGATATCTTTTATTTCTTTTTCTTCCTGAACTATTTGTGATAGAATCTCTAGCACAATACTGAACAGAAGTGGTAAGAGCAGACTTCCTTGTCTCATTCCTGATCTGAGGGAAAAAGCTTTCAACCTTTCACCATTAAGAACAATGTTAGCTGGGGGTTTTCATCGATGCCCTTTCTTAGGTTGAGAAGGCTCCTTTCCAATCCTAGTTTAGTGAGTGTTTTCATCATGACAGGGTGCTGGCTTTTTAAAATGCCTTTTTTTAAATCTATTCAGGTAATAATGTGGCTTTTGCCCTTGGGTATGGTATATTAATTGATTTCAGATGTTAAAAGACTACAATCCTAGAATAAATCCCATTCGGTCATGGTGTATAGCCGTTTTTATAGAATGCTGGATTTAGTTTGCTAATATTTGGTTGAGGATTTTGTGTCTATATTCATAAGGGATATTAATCTGTAGTTTGCTTTTCTGGTGGTATCTTTGGTTTTGATACCAGGGTAATACTGGCCTCACAGAATGCATTGGTATGTGTTCCCCCCTTCTATTTCGAAAGAGTTGGCAAGCAATGGATATTCTTTAAATGTTTGGTAGAATACACAAAAATAAACTCAAAATGGATGAAGGACCTGAATGTGAGACAGAGAAACCATCAAAACCCTAGAGGAGAAAGCAGGAAACAACCTCTTTGACCTCAACTGCAGCAATTTCTTACTCAACACATCTCCAAAGGCAAGGGAATCAAAAGCAAAAATGAACTGTGGGGACCTAATCAAGATAAAAACCTTTTGGATGGCAAAGGAAACAATCAACAAAACTAACAGGCAACCCACGGAATGGGAAAAGATAGTTGCAAATTACCTATTGGATAAAGGGCTAGTATCCAAAATCTATAAGGAATTCACCAAACTCCACACCTAAAAAACAAATAATCCAATGAAGAAATGGGCAGAAGACATGAACAGACACTTCTCCAAAGAAGACATCCAGATGGCCCAACAGACATGTGAAACGATGCTCAATGTCACTCATCATCAGGGAAATACAAATCAAAACCACACTGAGATACCACCCCACGCCGGTCAGAGTGGCTAAAATGAACAAATTTTACTACAGATGTAGTCAAAAAAAATTTGACTACAGATGTTGATGAGGATGTGGAGAAATGAGTACCCTCTTAAACTGTTGGTGCAGCTGTTCTGGAAAACAGTGGAGGTTCCTCAAAAAATTAACAATAGAACTCCCCTATGACCCAGCAATAGCACTGCTAGGAATTTACCCAAGGGATACAGGAGTGCTGATGCATATGGGCGCATGGACCCCAATGTTCATAGCAGCACTTTCAACAATAGCCAAATCATGGAAAGAGCCTAAATGTCCATCCACTGACGAATGGATCAAGAAGATGTGGTTTATCTATACAATGGAATGGCAATAGAAAGAATGGAATCTGGCCATTTGTAGCAACGTAGATGGAACTCGAGGGTGTTATGCTAAGTGAAATAAGTTAGGCAGAGAAAGACAGATACCCCATGTTTTCACTCATATGTAGAACAGGAGAAACTTAACAGAGGACCATAGCGGAGGGGAAAGGAAAAATAATAGTTAAGGAGAGGGAGGGAAGCAAACCATAAGAGACTCCTAAATACTGAGAACAAACTGAGGGTTGATGCAGGATTGGGGAGAGGGGAAAATGGGTGATGGGCATGGAGGAGGGCACTTGTTGGGATGAGTACTGGGTGTTACGTGGAAACCCAACTTCACAATAAACTGTATTTAAAAACTAAAAAATAATTAACTGATTGATTAAAAACTAAATTAAATTTAAAAATAAATGTTTGGTAGAATTCATCAGTGGAGCCACCTGGTCCTGGGCCAACTCTACTGCTGTTACTGACAAGTTTGTGGATCTCACAATTTGATGAGACCTTGAGCCAGTTATCAAAGTACTGCCACAATGGTCTAAACTCACTTTTACCGCCTGCTCTGAGAAAATGGATCTGGGCCTTTAAAACATTTTTCCTTTCCTATCTAACATGAAGACAAGCTTTGTAGGTAGAAGGCTTTGCAGAAGCATTTCAGGAAGAATAGGTTTTGCTTCCTGGTGCCAGTGCACTCTGTGGCACACTCCTGCAGCGTGGCAGCTTCTCTAGTATCTGCTCATGCTTCTCTTGGTGGCCAGAAGCACCCAGAAGTTTTCCATAGCACCTTATCAGGCAGTTTTGTAACAGGGGCTTCCAGGTGACACTTCCCCAGAAATAGCTTTCCCCAGAACCACAGAAGTGCCAGCAAGTTCTGGAGGGTGGATTTCTAAGCAAGTTCCACTGGCACAGGTTCCCAGTGACTTCTTCCCATTTAATGAGCCATGACCATGTTGTCCCAACAAGGACTCACTCAGTCAGTCCTGGACAGCAGGGAGAGGCTTCCTGAGATGTGCTATCTCAGTATTAGGCATAATGGCTGTCTCTTACATCTGCTACTCTTACACTCTTTAAAACTCTCTTTAGTTTTTTGTTATTTGTAATTATTTGTGATTTGATTATTTGTGATTAAAAACATCTGTAGCAAGGGGCGCCTGGGTGGCTCAGTCGGTTAAGTGTCTGACTTCGGCTCAGGTCATGATATCACGGTTCATGGGTTCGAGCCCCGCGTCAGGCTCTGTGCTGACAGCTCAGCTCAGGGCCTGGAGCCTGTTTCAGATTCTGTATCTCCCTCTCTCTCTGACCCTCCCCTGCTCACACTGTCTCTCTCTCTCTCTCAGAAATAAATAAAACATAAAAAAAAATACATCTGTAGCAAAAAAAGTATCTGTAGCAAGGAGACTCATTTAAAGTGATAATTGTGAGCATTTAAATTCTTTACTTGAATAACGATACTAACAATATTTACATGGGTTCTTAATCTCTGCATATAAATCAGAATGCAGTTCATTTGTAATTTTTAGAAACCAGTAAACTAAAAGAAATCTGAAAAGGTTCATTCAAATATCACTTCCTTTGGGATACCTATCCTGACTCCCACCTTTCTCCCCATACACTTAACCATTTCCCTATTTACCCTTGTGACTGACACCCTAATCAGGTTATTACAGCCACCTTGGCCTTCAGTATTTTCATGTGGAGACAGTTAGCTCCCCCAGGGTAGGGTCCATGATTCAGCTGACTCCCTGGCTCACTTCCTGGCTCTGAGCAAATGCTCAACTAGTGTTGATTGAAAGGAAAAAACAAAAATGGCCCAATTTCACCAGTCTACAAACAAAAGCAACCATGACATGTTACTCTTCCAGCTTCTCAAGTCGCAAAGATTTTTTTTTTTAAACCTCTTTAATACCACCACAGGGATTTGGGGCATTTCTGTATACCTACTCTTCAGCATGAGATCCCTGTCATATAGTTATACTTGATGAGTAGGAGTCAGAACAGGGAGACCTGCTAAGTCGCAAAGATTTCTAAAGAGGTTTTGGGAAATCGTCGAGAAGGCTGTGGTCAGGTCCAACCTTTCCAAAGATCAATTTGATAACTTAACGGATGAAAAGCCTGAGAAGTGGAAGGTGGACGCCAGAGCTAATCGAAGGCGGGGCGGACCTTACAGTACAGGCTCCAAGTGGGCAGCCCCCGCAACAGGGAACCGACCTAATCAGCCTGCGCCGAGCTGCCGGGAAGCCCCCACCTAGGGGCCTACAGCTAAGGTTGCTCTCGACCCAGGAAGGCCTACGTTAACTGCACGGGCCCGGCCTCCTATGCATTCCCCAGTCCCACGGCCATTTTTACATCCAGAAACGACAGCACGCGCTATTTGGAAACGCGAACTTCGTACCCGCGACCCGACCGGACCCCAAGGCCAGACCTGCACGTCACGGAAGTCTGTGGCCGCTGCGAGGACCCAGGCTCCGCATACTCGCTGGAGGTCTGGACTCCCCACTCCCCCGCACGCGACGGACCTCAGCATTCCGAGGGCCCTGCCCACCGCTCTCGCTCACCAGCGGCCGCAGAGCGCCGAGGCAGCGAAGCACCGCCATAGCGGCACGCGGTTCAAAGCCCGGCGTCCTTCCCGCGCGCCCCGCCCCCTGGATCCGCCCTCCTGGGGCGTGTCGGGAGGGCCCCGCCCAGAGGAGGCTGCGGCCTGCCCCTCCGCGTCCGGCTTCCGGCTTTCAGGCCACTGCACGTCCAGGGTCTCCGAATTCTTCTGTTGACTTAGGAATGCGCCAAGAGGGTACCCACGTGAATGCCTTCACAGGGTAGTGGACTCTGAAGACTTCTTTAGCCAGGTTTGGGCCAAGTTTTTTTCCGGAGACTTCTTTGTCAACATGGGGTGCGCAAGGGACAATCTTGGGTTCGTTTCCCGAATTCTCTCAGCCCGGCCTATACCGGAGGCCATTGACCTCACTTTGGGCATGGTCGTGGGCCAGCCGCGGGTCAGGTGCTCTTGGTCACCGGATACCTACTGATTCCAGAGCCTCTAGAAATGGGTTGGATTGGGGAGGAGAGAAAAAACAATCTACACCATCCCCGCCTCGGGGGTAACCGACCAAGAATGTTTTCAACAGTTTGTGAAACAAAAGCTACATTTCACTTGGCGTTTTAATTTTCTTAATCAGATGACTCGTCAGCATTTTGGAGGGTATGTTAGAGATGATCTGTCTTAAACATTCCCCCAAATTTAATAACTCATGTTGGAAGCCAATCCCTCCCAGTCCTCAGCTCAGCCCTGCTGCGGAATCTGACCAAGCGCAAACTGGAGGTGCTTTACAGAGGAAACAGTTTACAGAGGAAACTGATTTCAACCAAGAACCTAAAAGTAGGAGCAGTCCTGATGTGCTATGGATTTGGAATTCAGTTGTACTCCATGGAATGTAGCCTCAGGACTTAATCGCAGTTACTAATTCCTTGGACCCTGTAGGGGTAGCCCAATTATGTGGAAATGCGCATGGGCATCTGTATATTTGCAGGGGAAGAAAGTCTGGGGAGAAATACACACCAAAGTGTTAACATGCATTCATTCATCAAGTACTAGCTGTTTAAGACCCTGGGCTACAAAAAATGAGAGAACTAGCTGACAGCCTAGCAGAGACAAATGGGAGCAAGACAAATACCTTTTTTTTTTTAATTTTCTTTTTATTCTTCTCTTTGTTTTCACAGACTTGATATCTAGAAACCACCTTTTTTTTTTTTTTTGAAAAGGAAAATACTTTTCCATCGGAGGGCGGAGTCGGAAGGAAAGGACCAACCCCCGAACCTCTCTGCTCCGTCTCCAAGGTTCCCACGGAACCACACGTAGGAGCGTCTTGTAGCCTGCGGGACGACCCGAGACATCGGAAGTGAAGGATCTGCCATCGACTCAAGCTGCGTATTTCGAGTACCGATTTGCAGAAAGATTGCAAGATAGGTGGCGGGTTAGAGACATAATTGCAGCCACCTTGGCGGGACCCTCCAGCCCACAGCTAACAGGTTTCGGGGACCTAGGGGTTCGATTCCGATAGACGTCTGCTACCGGAAACGGAAAGCCTTGGGCAGGCTGGAGATTGGACGCGGAGCCGGAAGCGGAAGCTGGAAGTTGCTTTCGGTGGCTCCGGGTATGGCCGAGGTGGTGGCTGTCTCAACCGAATCCCTCGCGGGAGGCAGGGCGCGAGCGGCGCGCACTGTGCTAGGTCAGGTGGTGCTGCCGGGTGAGGAACTGCTGCTGCCAGAGCAGGAGGACGCAGAAGGCCCAGGCGGTGCTGGAGAGCGACCGCTGCGCCTAAATGCTGGGGTGCGCTCCCGGGTGCGTGTAGTGTGCGGCCCCGGCTTGCGGCGCTGTGGCGACCGCCTCCTGGTCACCAAGTGCGGCCGCCTCCGTTACAAGGAGCCCGGCGGCGGCGGCGGCAGCGGCGGCGTTTACTGGGTGGACTCGCAGCAGAAACGGGTGAGTTGGTACTCTGGAGAGGTGGTACGGCCGTGAAAGTGATATATCCCCGCTCTGGAAAGAGGCAGGGATGGGGCCCTGGACCCTTCTGTTAATGCTAGTCTAGAGCCACGGTAGGTTTGTACCCACCTCTGCGTCCCCTTTAGGGGGACTCTGAACAGATGGAACGTGACCCGAGAAGAGCGGCCAGGAGAGAAAGGAGACTGGAAGTCTTGGCGTATAAGAGCTGTAAGACACCCGTCATTGCCTTCAGAATCACACAGGAGCACCAGGCCTATCTTTTGGGGTCCCAAAGGGCGAAACCAGGCCCAATGCGTGGGTGTCACAGGGAGTTAAATTTCTCTTAGAATAAGTAAAGACTTTAATATGGGAAAAATTGTCTGACAATGAAATAGCCCTCTTTGGTTTTGAGGACGCCCTGTAGCGCTAGACCATGTTGCTTTGAATAAAGATACAAGAGGTAGTTATGGGATACTGGCTGATATGAACAGAATATTAGAAGCGGTAAACCTGAGAGTTTATGATTGATTTTCTTTTACTGAAAGTAACATATGATGAAGTTTGTTGTAGATTTGTATTAATTTGTAGACTTGAATTTCACAATATTGTCTAAATATCTCTAATGACAAACAGTGAAGTAACCACTAAGGGCTTGCTGAAGATATCTTTTAAGATATTGTGGAAATGATTGTTGTTTATGGCTGTCCCTTCATTCTGTTTTCTTCTGTAGTATGTTCCAGTGAAAGGAGACCATGTGATTGGCATAGTGACAGCTAAATCTGGAGACATATTCAAAGTTGACGTTGGAGGGAGTGAGCCAGCTTCTTTGTCTTACTTGGCATTTGAAGGTGCAACTAAAAGAAACAGACCAAATGTGCAGGTAATGATGGGGGACCTTTGCTTTCAAAGTAAGAAAAGCATCAAAATATCCAGCAACACTCAAATATCTAGAAGGCTACCTGAATTGTCTCTTAACCATGACTTACTTTCTCACTTTGGGTTGATCTCTGAACATCTGTGTAATCACTTCAGGCTCTAAGTTTTTTCCAGTACTCCACCTCTGGGACTAGAGTCACATGCTTATTTTACATTGGCTATATTGGGGGCTGTTTCATCTCTTCTCAGTTGAAAGTTGCTGTCTGTTCTCTCTGTTGTTATTTGTCACGTCCATATCCACGGACAAGGAAGTAGGCCATAGGCTTGAGAAGGAAGGAGGATTAAGTCTTCTAGGTTGCCCTATCTACCACCCATCCATCCTGATTATTAAGTCCTGGGGATGCCATCTCACCACTTCAAATACATCACTGTTTCCCCACAGGCTCTGCTTGGAGCTGGCAGAGGAGCAGTCTTGTTATCTCAGGCTTTCAGTTTGGGCTCTTCAGGCAGTATAGCCACACTCTTTCTATCCACCCAAGCCAGGAATCTGGTGGTGTCTTTGCCCCTTTTCATTAACGTCTTTAGTTGCTTAATCTTACTGATGCGGTTCTGATCTTCTGCACATTCATTCCTGTATCCCTCCACTTTGCAAGATCAGACCTTAGGTACTTTTTGACCAGAATTGGTTAGCAATCTCTTTAAAAAAAAAAAAAATTATTTATTTAGTTAGCGTGAGAGAGAGAATGCATGTGGGAGTGGGGGAGGGACAGAGAGAAAGGGAAGGAGGGGGAGAGAATCCCAAGTAGGCTCTGCACTACATTTTTGCTCTTCTATCCAGGCTTTTGAGAGCTGACAGCCTCATACATTCCCCTTACCAAAAAAAAAAAAAAAAGCATTCTTTAAAGCCTACAGATTTCCTTGGCATTATACTCCAGAAGTCTTCACGTCTTCACGTATCTGTAATTCTATCCTCCACACAGCCATGCTTGAACCACTCCGAACTATTTAATAGCACTACTGAGGGGTGCCTGGGTGGCTCAGTTGGTTAAGCATCCTACTCTTGATTTCATCTCAGGGCACGATCTCATGGTTGGTGGGTTTGAGCCCCATGTCGGCCTCCACACTGTGCAGAGCCTGCTTGGGATTCTCTCTCTGCCCATCCCCTATTCGCACTCTCTCTCCCTCTCTCAGAATAAATAAATATATCTTATTTTAAAAAATTCCGCTACTGAACTCATAAGTCCCTGCCCTTGTACCTTTGTTCATGCTGTTTTCTGTCTGGATTGCTCTGTCTGATCGCTCTGTCCCCTTAGCCTGTGGACACGCTCATCTTTTGAGACTCAGGCCAAACACCACCATCTCTGTGAAACCGTTCCTCATCTACAGTCACCTTCCTTATAACTTTACTCTAGCGCTTACTGGATTAAGTTTTCAATGAACTTTGTTATTTATATGTACATCCCTACTGCCCTCCAAGACGAGATGCTTCTGAAATGCAAAGAATGTTTTGTTCCTCTTTAGTTGCTAGTCACCAACAAATAGTAGACACAGTAACAGAACAAGTTCATTCTTCTCCATTCCTTTAGTTTCATCATTTTGAAGTTCAACTCTAGGAGATTAAGTAAATCTTGCATGAAGTACCAATGAATTACCATTGTTCCATGTTGCTTTGAATAATTTACATGCCTGGAGTTTCTGCTATTAATCTTCTGTAACTCCCTAGAGTAGTGCTTTCTAATAGAACTTTCTGTGATGCTAGTGTTTTACATCTGTACTAATATAGTAGCCACTAGCCACTTTGGCTAATGAAGGGCACCTGGGTGGCTCAGTGGGTTAAGCCATGGACTCTTGATTTTGGCTCAGGTCATAATCTCAGTGTCATGAGATTGAGCCCTCCCTGCATCAGGCTCCATGCTGGGTGTGGAGCCTGCTTACAATTCTCTCTCTCTCTGTCTCTCTCTCTGTCTCTCTCTCTGTCTCTCTCTCTCTCTCTATCTCCCCACCCTCACGCATGCATGTGCATTCCCTCTCAAAAAAAAAAAAAAATTTTTTTAAAAATGTGGCTAATGAAACTGAGGAACTGAATTTTAAAGATCTAATTTTAATTAATTTAAATGTAAGTTTAAATAACTACATATGGGTAATGGCTACCATATTGGATGGCGTAACCCTAGAGGATGTTCTCTTGTCTTTGAGATAGCTCCCAGTCTAGGAAGGACACACTTGGCTAATGTTGCCTTTTTAAAGAGTCAACTCGAGTGACTGGGTATTCTGGAGGACAGTTGGTCCCTTAGGCACAGAAGTATACATGGCAGGCATGCTGCCAGTGGGAAAGAACCGGTAGCAGCACCTATGGAATGATTTGTTGAGAGAAAATGAACTGTTTTTAAATCATCATTTTAGGTTGGAGATCTCATCTATGGCCAATTTGTGGTTGCTAATAAAGATATGGAACCAGAGATGGTCTGTATTGACAGCTGTGGACGAGCCAATGGAATGGGTGTGATTGGCCAGGATGGTCTGCTTTTTAAAGTGACTTTGGGCTTAATTAGAAAGTAAGTCCTATTGCTTTCTGCCTTGACGGTCTTCTTCTATAATTATACCTTGTTGGAAAGCTGACTGATTTTTGGAATTGGATTCTTTGTAACGATGTCTGAATCTCCTCAAAGTTGAAAATCAGTATCCATTTTAACACCATTGTAAATTCATGCATTTAGTCCCATCTTCTCTTCATGTAAATACATTAAATTCAGATGTATCTGGTGGTATAGTTTTTGTGTTAATATGGAGTCTTGGGCTTCTTTCCCAGAAAATCAGATGTGAAAACTGGCCTTTCCTCCTTCTAAGTCATTTAAATTAAATCATCATTTTAGGTTGCATATAGATGCAACCTACAATTGTACAAAATCACCAGATTTCTCTAGTAAATGAGGGTCAGATGCAGGTAGGCTGATGTACTCTTTAAGCTTATGGAAGCATTCCCATAAGGGTCCTGTTGTTCTGTCCTGATAGATTTAATAGTTTCCAGAGGTAGATTCTGTTAAGTGTTTAGACCTTTACCTACCCAAAGTGATGTCCTATTAAAGAGTTTTACTCCTAGAACCACTGAGCTTCAGAACTCAGTGTTACATGCCAGTCTTTGCTACTTATTCTGCATATTTGGACAAAATTCAAGACAGACAAGCAGCACCCTTATGGTTTGAAAGTCAGTGCTTCTCTCCCAGTACTGAATTCAATACTGGGAAATATGTGGTCCACGTGGTCAGGAAAATAAGCTGGTTCTTTTAGCACCAAGATAATACAAAAGCTGCAGTTCTAAAGCCTAGAACTAAGGTGCTCTGACGGTGTAGAAGAACTTCGTATAGATTTTCTGTAAAGTTGGTGACACAGGGATTTTGATTTCTTTGTAGAGGATATAATCCACTATTGTGACCAATGGTAAACTGGTAGGTGTGCGTGGATGAAAGGGGACGCAAATATCATGTACCTTTTTCTTGGACAATATTGATGGGGATTTGCATAACTATGGAGAACTGTCCAGAAACTAAGTCTTCTTCTAAAGGAGAGTCAGATCACATCCTACCACTTTATTAAGTTTCATTTTCTTTTCTTTTCCTCACCAGGCTGCTGGCTCCAGACTGTGAAATCCTACAGGAAGTGGGAAAACTCTACCCACTGGAGATAGTATTTGGAATGAATGGAAGAATATGGGTTAAGGCAAAAACCATTCAGCAGACCTTAATTTTGGCAAACATTTTAGAAGCTTGTGAACATATGACATCAGATCAAAGAAAACAAATCTTCTCCAGACTGGCAGAAAGTTAGATGGAATTTTTTATGGGTCAGTTGACCTAAGAGACTATGGGTTTCCTAGGGAAAGTTTTTTTCAGGTGAACCTCTCTCTCCCCATTAAACCTTCAGAAGGCAAAATGTGAATGTACACATTGTGTTATTAAAGTCCTAAATAAAATATTTTTATAAATATGTTACTAGTTGCCACCCTTGTTCTTGTGGGTGACAAAAATCATTATAAAATAATGTATTTTTTCTTTACAGTAAAGTTTACTAAAAGCATTATGGTTTATTTGGTGTTAACGCCTTTAGTTTTGCTGAAGTGCAACTTTTATAATTGGAAGCATTAAAATAACAATTATTTTCTGATAAAAGCAAAACATGTTCAACATAGAAAATTAGAATACATAGACTATAAGAAGCAAATGCACTATAGACATAGTGTATGTGAATATTTTTTAAATTGAAATTATAGGATTATACTTTATATACTACTTTGTAATCTACTTTGTCCACTTCAACCAACATTTAATATATTTCTTACATGATTGCTATTAAAAACGAAATCGTTCCAGAATATTTCATTTTCATGTTTTAGGGTATTTTGGGTATGTCCAGCTTTTTGTTCTGTAAATAACACTGATAAGGATTTCTGAATCCAAGTCCAGCACTACCTGCCTAGGTTTTTAAAAAAAAAAATGGTAGAAGTGATAGAGTTGGAGAGGAAATTCTTTCATGTTGTTTGATATTTTAAGGAAAGCCTTTAGAGGTAACAATGAAGCCTGGCAGAGGAGCCAGGCCAGGGTTCCAAGGTCAGAGACCTCCCTGAGAGTCTAAGAGTCATCCCTGAAGCCCAGCCATAGGAGGTCTCTTCTGGATGACAGAGATTATAGAACTCATTCAATACAGTGATAAAGACTAAGGAGCATTATATATTCCTATATATAATATAGAAAGACTGGGCTGTTTTTAATACAAAGATACTGATGTAATTTATCAAGTGATCATAGCTACTGAAGGATTAAATTATGAAAGGGAGGGGAGAGAGCAGAGAAATAAGCTTTTGGTTCTTTTGAGATACAGAATACATTCTCTGAATTTGCTAAGAGCTTAGCTTTCAAGTTTACTAACCCAAGCTGGCCAGAACTGAAGCAACTGTATGTAACTAAGACCTGAAAAGGGATCACTGAGATTGTGTAATGAAAGGTTATCCAACATGCTTGTGTCAGACGCAACGTATCTTGTTTTGTTTTTTTCTGGTTATTTTTAAGTTAAGACTTGCCAATGTGTCTGTGTTTTTGCTCTTCAATTCTGCCTGTTGGTTATAAATATATATGAAGAAACTAGTTTGTACAAGGCTCAAAAAGATACTCCCACAAAGTGTCCTGTTAGGAAACTACCTTTAGGAAGAGAGAAACCCTCCACTCCCATACTCCGAGCAGGAGGGACACAGTGGGAACCACAAGTGGGAACAAAGTGCTATGGGGGCTTAAAGCAGGGCTGGGTTAGGATCCTGCAGAACACATAGAGTGAATCACTGAGTTGGGGAAAATCACCAGGAACACAGGAGGCTGGAGAAAGTGCTACAACTTTATGATACCAATTGAGTGGAAATTAAACTCTTGACATCATAATAATTATTTAATTATTTAAGCTATCTCGAAAGAGTAGGTATTTCACAAATAGGTATATAAAAGATGAATTAATACATCCAAAGCCATGTAGTTTTGGGCTAATTCCTGGTTATGTAAACTTTTTACTTAGTCATATATCTGGGCTCTTCCTGTGAGCCAGGCACTCTGGGAGATAGAAAAGAGCATAAAATGTGGTCCCTGTTATTAGTAACTTATATTCTAGTGAAGATCCCAGATGTCAAGTAAAGGCAAGTGTGTGCCATCATTACCCTCTGCTCTGCTTTTCGTTCAAGGCACCTCCAGCAGCTTCCCCTCTTACAGCCCCTTAGGCTGTCTGTCCATCACTCCACCGAGTTCTGAAGAACGTAGCCTTTTCTGGAGGAAACTCCCTTCTTCAATGCTTCTGGCCAGTTTTGAGTCTCAAAGTATGCAGATAGGATATCAAAGACTGTTAGAAGGGTAAAAAGAAAATAGTGACCACACTGAGGTAAAAGAAGCAGTAAATGACTGATGAGGGAAAGGGTGTTCGGGAATATTTACTTCAACAAACCTACTCTGCACCACACACGGACCTTCTTGTCCACAAGGACCTCAGCCTACACGGAGAGATACGAGAGAGGACAGCGCTGCAGCACTGAGAGGAAAACAGTAGGATGGGAATGCAAAGGAGGGTCCTTGAATGGCTGAGAGGGGGAAGGGAGCTTCCAAGATGCCCCTGGACTGAATTCTGAAGGACATATAGGAATTCACTGTTGAATGATGGGTTGAATATAGCGCATTGTAGGCCAAGGGGACATTTTCAACTATCTTTAACATAGTTGGGATCCAGGAAGAAAATGCAAAGTGCTTCTGAGAGGCCAGAATACTGGTTACAAAGTGCATGCAATAAAAATCTGAGCAACATTAGTCACAGCGTACTGCTTCGAGGGCCACTTACATGTAAACATAATGCAAAGCAGCAGCACCGGAATTAACATATGTTAAGTGTGGGCCATGTAAGGGATGCCTGGGTGACACAGTCGGTTAAGTGTCTGGCTCTCGGTTACGGCTCAGGTCATGATCTCACAGCTTCATGAGTTTGAGCCTCACATCAGGCTCTGTGCTGACAGCATGGAGCCTGGTTGGAATTCTCTCTCTCCTTCTCTCTGCCCTTCCCCTACTCACACTGTCTGTGTCTCTCAAGTTAAGTAAGTAAACTTAAAAAAAAAAAGGTGTGGGCCATGTAAGCAGTACCTTGATTGATGGCCAAGATCTCTGAATGATAGTTTTTCCCATTCTGGCATCTGACCATGTATTCCTGGATTGGCAGGCGGGCTGTCTTGACAGAGTGTTCTTGGGCTTTTTGAAATGTCACCTTCTGTAAATCACAGTTAAATTTATTTTTCTTGTGAAAATGATAGAGATATTCTCATTGTAATATGCATAGCAAATTATGAGAATCCCCATTAACCACCACTCCAATTTCTATCTGTAATCATAAATGGTAAGTATTAAAAATCAGTAGCCTATGGAAGAAACTGCAAAGAATGAAGAAACGTTACCTAAGTAAAAAATGGCTTGTGCAGCAGACAGCTCACTTACTTGGGAGGCATCTATCTACTAGCTTCCGTTTACTACTATTTACAACCAAGAAGGAAATAAGTAAAAAGAGGCATATTTACAGCCACAGTCTGCATCCAAAAGTTCAAGCAACCTAATCAACCAGAGGAGAACACTCCTGACCCTAACTCAGTAAAGATGTAATTCTGGAGATCTGGAGTTTTCGGCCCATAGCCATTTGGCAGCAGCAAATTAGAGAAAAGGGAGATAGGATTCAAGTCAGATACAAAACAGCATTAAAGTGTGAGAGCACTCAGTCCAAGTAAAAGGATGGGATCTGGAAACTGCAGAAAGCAGTCATAAAAACTCAAGACCCTCAAAATTATGAGGCCATTTAGGATCAGAGTACAATACCTAATATCCTTTTAAAGATGTCCCTGAGTCATGAATGCAAATTTAAATTCTATTTGCCACTTCATAAGAAGTTCTGGAAAGATCATCTACCTACTCACAATTTCAGGATTAAAGAGAAAGCTTTAGATTACTGGGAATAGTTAACTATTGGAAGGGGCCTCAATAGTTAACTATTGCATTCTGATCATCCATCCAATGCTGTTCTATCCTCTATGGCCTTTCTTCCAAGTGGCCTCTGTCCTTAAATGGACAATCCTTGTGACAGGGAGTTCCATGCATCCTGGGGAAACCTATTCCAATGTTGACAGTACCGGTTGATAGGAAATTCTTGATAGTGAGCCAAATTTTCTGTTCTCCCTGAGCCTTCCACTCATTTGCCCTAATTCCTTCCCCTAGGACCACACCAAGCAAGTAAAATGTCTCTTCCACAAGACAGCCATTCAGGTACTCCACAGCAGGGATCATGCCCTGTGCATCCTTCTGGCAGTCTCAGTTCTGTCGCCTTCATCATTCTGGCCAAACTCATCTGAATTTGTTCCAGCTTGTCACTGTCCTTTCCCATGGTGTGATGACCGACTGGCCATGGACAGTATGGTCTGACCAGCTGAACCAGCATGAAGCAGGCCTAGCACTTGCCACTGGACTACCTGCTTCTCAGACGCACATGATGAAACAATTCCAAGAGAGATTTTCCAAAATGTGTTACGTGATGCAATTCAGGTAAGATAAAGGTACGGCTGCTCAAAAGACTTCTTTGAAGAATTGCATATAGGGTCTATATATTTTTTTTTAAGTCTCCTTTTTTACAATCATTTTGAAATAGAGTATAAAAATTCAAAGTTAGTAAGAGACTTGGATGCTGCTCTGGAAGAGCTCACAGTCTAGTTTCTGTTCTCTGAACGTGTAAAGATAAAATGATTCCCCTCAAAGAAATGTTCTCAGCATATTTTCCGTGAGGAAGCCAAACTCTCCAGTAACAACCAAAAAGTTCTATACATCTGACAAACCATTGTGCCAATTCTTTTTCAGTTTAAATACTACTGGAGACATAAGAGAAGACAATGTGTTAAAACTGCATATCTATTATCATACCCTGTTCACTGACCTTCTAGACTTTTCTGCTTCAAAAAAAGGAGCTGACACTCTGCTGTGGGAGACTGCATTTGGCTGTTATGTCTCTTTAATCTCTTTGAATCTAGAACGGCTCCCTAACTATTTTAGTTTTCATTACATGGGCTTTTTGTGAAGATGTGGTCCAAGCGTCTTGCAGAATGCCTCTCATCCTGTTTCTTCATGATTAAATGCAGTTTAAACATTTTTCAGTAAGAATATTTTCCAAGTGAGATTCCATCACGTTGGGAGGCACATAATGTCACCATTAGTGATTCTAAGTTTGAACATTTGTAAAATGGTGACCTCCATTGTAATGGTACATTTTTGCCTTTGTGACATGTGGGGTGACACTTGGGAGACCACGTGAATAGCCAGTCCCCCTACACTTTTTGTTCAATCAGTTCTGTGAATCAGTGATTACACTGGGAGTAACAAAATAAAGATTTTTCAATGCTATTATGTATTTTTCATTTAACAGCTAGCATTCTTTTTTTTTTTTTAATGTTTATTTATTTTGAGAGAGAGAGAAAGAGAGTATGTGCAAGCAGGGGAGGGACAGAGAGAGGGAGGGAGAACCTCAAGCAAGCTCTGCATTGTCAGCATAGAGCCCAATGCAGGGCTCCATCTTACGAACCATGAGATCATGACCTGAGCCAAGATCAAGAGTCAGATGCTTAACTGACTGAGCCACCCAGGTGCCCCTAACACCTAGTCTAGCATTCCAGCAGTCTTCTATCTCCATCCCACAACCTATTTTTTAGATTATCACTACAGAATCAAGGAACACTGGTCATTTTTGTTTTTCATTTTATTTATTTGAGGGGGGAGGTGGAGAGAGAATCCTAAGCAGTCTCCACACTCAGCACAGAGCACAATGCAGGGCTCAATCCCATGACCCTGGGATCATGACCTGAGCCGAAACCGAGTCAGATGTTCCACCAACTGAGCCACACAGGCACCCCAGAACACTGACTTTTTTTTTTATAATAAATGCAATTCAGTTACATATCATCTGTATTAAATATGTATGTATATCTCTACAGATATGAAAAAATAACCAAAATACACTCACGTATCTTAAAAAATACACATACATAATATAACCACAAATACTTGTGTGATCATAGGTTATATCAAGAAGGATACATAAGAAAACAGTGGTTGGCTCAGGTTGGGGGGACTATAGGACAAGGATGGGAGGGAGACTTATTTCTCACTGTAGTTCTCTTCATACACTTTATTATATCATTATTTATTGTATATGCAATATGTTAGTTGGTAACATATTATTACTAGCTAGTAACAATTATCTCAACAAATATATGTATAATAGAAACATATTTCAAAACTCCAATTGCTCCAATAAAATTCCAACTCAACAAAAGAAATCTGGACAGTCTTACTGACATTGAGATTATAGCATAAAACTTATGCCAGGAGAAAAGACGGCCTTAAGAAGGAACAAACTCCTCTCTCATAAAGAACAATTAGCTGGCAAGAATGCTGAATCAATGCTTCCTTGGTCAAGATCAGAGTTACCCTTGCAGAACTGAAGAGAGGAGAAAAGAAAGGAGTTCAACAATAGCTCTTTCTGTAATTACCAAACACTCTCCATGCCAGTTCCTGACTGGACTCCCAGGTCAGGGTCGCTAATGCTGATTAGGAGAGAGGGAACTTCACAAGCAGGAGGGCCAACCGAGGCAGGAGAGGCTCCTTCTTCCTATTCTAAGTTTTTAGGCCTTTTGGGTAAGATTATGATAGGGTAGCTGCCTCTGAAAGGAAGCCCCGCTTTTCAAAATATAGCCGTTAGGTCTAAAATGTACGTTTACCTTCTGAATGCTTTCGTCCACAAGTCCACCAAGGATGTAAACTTTGTTTAGATCAACATCTTCAAGAGCTAATGAAAAAATGAAGGCCATTGAGATCAAATCTGTTTTATAATTTCTAAATCCAAAGAAAGTAAAAGGAAAGAATTATTAATGATAAAAGTAGAAATTTAATAAAATAGAAAACAAAAAGGTAATAGATTTTCTAATTTTCTCAAAAGACCAAGCTTTGGCATATCTAATCAAGAACAAAAGGTAGTCGATTCAAATCAACATTACGATTCAGAAAGGAGACAAAATTAAAATTACAGAGGAATGTGAAATAATTATGAAAGAATACTAAGATCAACTTAATACCAATAAATTTGTAAAGTTTGTGAAATAGTTAATTTTCTGGAAAAAGTATATATCTAACATTGATCCAAGAAGGGCCAAGGAGGGGAGCTGACCAGGGAAACTGGGAAGGACTGCCAGGGAGCTCACAAGTTCCAGTGAGGCTGCAGACCCTAAATCTGTGCAGCTGTGCACACACAGTAGAATACATGCAAAGCATAGTGAGGTATACATCCTTAAGAGGTATGCAATTACTGTTCATTTCTTTTGGTTTTTTGATATACCTTGGGTGGCTTTAATAAATTCTGACACAAGGAATAATCAAACACAGGGCTAAGAACAAAGTGCTACATGAATCCATGCAGGAAAGTACATACCATGTTCTGAGTCAGGAGTCAGGTACACAAGGGTTTCCAAAGGAAATAAACTAAAGCAGTCTTCCTCTGTTATGTCTAGCTGAAAAACGTAAATAACCCAATGTAGTGTGAACTAGGTTAAGACACAGCCCACACTGCAGCAATGAGTTACCAGGCCCCTATTCTCTGTTAGGCATGGCTCTCAGTGCATCAAGGGGGGATACATGTCTGACAATCGGTCTCACAAAGTGCTTCGCTGGGGAGAGGAAGTAGAAAGAACATTCAACCCTAGAAAACGAGACAGAAAGTAATAGGACACCCTAGCAGATGTACAGGAAGCACGCCCCAGGACAACAGATGAGGGAGTGACACCACCAGTGACAACCTTCTAGTGAAGGGAATGCCGGAACTCGGTTTCTGAAAGGAGGTGAGACTGACACATACAAAAGGAAGAGGCAATGAAAATGGGGAGAATCACCTACAAAAGGCATGAAGATGGGAAAGCAAGGGAACCACGTGGCCCTGAGAGTGGGTCTGTTGGGCTCACATACAAGAACCACAAAACACGCACGGTGAAGAAAAGCTGGAATTGGCTGTACCGGAGGAGGGACGCTCAGACAGTAACAGCGACAACTAACTGCAGGACCACACAGGGACGTCCCAAACTCACTGCCTCTGCAGACCTCCCTAGGGAAGTCCACACCGCCTAGTCCCAGCTACCTAACGCAAACACACAGGACATTTTTAGTGGTGCTTCTTAGGAAGGGTTCTGGATTGTTGCCTGTATTACGATCATTACATTCATGAGACCCTAGGGAAAGAGATAAAAAGTAACTCAATGCTCCCTAAAACTTGCCTTGAGTCCACATTACTTTCACGAGGATTTTCTCTTCCCTTACAACTCACATTCCCTAATTCTGCACTACTGTGAACAAGAAAGGATCACAGTATTTCCCCCAAAACATTCCTAGACTAAAGAGTCTAGCATACAACACACAGAATACAAAGTACAGTCCTAGATACCTGGTAATACTAGTTTGCCAATGCAGTGGAAGGATGAAAGTTTAGAAATGTAAGAACTGATAAGAGATTCTAAAGTTTTTTAGACTGCAATAGTGAAAATATAGAATTACTGTATTTTTTTTTAAATATGAAAAAGTAAAAAAAGTTTACTATTACCAATCTACTTTTCAAATGACACTTCAAGTAATATGCAAAATGAGGCTTACCAGGTAACTAGAAAATCCATCATTCATCCTCAAACACTCTTCATACAGGAGACTGTCTGATGGGAATCCAGTGAGGTAGATCCAAAATGGCCTGTCAGCTTTTTTATTTGAACCATACAACCTTCGGATCTGTCCAGCCAGTCTACTTAACTCCTTCAAAGAAATAAGGACAACTTAGACTGGAAGCATGCCCACTGCTTCTAAATTCACTACCAACAAATGGTTAGGGATGCCTGGGTGTCTCAGTCAGTTAAGCGTTTGACTCTTGAGTTCATGAGTCTGAGCCCTGTGTTGGCCTCCGCACTGACAGAGTGGAGCCTGCTTGAGATTCTCTCTTTCCCTCTCTCTCTCTGCCCCTCCCTGGCTCAAGCACTCTCTCTCAAAAAAACAAAACAAAACAAAACAAAAAAACCCATAACATAACATAACACAAAATAAATGGTTACTCATTAAGTTCACTGAATGCTACTCTGAGAAATCTCATGAACTAGCATGGCCCCTTTTACTCTAGGAGAGAGTATGGGTATGCGTGCGTGTGCATGTTACACTCCACAGTGCATACACCTTATCGATTGCAGTTAAGGTAATGATACTAGCCCCAAAATAGTGAGTTAATGGAAAGACTGAGAACTCCTCCCTCCTTCCTTATATACATCGAATATGATATATGCAATTGTTCTTTTAGCTCATATCTAAAATCTTACCATGTGATATTTACTGTTAATTTTTAAAAGGTTAGCTCACGACACAGACATGTTTTATACTCCATCAAATAAAATTGGCCCCTTCTCCCTAACTCTAGGAGATATAAGAGGGTCAGAAGTTTAACTTTCCATCCTGATTCAGAGGCATCACCTTCAGAAAGGTAGTTTCGCAATGTGGCCTGATTTGGATCAGGAGAGAAAAAACACTTTGGATTTGATTTAATCTGATATCTCAATTAATATAAACAGTAGAAAATTCTTGGTTGACCATTTCAGAGGGCTACACTTAGAGGTTCGTGTACAAACCCCAATTCAGTCTCCTACTTTTTCTGAAAAACACGCAAACACCAGCATATATGACAGAGATGTTGGCAAACAGAAAAATCTGGTTGGACCAAATATTAAGGCCCAATACTGTGTGTTTCCTAGACATCTGGTGAAACCAGGTGGGCCCTGAAAGGCCCAAATAAATGCAAGTTTTTCTCTCAATTCTGCTCCCTTAGATAAAGTTCCCCAGCTAAACAATCATTTCTGTCAAAGGGACCAGGCTTGGTTCCCACTTCTCCTCTAATAGCGGGTTTCAATTCCCTGCCGGCCCATGGAGTTAGTCCCAGCAAATTAATCACATCTTCCTGCAGGACCCAGGGGTACCCCACCTTCATGATACTACAAAGCCTGCCTCCTACAGCCCCTGGTTGCTCATTCTGTCCTCAAGTGTAATCCCATGTGGTCCTGCATGGCATGCAGTGTCATCCTCCCCCGGGCTGAGTACATGTGACTAATAAACTGCTATCATTCTTATCTGTCCAACATCAAGTGTGTTTTCTTCAGCCATCCCCAAAACCCTAGGGTGGAAGCCCTCCTTTACCAATGGGGTGAGTGCAAAATGATTAAAACACCTATGTTACAGGAAGACCTCCTACCAGGTCATCTCATCAACATGCAACTAGGCAAATATTCCTCTCCCCAGTAGAGATTTCACCTCTGGAGGACTGAACATGAAAGGCTCCACCTAGACCGGGGACACCATGAACACCGAGACAATGAGGTGGGGCTCAAAACAGAAGATCAGACAAAACTTTGCAGACTAAACCAAAGGGAATCTATTCCCTTCCTGATTCTTTATAACAGACAATTTGGAACTGAGAAGCCCTGTGTAGAAAACTAAACACTCTTGCTGGTTTACTACAGAATTAGTAATACAGAGGCTGGAAGTGGTCATGCTCTTTGTCAAAGCTGCTCCCTTCTGGACCTCCCTTGTGTGAGCAGGAATTCAGAACTTCATGGATGTCCTACCTTCTTAGACATGTGGTGGGTCATACTCAAATCAATACAGAGTCTTGGTCCTGAGTGTTTGGCTTCCAAAAGTCTCTCCTTGGTTAAGGATCTCAGAAAACGTTTGCTGTGCTGGGGGCAGATGCCTGGAGTAGAAATATCAGAAAGGAACAAAAATGGGAAAACAGAAGAATACATTCAGTAGGAAAAGTATCTCCCTAGCCAAGTGAGTACTTTTTGCACCTAAAGAGAAACTTGAAACTCACGCGAGGTATTCATTCATTTGGGTGAACAGAGTGGTGAGTCGTGTGGGCTCTGGAGCACATTGCTGAGTCTAAATCACAGTTCAGTTCATTTATTTATAACTATATGATCTTGGGATGTTATTTAACTTCTGACCCTCAGTCTTTTAACCTATAAAATGGGGATAATAAAAGCACCTACCCCTCAGGGTAATCCATGTAAAATTCTCAGCAATGAACCTAGCACATAATACTGAATAAATGTTAGCTGGTGTTGTTATCATTCCATCTACTTCTGAGCATATAAACACATATGTTCACTATGTGTTTAAGGGTAGCCTGAAACTCTGCTGCCTTTGAAACTTTGATTCCCCAAAAATAGAACAATAGGTCCTCCCTCCAAGATGTTTGTTTTACTTAAAAACAATATTTCTACTCTCCTAAGAACATGCAGATACTAGTCCATAAAGAGATAAATATGACTACACCAGCAATCTGATTTATTGTTACCTGAATTCTCTACACGATTGGCCTTTCTTCTTTCTTTTTCTTGTTTTCTTTTGCTCTTCTTTGCTGCAACTATCTTTTCCCAGTGTCTCTGTTTTCTTTGGACATTTTTCTTATGTTATCCAGAAAACAAAATTGTTTTATGAACTTGGTAAGCAACAACAACAACAAAAATGAATATTCAAAAACAATTGCTTATTTTTTTAATTAAATTTAAAGTTAGGAGAGAAAAAAAGATATTAGTCTTAAAAAAAAATAGACTGGATTGTGTTCAGAGAAAGCAGAGTCCCAGAAAAGAGGTGTGATATTCCCAAAGCAAATGTACTAGGGACAGGGCCTAAAGCAGAGTTTAGATTTCCTGATCCTTCTAAGGTGTATCAAAAATTCCTCTTCCGGGGTTGCCTGTGTTGCTCAGTTGGTCAAGTATCCGACTCTTTTTTTTTTTAATATTTTTATTTATTTCTAGGAGAGAGAGAGAGAGACAGCGTGAGCAGGGGAGGGTCAGAGAGAGAGAGAGTCACAGGCTGAAACAGGCTCCAGGCTCTGAGCTGGCAGTCAACACAGAGCCCGACACGGGGCTCGAACCCACAAACCGCGAGATCATGACCCAAGCGAAAGTCGGACGCTCAACTGACTAAGCCACCCAGGCACCCCAAAGTATCCGACTCTTGGTTTCAGCTCGGGTCATGATATCACAATTTATGGGTTCAAGCCCTACATAGGGCCCTGTTCTGATAGCACAGAGCTTACTTGGGATTCTCTCTCTCTTGTTCTCTCTCTTGTCACTCCCCCTCTCGAAATAAATAAAAACTTAAAAAAACTTTCTCTTGCAATTTTCTTATGACTCAAATGGAACTGAAACTTTACACCAGTTAGCAGGAAATTCACACAATTTTGGAATACACCAAACTCATTCCTAGTCTTTTTGTTGCTAGTACCTACCCTCAGAACAGGGGTCTCTGGGACATAGCATCATCGCAAAGCCCACGGCCAGGCAACTCGCTGCACTTACTGAGCACCACACCGCACTGCCTGTGGGCAGCGTCTCTCTCCCCCGATGCTCGCATTCCACATCAATCTGTAGAAGCTGGAAGCTTTCAGAGATGCTGTCTTCGCCTGTGTCCTCTAGGATGACCTCCTGCTCCTGTGGCACGCGTGAGTCTGTTTTCCGAGCACTCCCTTCCAATTCCCAGTCCATGTGCTTAGTCTTCTGTCCTTTTCACCCAGGTCAGAAAAAGGCACAATTACATGAGACATCCCATTATTTCACTTACAGAGGTATTTCCCTGCACCCAAATGTCAAAAAGTGTCACCGTGTTGTTGAAGGAGTGGACATGTGGAAAATATTAACACAGACTTATTGAACGGAGACAAGCGTCTGTGTCTTCTGGAGAAATGGGTCAGCCCAGAAACGTTTCAGTACCAAGGAGGCTAAAGCTACTTCTTAGAAGACAAGCACAGCTCCTGGCAGCTCCTGACAACTCCTAACAATCACCAGTGATTCACTGCTGCAGTGACACAGATGAGCAAGTCATTTATTGTGTTCTTCAAAATGCATGTAGTAGGTGAGGGTGGGACAGAAATGGCAAAAGCCACCTCCTCCATTACATTCCAGTTTCTATTTAAAACTATTCCTTTAGCAAACATATTTTGAGCACCTACTCTATGCAAGTCCAGTACTAGAAATACCCTAGGAAGGTAAGAGCCAGCCAAAAAATATAGTGAAGAGTTACCCGAAACCAACCAAGAATTCTTGTAGGTTGCTGGTGATATATCACAATTTGTTTTCCCAAACTATATATTCCTTCTCCAGCCCAGTTAAGTATTGTTGGAGCTGAAAGCAACAGTCACCAGTGAGAAAACTTAATATCCATCATAAGGGCTGAGGCAGGAAAGCATGGAGAACCCACTGCTATGGCACACTTAACAGGTGCCATCATTTCAAAGTGTTGTTCAAAATCCCCAGGAAGGTTATGAATAAAAAACGCTCTAGCCACACCTGGGTGGCTCAGTTCAGTTAAGGGTCTGCCTCTTGATTTCAGCTCAAGTCATGAGCTCACGGCTATGAGACTGAGCCCTACATCTGGCTCTGTGCTGAGTGTGGAGCCTGCTTAAGATTCTCACTCTCTCCCTGTGCCCCTCTTCCCCACTCATACTCCAGCTCTCTCTAAAAATTAAAAAACAAAAACAAAAACACTCTAGTCTGTAGTTAAGTGTCACAGTCAAAGAATGCTATGTCCATCGTTTATGGTTGGTTACTCCTGAGTCCAGGGCACTTTCACCATCTTACGAAAAATACATCTTTGCAAAAGCAAATCTATGTAATATGAGCCATACATATAGTAAAAAAATGACTTATAATGAAAATCTTTATAATTTATAATGATTGTCATTCCAACCCCTTCCACCTCTAGTGGCAACCTGTTAAACAGGGCTTTTTAGTTCATCTGGTGATTAACTACTCCTTAACCTGAAATCACAGGCCTTCCATTTCTCCTTGAATCACCAACTTTAAATTGTATCGACTCTGTATGAAACACTAGAATTCAAATCACTTAAATTATCCCCTCTTATTTTTATTTTTCTGTTATACTGACTTTTAATATTTTTTGAAGTATAATTTACATACAGTAAAATGCAAAAGTCTTAAGGGTATAGCTCAATAATGTGTGTGTGTGGAGGGAACATAGTTTAAGGAGTTTTTGACAAAAGCATAGGTGCATTACTCACACCCTCATCAAGCTATGGAACATTTCTTTTTTTTTTTTATGTTTTATTTATTTCTGAGAGAGACAGAGAGACAACGTGAGCAGGGGAGGGTCAGAGAGAGAGGGAGACACAGAATCTGAAACAGGCTCCAGGCTCTGAGCTAGCTGTCAGCACAGAGACCGACACGGAGCTCGAACCCATGAACTGTGAGATCATGACCTGAGCCGAAGTCAGATGCTTAACTGTCTGAGCCACCAAGGTGCCCCGGGAATATTTCTATCACTCCAGAAAGTTTCTTTCCTTCTGCACTTTGCAAGTCAACCTCCATCCTATTCCCACAACCAGACAAAAGCAAATGCTGTTTTCTTCTATAACCATAGATTAACTGGTATAAAGCATCATACAAATGGATTCAAACAATAACGCTGACATTTTCCCCCCTCAACATGTTTGAGAATCATACATGTTGTTTCATGGATTAGTAGTTTATTCCTTTTAATTGCTGAGCAGAATTCCACTGTATGAATACACCACAATTTGTTTATTCTCCTACTGATGAACATTTGAGATTTTTTCCAATTTGGGACTATCATGAATAAAGTTGCTGAGAACATTCTCACACAAGTATTTTTGGGGACAAATGTTTTCATATCTGTTGGCTAAGTACCTAATAGTAGAGTTGTGGGGGCATAGGACAGTTGCCTATTTAACCCACAAAAAGACTGCCATCAGTTTCTCAAAGTACCTGCACTATTTTACAGTGCTGTCAGCAACAAATCAGATTTCCAGATCATCTGCACCATTACCAACACTGGTTGTTGCCAGAGTTCTTACTCTTAGCCATTCTTGTGTAGTGGAACCTCGCTGTGTTTTCATTTGCATTTATTTGATTGTTAATGATATTGAGCACTTTTTCACGCAATTTATTGGTCATTCATAATATATCTTTGTAAGATTTCTGATCAAGTCTTTTGCCCATTTTTAAATTATCTTTTTATTAATGAACTGTGGAAGTTTATCATATTTCTGGATACAAGTCCTTTTTCAGACATGGGTATTGAGAATACGTTTTCCCAGTGTGTGGCCCGCCTGTTCATTTTCTTCACAAGGCTTTTGCTAGGCAGAAATTTTAAATTTTCATCAGGTGTGATTTATCATTTTTTTAACTTTTTAACTTAATTTTTTAATTAACTATAAAAGTTAATGTTTTCTGTGTCCTCTAAGAAATCTTTGCCTACCGTAAAAGCTCAGAGATATTGTATGTTGCTTTCTAGTTTGATAATTTTACTTTTTACATGTAGGCCTATAATCCATCTCAAATTCATTTCTCTCAAGGATAACAGTCTTGTCCTGCCTATTGTCCAATGCTTGAAAACCGTTTCTTCATATAATCTGTCTAGCTGTACAGCTTTTTTATCAGAAGGTAAGTCCAATGGCCATACCTCTGTCATGACAACTACCAGAAGACATCTTTACTATGTTTAAGAATATCCTGCTCTTACATATACCCCAATGTTCATAGCAGCACTCTCCACAATAGCTAAAACATGGAAAGAGCCTAAGTGTCCATCAACAGACGAATGGATCAAGAAGATGTGGTTTATCTATACGATGGAATACTACATGGCAATGAGAAAGAATGAAATCTGGCCATGTGTAGCAACATGGATGGACCTTGAGGGTGTTATGCTGAGCGAAATAAGTCAGGCAGAGAAGGACAAATATCATATGTGTGCACGTATAGGAGGATTAGGAGGAACTTAACAGAGGACCAAAGGGGAAGAAGGGCAGAAATGGTGGGGGAAAGGGAGAGAGGCAAACCATGAGAGACTCTTGAATGCTGACAAAAACTGAGGACTGATGGATGTGGGGGGAGGAGGACACTTGTGGGGATGAGCACTGGGTGTTATGTGGAAACTAATTTGACAATAAACTATTTGTAAAAAAAAAAAAAAAAGAATTAGCAGTAAGCCTGAAAAAAAAAAAAAAGAATATCCTGCTCTTTGGGCAAGATGGCGAAGAAGTAGGGAGCTCCAGGGAGCTCCGTACATTTCACTCGTCAGCCTGAAGCCGGGACCCAGAGACACAGAGGGAAGGGAGGGAGCCCCCTATGCGGGGAGCCACGGGTAAAAGAAAGAGCGGCTGAAACTGCTCAAAGAACTGTCCCTGTCCCTGGAGAAGAGAAAAACCTCCGCTTGGGACAGAGAGTGATCCTGTTTTCAGCTGTGGAGCTGACTTAGAGCTGGATGCCCCAAGCCCAGGCGGCACCAGGAGAAACTGTTTCTCTGCTCTCCAGCTGGATCCAGAGGGGAATGGCGTGGCCTGAAACCGCTCCGATGGTCTTCCAGCTCCATCCCCAGAGGGAAAGCGGCCTGCTTGAAATTGCTTGGAAAGACTCAGCCTGCAGGTTTATATTTCGGGCGGTATCAATGGGGCGCGTGGACTAAGATCTGGAAACGAGGCGTGGCTTAGGACATAGAACACGGCCCACCTCAGTTACGCCTGCAGCACAGGGAGATGGGACCCAAAAGAGTGAGTTGATTCGAGAAGGACTGGGGTGCCGCCACTTTTCTTCCTACAACCACCAAGGTGGGACCTCAGGTAGAGGCTTGCTGGAGCAGAGGAGGCTAAGAGCATCCCTACACCAAACCACACCCATCCCCGCTAGAGAGCTGTTTTTTTTGGGGGGGTGGGGGGAGCCTGGGGCAAGATCCAACATTGATGCACTGCCATGATTAATTCTAGATCAATTCCTTCTATTCAGATATATTTTCCCTTGTCTCATTCGTATCCCTCCCCTCTGCTGGACTGGACACTCTGGTCATTGGTTTGTTTAAACAGTTACATTTAAACCATTCTCTAGATATATATTCTACACCTCCACCTCTGCCTTTCTATCTCTCTCTCTGGAGTAATCAGGCTATATAGTTTCTCTGAGTAACATTATCTTTGTTTCTTTCTTCTCGCCTCTTACCGTATTCTCCTCTTTCTCTCTGAATTAAGCCTCTTGGTCTCTCTGCCTGGTCATTTCACTTCCAATTTAGCTTTCTCACTGCTCTTTCAGGGAGAAATACAGAACTCTCTTTGTATATGCTCTTCTATCAGCACTGCATACACCCTGCTCTTTATTTGTAGCTGCAAATTCTGGTTTTATCCTTTTAGACTGTCCTTCGTCTTTTGGGTTTTTGTCTTTTTTCTTTTCTTTTTCCTTTCTTTATTTTTATTCTTTGTTTTTCCTCCATCTTTTTTCTTTTTTTCTCTCTTTTTCCTTTTTTTTTTTTTTTCTGATTCCCTTTCGGTTTGCTTGTTAGATTTGTTGGTGCTTTTGTGCGCCTATGTTCCCTGTGTGTTCATCTGTTTGTTTTCTTTTCCAGAGCTACCTCAAGAAACAAGCCAAAGTACACATGGTAGAGTCTCAGATACCACTACAAATAGGGAAATAAAATAACCAAAGTCTCAACAAGTGAGACCAACAGACACCATTCAAAGAACACTTCTGGAACAGACAGGCCCTGGACAGTCAAAGACCCTTCTTTAATACAGCAGTACTCACAGGTGCAGAGTGCATAATGAGCTTTTAAAACTAACAAGAGACAGAAAGGTAGCCAAAATGACAAAATGGAAGAATTCTCTAAAGAAATTCCAAGAAGAAATGACAGCTAAAGAACTGTTCAAAACAGATATAAGCAACATGAATAAGAATTTAGAACAATGGTCATAAAATTAATTGCTGGACCTGAAAAAGACATGGAAGGGGCACCTGGGTGGCTCAGCTGGTTAAGCATCTGACTTTAGCTCAGGTCATGACCTCACGGTTCATGGGTTCAAGTCCCATGTCGGGCTCTGTGCTGCCAGCTCAGAGCCTGGAGCCTGTTTCAGAGTCTGTGACTCCCTCTCTCTCTGACCCTCCCCTGCTCATGCTGTCTCTCTCTCTCTCCTAGAAATAAAACAAAACATTAAAAAAAAGAAAAAAGAAAAATGAAAACTTTAAGATAAACTGGTCCAATACCTAACAACCTCATTTTATTAGGGTGAGAAAACACCAACTTGTTAAACGAATGCCAGTTTGTTAACAGCCATGTGCTTTCCTTCCTTCGCACTCCACAGCATTTTGTATTCTTATCTGTTTGTCCATTCGTTCAGTCAATAAATATGCATGGAGTTCCTCCTCTTTGCCAGACCCTTTTGGGGAACAACTAAGAGGCAATGAATGCAGATGTCTCATTGGAGAAGTCTGGCTGAGCAGAAGAAAAGAGAGCTAGGGTTGGAGTAGCTGGAGGGGCTGCTGAGTTTTCCACTGCTGTTTAGAAAACTGGAAGGTCTGTGCTCATGTTTTCTCTCCCATCAAACTGCATTCCTTTGCAGTAGGGGCTGTTTACTTACATTTACGTAAATACTGTAAGAGCTCACAGTATAGAACCTTGCAAATAGCAGTGTTTGAATAAATGTTTGTTGAACGGAATTAATTTTACCACTACCACCCCCATTCCCTTCTTCCTAGTCCCCTCATTGTATCTCAGACCTCTCCAAGTTCCTATAGTTGCCAGGATGTTTTTCAGATCAGGAACTTGGGATACAGCAATATTGAAAATCAAATGAAGGCAATTCCAACCACTACCAAAGAGTCTGCGGTATGGCAGATTGGGCAGGTACCACATCGTTTTCATCTTTGTATCTTCCGTGGCCAGCACAAGGCCTGGCACAAAATGGAAGCTCCGTAAATACTCAGCAAATAGAGCCTTGCAATCTAGTGCTCCTCAGAAAGCAAACTTGAAATTGGGTATCACAGAAGAATAAATCTTCTTAATCTATGTGAGACATTATGCCCAGATTTAGCATTTCCTTTCATTAAAAAATGTTTTCTGAGCCTCCGTTGCAGGTCCAGTGCCAAGTACTGGAATTATTCAACTAATTATTCAATCATTTAACAAAGAGTTACATACTGAGGATTTGGGAATGATGTCCATTCTGCCTCCAGGGGGCTCCAATTAACAGCCTTGACTGAGAGTTGGGTCTGTTTCCCCACTACATTATGCGCCCTTTCAGGGAAGAAAGGATAAAGAATTCAGGTGCACTCTCCCAGTATTCACTACTGAGGCTTGCAGAACACAAAAATCCTAAACGTTTCATGATTATGTTACCCTTCTGCTCAGAACTATGCAGCGTTCTCCATTTCACTTACAGTACATAACCGAAATCCTTACAATGGCCTATACTCCTCATTACGATCCACTTCCCCCATCTAGCGTCCTCTGCACTTTCTGGTCTACTTGCTGCTCCTAACATACTAAGGATGTTCCCACCTCAGAGCCTTTGCACTTGCTGTCCTGTCTACCTCCAATGCCCTTCCCCTAGTTAACTATATGGCTACCTGCTTCACTTTATTCTGGTATCACTGCCCAGCATGGCACACGTTTTCCTTACTTTTTGTCTGAACTTCCCCATTACTATAATGTAAGCAGGTGTTCTGTTTGCCTTGTCCACTACTCTATCCTATACGCCTAGAAAAGGGCTTGGTACATAACAGACGCTCAATAAACACTTGCTGATTTAATAAATTCTCCACCCACTCCCATCTCTGAGTTGACAGAAGCCGCAGATCTTTTCTAACCCAAATCCCACCTGAGGAGCATGTCGCTGGGCGCTAAGGGATGGGCCAGCCTCTGTTTGCACGTTTGCTTCTCTCATTTTCTTAAGTTTTAGTCCACTGAACCAGGCTCCAGTCCTCTGGCACCTTCAGCACGAGAACACCAACACCCCAGGCCGGAGAGCACCCCGCCCGTGGGCCCCGTCTGGCCCACAGCCTGCTAGTGCGCGCGGTAGCAGAAAGGGAAAGCACCAAGAAGGTGGAGGACACCAGGCCACACGACTATTGAGGGTCGCTTCCCGGCATCTGTCCCACCTACGAACCAGGCGGCAGTCCCGCGCCAAACCCCTTCGGCCCCACGTCCGCACCCCAACGAGCCCGGGCGTACCTGAACCCTTCACCTCGCGCAGCCCCGGCGGCGCACATCAGGCCCCGCCTCCGGCCTAGCTTCCGGTTCCTGCCCCTCCTCCCCTCCAAATGGCATTCTGGGAGTTGTGGTTTTCTTTTCTTTTTTTTTTTTTAATGTTTTATTTATTTATTTCAAGGAGAGAGAGACAGCATGAGAGGGGAGGGTCAGAGAGAGAGGGAGTGACAGACTCTGAAACAGGCTCCAGGCTCTGAGCTGGCAGTCAGCACAGAACCCGACGCGGGGCTCGAACCCACGAACCGCGAGATCATGACCTGAGCGAAAGTCGGACGCTCAACCGACTAAGCCACCCGGGCGCCCCTGGGAGTTGTGGTTTTCATCCTGGCAGCTTAGTGTGCGGGAGCCAGTGGGAGGCTTTGCCTTCCACCCACGCTGGCAGTAGGGAGCTGCCTACCGCCCAGGTATTGCTGCGCCTGTCTGAGCCTGTTTCCTCGGCTGTGAGATGGGGATTACAATTCCTGCCGCTCGCCGGTTTCGCAGGACTGCGGCAGGCAACCCAGGGCTTTGATGGTTGTCAAGGGCTGGACATTGGGAAAGGGACTAAAACCAGGCTTGAACCTCCCCCCATCTCACAACATGGGGGTCTTGCCTTCCCTTGGGACCCCCTACAACCAGCAGAGCCCACGAACTGACTGACACAGGCTTCCCTAAGCACACAGCTGCCCTCACCACCACCTGACAGTCTAGGCAGACAATAGAGGATATCTGGGCCTGGACCCTTAACACGTGAGTCTAGCCTCCGTCCACTCTCCCTTCTCCATCTTCCCTTACAGATCCAGGGGGAAAGCAAAGCTCAGAGACCTGAAGAGACTTGTCCAAGCGTTGGCCTGATAAAAACTAGCAGCCACTCTTTACTCTTCCCTTTATTCCCGCTATAGAGACCCTAGCATGAATGAGCCTGAAATATCTCCCACCAGAGAAACCACAGCCATGTTGGACCCCTCCTTGGCCCCACACTGTTTCCCTCTCTGGACTTTTCTTTTCATAGCTCTCCAGCACCCCCACCCCGTCCCTAATCCTTCAGTCCATCCTTTCTCTGCTACTGGAGCAATTTTAAATGTTAAAAGTAAACATTCTTTATCCCCCAGAAGGCTTTTTCCTGAATCCCAGGTCTAACACCTCTTCTCTGCTCAGAAGCTGGTGTTGGCTTCCCAATCAGCAGGGCACGCAGAGTGGCTCAAAGGATCTTCGGTGGCTCCCACCACACCTACCAGTCCCTACACTGTGCCCTCAGCCAAACTGGGTACTTTTCCTCTCTCCCTGCCACTGCTCTTGTGTGTGTCTCTACCTTTGAATGAGCCCATGGCCAACCCCACAGAAAAGCCCTCCTAGCTGGTGTGACTGACCCCTCTCCCCAACCTCCATTCCCACCACGCAGCAGACATCCGTTTGCCAGGTGATTATGTGTCTCCCCTATTTCAAACCCTAGTGCTTCCATTGTATTTGGACGTGAAGTCTAACCTTCCCGAGGCCTTCCCCACCTGGTTCCTGGCCGCCCTTCTAAACTCATCCTATAACTTTTCCTGTGGCTTGCTGTGTTCCGGTCACACCTGTCTTCCTGAAATGCTTCAAATATACCAAAGACTTTTGCAGTCTTTCCTCTCACTTTTTCCATGGCTGGCTCCTTCCTCCCCTTTCAGCTTCAGCTTGAACCGTTCCTCTTCAGAGAGACCTTTACTGATCACCCAGGTAAGACTGGCTCATCCTATTTCTATCTTAGCACTCTTCATTTCTTTATATGACCTATCAGTCAGTCATCTTTTATTTCTGTGTCTTTCCTACTAATTATAAGTTTCTGAGGGAACACGTATCATGTCGATGATTTAATTTCCAGTGCCACCGCACACTAAATATGTATTGACAGAATCACCTAATGAGTGATTTTTCTTCTTTCTTAACACATCCAAAACTTACCTTCCTATCTACCAAATCTAGGACCTGATGCTCTGTAGCTACTTCTAATTAATGCTGCCTCCTACAGGAAGCCTTCCATGATCATCACTCTGTCCCCAACCAAAAAATGACTTCTGTCCTTTGAGGTCTCATAGCACCTTATCTGTCCTCTTTGGTCGCCCTGCGAAGACCATGCCTTCTATTTGTAGGTCTGTATCTTTATATGTCATCTTATCTCTTAGACCAGGAGCTCTTGAAGACAGGATTCTTATCCAGTTATTTACATCACATCCATAATCCCACATCAGGCATCGTCTGCAATGGGTGTAACAAATGTTTGTCTAAAGAAACGGATCAGCCAATATTATGGTGAGCAGGAAAAGGAAGGAGGAATGTAAATGTCTGGTAGTTTCTTAGTCATTAAACAGTTAGCTCTTGCATTGTATCCCATTCTGCCTATTCATGTAGGGGTCTGTGTATCTCACAAAAAGTGCTAAACAGGACCAGACCCATTCCCACCCCTCATTTTAACTTCTCAACAAGCAGTGAGGGATTTCCTGGAACTTCACTTCTGGGATGAGTACTCTTCATGGGAACTGCAGAGCAAAATACTAACTCCATACAGCAGCAACCCAAGAAAGTTCATGGATTTGAGGAGAGAGGAAGCAAAGACAGACATACGTAAACATTTGAATGCCTGTGCCAGAGGCTTCACAGTCTTCTTCCCACCTTGCATGATTATTTCTCACAATATGCCAAATATGCATTACATAATAATCTCTAGTTTGGGGTTTTGTCCTCATGGATAAGAAAATGTATTCGAGGTATCTAAGTAAGGCATCTGGCACACTGCAGGCCCTCACTAAATGAGATTAGTAATATTTCCTTTTGTCGGTTGGGGAAACTGAGGCCCAGAGCAGTGCCTAGAATAACATTGCCAGGATTCTAGCTCTGGTTAAGTTGAAGTCCTTAAGTTGAGCTCCTTCCTTTAACTTGCAAACATACAGATTATGCTCATGCAGATAAGCTACAGAGCTCTTCAGAGCTTTCTGTTGGTAAAAGTGTTCAAGTCCTGTTTAACATCATACAATTTTCATTATTTTAGTGTCCTATTTTTCCTATTATTCATGGCCACAAAATCACTTCAAATCTATGTTCAAGAGCCTTATATAAATTTTATTCAAAATATTATATGAAAAACAACTAAGAAAATAAGTCTTTTCCTGGCACAAGTACTGCTTAATTGGTTAGTTAACAAATAACTTGTAACAAGGGGTGAGAAAGATCTCTTCTCCCAAAATATTGCCTTCCTCTGATCGCCAAGGGTTTGGGTACATAACACACTCATCCTGCCCCTCCTTTTTCTGGGTGAAGGAGAGGAATTAGGAGGCCAGTGCAGATGCACAACTGATCAGGAGTACCAGAGGGACAAAGGGACCCCTTGAATGACCTCTAATAGTTCAAGGCAACTGTCTAAGGCCTAGACAGAGAAGCCAGGGGAAAAAAGACATCCCAGAGGTATCTTGAGATCAGTTTTCCTGGAGTCTGAAAACAAAATGTAGGAAATGGTTTCACACTAGGAGAGGCATCCATAGAGTTTGGGGATTATTACTGAATTTTACTGAGTATTTACTAGATTATTTATTAGATTTCTACCCTACAAAGCAGGAACTATTAATATTTAGAGTAGAGAAAACCAAAGCCCTGGGGCTATGTAGCTTGTCCAACGTCCCACTAGGATTAACTGGAATTAACTGGTTTAATTGGGATTAGTGAGAAAGGTACTAAATATATTTCTCTCCCTCTAATATTATTCTTAAAAAGGCAAATCGAATTCAGGGCTTTAATGTTTGCCTTTTCAGGTATTTACAAGAGAAAAAGGACGCAGCATTCGTCAATTTGAGATAAAGCATAGAGCACCCACGCCTGGATGTGGGTCACCAGGCAACTGAGGAACTTACTGCCACCTAGTGGCAACCTCTGCTTGCCATAGCGAGGCAGCCAAGAATACCAGGCCTGCCGGTGCAGGTGCTGCAAACCAAACCTTGTGAAGGTAAAATCGATCAAATATCACGTGTATTCACTCCTATTTGTGATGGTTATTGCCAAACCAGTGCGATATGAGAAGTCAAGACCATTTTTCAGTGATCCCCACCTTCCTCCCTCATCACTGTCATCCTCGGCCAGTCTGTAAATTCCTCTTGCTTCCTCATCCCCAGGGTAAACGATTAGGGCAGTTTACTGACAGCATGCTACTTATCTCCATTTCCCCCCCTCCCAGAGGGTCTGTGAGCATCCTGACCAGCGGTGAGGACTTGTCTAATTCACCTTTCTATCCTAAGTACCTAGCACATGGCCTGACCCAGAGGAGGTATCCAGTGAAATGTTTGTTGAATGAATATGAGTGAAAGCTTTTGACCCAAACTTATCATCACTCTGTATGACTGAGGCCAGGATTAAGCAGCAGTTTATTTGAATACTCTAGTAAACATTTTGGAGGGGTGCTGGAGGAGTGGAGGGGCTTCTCGGGGAAGTGCCCCCCAGGGCAAGGCAGGGGCCTGGGTGACCCGCCTGCTCACAGGGCGGTGGATGCCCGGAACTTCTGGGTCAAACAAAACACTGCAGCCGTGAGAGCCGTGCACTGACGGGCCAAGAGTTTCACACTCAGGTCGTGGTAGCCTCTCTCGCAGGTCAGCCTAGCAGCCTCTACGAACTGCTGGTAGGCGCACACCACGTCCCTCAGGTCCCCTGCTGCTTCCCTGTGCCGAGTGGAGCAGCGGCTGCAGTCTGTGAACTGGAAGCACAGGCCGGCCAGCTGGACCAGGTGCTGGAAGGTGTCCCGCACGGCACCCTGCATCTCTTCGGGAGACTGGTCCATTCTGATCACATGTTGACAGCTCGCCAGGAGCTTCTGGGAACCCATGCAGAGGCGGCTGCGGCTTTCCGAAAAGTGCCAGGTGCACTTCTCTGGGGGATGTTTGTTCCCATTCCCCCAGGAAGCTTCTAAAATATCTTGTAATTCCAGTAAGCTCTCTGTGAGCTGGATAAAGCCCTCCGGGGTGCTGGCAGGGGCAGCCTTCAGCTGTCTCAGGGCCCTGGAGCAGTACTCTGGCCAGATGTGGCTGTTCCTCGACAGGGGCTCGGCACTGCAGCTGTGGGCCCGGGCGGGCCTCCAGGGTAGGGCCAGCCGGCTTCCTGCAGAGGGCGGCGAGGTGAGGGGGGCAGTGGGATGTCCTTCCGAGTCCCTGTCTTCTTCCTCTGCCTCTGGCTGCAGGCCATGGAAGCATGTGGCATAGGAGAACTGGCAGCTGCACTGCTCCATCCCAATTCTGGGGGCCATTGCCTCATGCACACCCACAAACCCCAAAGATGTGGTCATCCTGAGACTGGCAGCAACTTTAGGATGGCCATCTGGGGCAAAGCACAGGAAAGACTTCTCAGCAGGAAGGCAGACGCTAGGGCTTTTGTCTTTGTTTTCTGACAGTGAACAATGGTTTGAACCTTCTAAGTGGGGCTCCTTTGGGGGACATGGTAGTGGAGTTGGCAGAGAAGGACCTGGATTAAAACAGATCTGCTGAGGAGTGTCCCTAGAGGCTGTGTCTTCCCCTATCACGTGGTTAAGTGGCTCTGCCATGACCCCCTCCAGAGGGACAGCTGATGGAATGGTCTGGTCCCCAAGCAAGAAATCAGGGTCTAAATCCAGCTCTTCCAATAGTTTTTGCTCTTGGGCCTGGCAGGCTTGGTCTGGGGTTTCTCTGCTTTGTCCTTTGGGGCCCGTAGGGGAATGTGGCAGGATCTGCTCAGTTCCTGTTACAGGAGTCTTCAAGGAGAGGGAGGCTATCATTCCACCAGCCGGAGCACTGACACCAATAGTCTGTGGCACGGCATTCGACAGGTCACTCTTGGAGTCACTTGCATCTTTCCCAGATTCACCACAAAACAAACTGATGCCATTTTTGTCTGTAACTTCTCCATTGTGTCCCAGGGATAGGTGTCCTTCTTGTCCCTCTTCTGGAGGGAGAGGAGCCATCTTCTCTCCTGAATTTATCCCACATTCGCCACTTCCTGGCCTGACTGCAGGAGACAACAAAGGCTCTGTGTGTTTGGGGGCAGTTTCTTGCATTGGATTTGTAAACAAAGATCCCAGTCCTGTTTCCAGTTGGACCCCTCCCACCCCTAGGGTGTCTGCTTGAGAGACAAGACGTGGCCCTGGGCTGATGGTCACGCAGACTCTATCTGGGTTTGGGTCAACACTGGAGAGGGAAGAGTTGCTGTCCCCAAGTTCTAGGGTGAGTTCTTTGGGGACACTGCCATCCGAGTGTTGAAGGGGAGACAAGGTACCGGAAGGCTCTGCCTGAGCAGCATCTAGGCCAGATGAGCCTGGGTTGGAACAGGGAGGGGTGCTTGCTGAGGAACTGGCAACAGTGGCACTCAGGGGGGCAACCCCAGAACTCTCTCTATGGTTGGGGTCAATCCGGAGGCGAATGGCAGAAATAGAAGACACTCGAGAGTCGACGACTGACTTGGTTTCCATGGTCTCGGGCTCCATCTCCATGACCCGGGAGGCTGGGTTTTTGCTCTGGGTCTTCCTTAAGGGACCCAGCAGCCCCAGGGCCTTGGTCTCCAGGAGGCCAGGCTCACCTTGCATGTCCTGCAGAGAGGACACGGTTGGGGAGGGTGCCCCGAGGGCCAGATAGGGCTCCCTGTCGTAGTAGCACACATCGTCCACGCTCTCTAGGGAGGCTGATGGCACCAGAGGAAAGGACACCTGACAAGTGTAGTCGGTCTGTAGGAAAGACCTTCTTTTTCTCAGAGTCTTGGCATACTTCTTCGCCCCTCCCTTTCTGCTTAGTTCTCTTCCATCTGGCCCAGGATTCAGGCTGTCCCCACGGATGCAAGTGCTAGCCTTGTGCTGCAAGCTTGTGGCACTGGGCTCTGCGGCAGACATAGCTCGGGGCCCTGAGAATCAAGAATGGAAAGAGTACGTGAAAAGCAGAAAAATAAAGAGACTTACAGAGGTTGGGCCCAGGACTCAGGGTTGCCTGGGTTTGGATCCTGGCTGGACTGGGTAACCTTGGGCATATTAAATCTTTATCTCCTCAATTTGCTCATCTAACAGAATGGGATAATAATGGCGGGAGACAATTTTTGGTTCTTTGTTGCCCACAATGCAGTTTATTGTCTTTGGGTCACAGTACCCCAACTTCCTTTCAGGGTGCAAAATCTCCCCAAAGGTTACTGTCTGCTGGAACTCTTCATGAACGTGCCCTATGCGCAATCAGCCAAGAAGCCACATTTATGACCTTGAGAGTCAGACGCAAAATTTCCTAGAATTTCACAAGCATATTTATTTTTAAAATAATAATAATCAAAGCAGAGCCCATCCTTTGCAGCCACAGGATCCTGACAATGAAGACATGGTGAGAAGTCCTGTCACTCAGTCTCCGGGCCTGGTTACCACCTGTGTCTAAACCGGCTCTTCACCTTTGCTAGCAATTCTATAAGCGATCTGACGTCCTTCTAACACTCTTGCTTTGTGCTTATGACAACCCAAGTCTGGCAGGAGCAGCGGTAGCAGTCAGCACTGCCCTACAGTGCTGATTCGATGCACTGGTGCTCACCAAGCTCCCAGAACAAGGCCTGTGCTAACAGTGGTTCAGTGACAGGAGCTCCTACCATCACTGATGTTCTTGTGTGAGGATTCTGAAGGAGCTTTCTCTTGACAAAAAGTGTCATGACTCAGTCTCAAGTATGAGGGGGTTTGTGCATACCAGGATGGACATTTCTTTTTTTTTTTTTTTAATGTTTCTTTCATTTATTTAAAAAATTTTTTTAAATGTTTTTATTTATTTCTGAGAGAGATAGCATGAGCAGGGGAGGGTCACAGAGAGAGGGAGACACAGAATCCAAAGACAGGCTCCAGGCTCTGAGCTAGCTGTCAGCACAGAGCCCAATGCAGGGCTTGAACCCACGAACCGTGAGATCATGACCTGAGCCAAAGTGAGACGCTCAACCTTGAGCCACCCAGGCACCCCCAGGATGGGCCCTTCTGAGGAGAGAAGCACTTTGTGATGAAGTCTGGGGAGTCAGCCAGAAGGAATCAGGTACATTGAGAAGCACATGAGAATCAGTGTTTATCCTCAGACCAGTGGTCTTATCCTCAGAGAAGTTATTTCCAGTATGGCTACATCTTATTCAAAACCTTATCACCTCTAGACTGCTCTTCAGGCCTTTTTAGTCAGAATCTCAGAGGCTACCACCTAAGAAGCTAGGGTATTTAAACCAGGTCCCTTGAGTAATTATGATGCCCACCCATGTTTTGGAGCTGCTGCCCTCGGCTACCTACAGCCACTCACCAAGGGCATTTCTGAGGCCTAAAAAGGGAGAGACTCCCACAGTGAGTCAGGGACCAGACCAGAACCCAGGCTCAGGGGTCCCAGCTCTGGACTCTCTCCCCAGCATCTTATTGGCTCCTTATGAAAAAAGGGAATATCCAGTATGGACTTTATTTCCCTGGCTAAGATTCCTGTAAGGGAAGACCTTGACCGATGGTTTCTGCTGTGCTCCCATCTTGAACCCTGCACAATGGCTGGCCCAGCTGGGCAAAGCTGGGGGCATGGATGGCAGTGGGCTGGGTTCTTTGGAGAACAGTGCGAATCTTCTCATAAGTTTCTCCTTCTTTACAGGCACAGCCAATTAATGAATTCAGGGTAGATGGTAGAGAATGTATTCATTCACTCATTTAGCAAAACCACCAGGCACTATGTGCGGAGGAGTCATGAGTGAGTGTGCAACACAGTCCCTATACTCTGAGGAGTTCTTGGTTTAATAAAGATGGGAAACATCACAAAAGTCACACAAATAAATATACAGTTACAAGCAGTGCTAAGTGCAGGCAGGAGGCACCCGGGGTGCTATGAAAACACGTGAAAGCTGCCCCATTCTTGGCGCAGTCTGGTTAACGTTTCCAGGAGGAAGTGAGTTTCCAAGTGGGGCCTCACAGATGGGTAGGCATTTGTCGCCAAAGATCAGGGCAAGGAATGTTTCAGGTGGCAGGAGCAGCGCGTGCAAAGGCCAGAGGTAGGAAAGAACTTGGTACTTTTAAAGAACAGTAAGGAGGTCTGCGTGACAAGTGTGCAGAAAGAGGCCATGTCACAGAGGACCTTGAGGGGCCTGACAGGGGCTGCTAAGGAGCTGGCCTTTCTTCCATAAGCAACCGGAAAGCACTGGAGGGCAGGGAGTAACAGGAAAGGGCTGCACCAGAAATAAAAGAGCTGCAGCTTCCCCAGCTAGTGGGTCACTATCAGTGTCTGCGTGCTATTTTCCATTGTTTTCGCTTCAGTATATAGCATGTGCAACTGTGTGTATGTGTACATGTGTGTGGAAGTGTCCTGTAAGGATCTCACGTCAACTCAGGAAGTCACTCTATGTGGAAGGTCACCCCATGCTCTTCGTGGCAGGAAGGATGAGGAACTGGAAAGAAACATGACCAACAGATCCCCTGCCTTTTCTTACATTTGAGTCCCTTAAGGGGCCACCAAGAGCCTATCAGGTTCCTCTTACTTCAAAGCCCTGTTTGATACAGAGTCAGGGTGCATCATGACACAGCCACTTGCCTCTGCTGAGCACTCCTGTCAAACCCTTTTTGATGTAAATTCTGTCCATCTCACAAGGCCCAGTACATTTGCCACCCCTTCTGGAAAGCCTTTCCTGATTCCCACTGTTGAACTGGTGCCTCCCATCTCTGCTCGCCCGCAGTTCCCTGAACTTCCCTGGTACCCCTGACTTGAAGTTATGACACTTATAATTTGGTCCCCTGGGCACAGGGAGCCCTTCTCAAACAAGGACAGGGACCGTGCTTCACGTTTGGTCCCTGCCCCTGCCGGGCTTTCCGGAACCGCCTGGAGTCTACAGACCTGCTGGGGAGGGCTCACCTGAGAGGGCGTCTGGGGGTGTGAGCTTGTCGGCTGCATCATAGTATTCCTCATCTGAGCTGCCATCCTCAAAGGCCAGCGGCAGGTGTGGGGCCAGGGCTTCCAGAGTGGAGCTGGGCTGGGCCTCGGTCCAGGCTGGCAGCCCCCCACCCTGCCGGGAGGCTGTGCTCTCTGAGCTGTCGCTCTGGTGGCTGGCCAGGGAGACGCTGGAGCACAGGCTATAGTAGTCTGCCTGGCCGCCCTCATACAGCCTGGGGTCCAGCCTGACTGCACTCAGTTCTGGTCCCCAGCTGAAAGGTTGAGGAGTGGGACTCTCAGAAAACTCAGCCTTCTGGCACAGAGGGCTGGCTCTCTGGGCCAGGTCCAGGAGACAGAGGAAGCCACTGGTGTCAATCCTGCTTCTCTCCTCTTGGCTGTTGGAATCAAGACCGTCTGGGAGCCCCGGCGAGCCTGAGTGGAAGAAGCCAGACTTGCTGGAAGAGCAAGTGTCCAAGTCATCCTCTTCTAGGGCGTCCATGGATTCACTGGAGCCACTGGTCCTGCAGCCTCGGCTCTCAGTGTTGGCCGAGTCGGATGCCTCGGACTCGGCACTGTCCGTCATACTGCTGGCCCCGGAGATGCTCGGGCCCCTCCTGGCCACCTCGGGCATGGGGCTGTCCCCAGGAGGCTGCTCCTCTTTTATGAGCGGTCTGCAGGGGTCCAGCTTCAGCAGGTGTCTGTCAGAGAGAGGCTCCAGCACGCAGTCCACTTCAGAGGACTCCTCAGAGTCGCTGCACGCTCTGGATTCATAGCCTGTAATGAGGGACATTGTGTCGGGGGGGGGGGAGGGGGGTCATAGTCAGGGACTGGCAGAAGCCTATGTCCTCCCACCTTACCCCGCCTGTCCACTCATTCTCCAGGGTGACCGGCCCAGATCACGCTCTACTGACTGACATAGGACCCGTGGGCCTCCAGATTCTATGTTCTCCCCACACATTGGGGCTTCTTTCCCACATCTACCTGAACTGCGTAATGGAGCCAGGGTTACTTCTGAGGAGAGCTATGTGTTCATGGCAGCACAGAGGGTATGTGGCTGGATTTCACTTTGCTACGGGCAGCATCACCCGAGGTTGCTAAGTCCCTCCTCAGACCCAGCTCTGTCCTGAATAGGCAGCAAAATCAGATGGGGAATCATATTTAAAAAATAAAACAGATCCTTGGCCCTATCCCTGATATACTGAGTCAAATATCTAGGGAGTAGGGGCCGAGAATCTGTATTCTTAGCAACTTTGTGTGGGATTATGAGGCAGGTAGGCTGGCACCATTTTGAAGCCCGGCCTTAGGGACCCCCCTGGTGCTATGGGGCTTTTAGGGCAGTGAAAACCCAGCTAGCTGCTGGTATTTGGGAAGGATTCACGGCTGGAAGGATGGGGGCATTTAGCCAGGTCTCCAGTCTCTCTTCCACCATACGCCTCCAGAATGATCTTTCTCAAAACTTCTCTCTGATCACATCGCACACTACTTAAACTCCCTGATAGCATCCTCTGCCTACAGGGAAGAGGCTAAGCTCTCCCACAGGCTAAGGCCTCTCATGGTGTGGCCCCCAATAGGCCCTCAGCAGCCTGGTCACCCCCTCATAGTGTGTCCCTGAGCCCTTCTCAGCAGCCTGGTCATCCCCTGAAGGGTTCATATGCCCCAGCCACTATAGAGAGCATCAACACATCATCACCTCAGTCCCTCCCACCACCAGACCTTCACAATTGCTCCCACTCTGCATGGTCTACCTGATTAGACCCTAAGGTATCATCCCTTGCCCATAAACTGTCTTAACAGTAAAACAAGTCCCAAAACTCTTCACTTCCTAATTATTTTTTTTACTTAATCTTACTGTCATCTGATCTCTCAAGATTATTTATGTGTATTCGATCCAGATGGAGGAAGTGCTATATAATGTTATGTTACTGAGCATCTCATCCCATCTCCACATTCAGTGACCTCACATTGGTAGCCTGAAATTAGCCAGAGTGGGAGTGTTTCAACATTTATCAGCAAACCAGTGGGAAAATGCTGCGTCAACAGTGCTAAAGCAAAAGCCTGATACAAACTGGGAGCTGGCCCAGGAGACTGGTCATCTCATCTGGCCTCCATTACTTCATTCTTATATATGATTTCAACTCTTTCTATCTCCAGGTGTCCCCTTTTCCTAAACATGTAAGGTTGAGAATTTCTATTATAATTCAAGAAAATGCAGAAGAGCACATAGACATGGAATAAAAAAACAAGGTCATCTCTACTTTCTGAATAAACGAATGACATCTTTTTTGCCAGCAAATAAAGACAAAATACAGTGGATTTTAGAGACGAATTTTGGAAATGCTACGGGGAACTGGGGACTTTCAGTAGCATATCTTGGCTTTGGGGGACTCTCAGATACATAGAAAAAGGTTCTCCATTTATGATTTTAGAAAGATAACTGTTTACCAGGAAATAAATGGACAAATAGCTCTCATCCACTTGGGTGGAAGTCTCACCTCAACTCAATTCACCCCCTTCCCTTAAGGCTGTGAAAAGGGCCATCCTTAGTGGAGCAAGCCTCACCTTCTTCGGCAGACACCCGGTGCACCTGTTGTTTGTTTCCTGGCCAGAGGAAAATGGAGGCAACTGGGTCGACAAACAGCCTGTAGTATCCAGCAATCAGGCAGGCTAGGTCTTTTGCACTGTTGGATTCCAGGAGCAATGTCAGAACCTTTGAATGTAAAGAGAGTTTTTTTTTTAATTTTTTAAGTTTATTTATTTATGTAAGAAAGAGAGACAGCATGTGTAGGGGAGGGTCAGAGAGAGAGGGAGACACAGAATCGGAAGCAGGCTCCAGGCTCTGAGCTAGCTGTCAGCACAGAGCCTGACGCAGGGCTCGAACCCATGAACTGTGAGATCGTGACCTGAGCTGAAGTCAAATGCCCAACCGACTGAGCCACCCAGGTGCCCCAAGAGAGTTCTTAAATAAAGGGCCAAGGGACAGTCTGAAGACTGACAACAAGGCCACATGGGGCCAATGAGGTATTCCAATTAAATCCAGCCATGGCCCACAGGCAGGCTCCTGGGGTCTCATATTCTCACCTCCAAGACTTGAAATAAGCATATGTGCACATGTGCACACATATGCACAACCACTTGTGCATGTACACACAGTGGGTTCCTCCCATTGAATCTCTATGATGTCTCCTCCCTCTTCATCCCCTACTCCAGCCTCTCCATCCCAAGAACCCCACCCCACCCTGACCATTCATACAGTGAAGACCCTTCAAGACCTCACCTGGAAAAGGGAAAGGAGAGCAAACAGATAAGAAAGAAGAGGGTGATGAGAAACATGAAGCACCAACCTTGAGCACATCAGAATTAATGCAAAGGAAGGCGGGGTAAATGTAGGACCTTCCAGAGAGGCTCAGGAAGTACCCTGTATCATTTATTCATTTTAATTGACGCCACTCAAAACTCTTGGGCAGCCATTCTGGTCCCATACATGTGATAAAATCATCTGGTGCTCCCATCTAAGTTACTGAACCCATTAGAAAAATATATGGTCCAAGCTCAGTTTACACACAACAAATATTTTAGGACCTTCCCAAGAAAACACATCCTGTTCATTATTTTCCTCTTGATGGTACAGGATGGACAACTTGTCCTCTTAAGCAAATGCTGGATATTAGATTTTGTTAATATCTATGCTCTCATAAACTACCCTAGAATAATTTAGCCCCAAATTCCAGAAGTTGGCTTCAAAACTTCTTCCGCATGCATTACCTTGACATCCTGAAGATACACTTTGACCATGCTCACTTTCTCAGACTCTTCTGTCAGTTCTACGCGGCTGATGTTTGCAAACTCTGCCAACGTGGACATGATGTTGAGTTTGCTACTGATAATTTGGCTAATCCCATACTTGGCTCCAACTAGAAGGGCAATGTAGGATTCTCTATCCTGTAACTGGATGAGGGTGGAAGAGGAATTAGTTTTCACTCACAAGCTAGTGAAAATACATTGCACACGTAAGACATGACACCCCTCTGCAAACTCCTTGGTTTTTATTTCAGGCCCTCCCTCACCACCTCTTCCCTAGACTACCAAATTAGGTAACAGCCTAATCTGGGCCCCACTGACAGCTAAATTAGGTATAAATATATCTCCCACAAGACCCTTCACAATAGAGAGCCAGGCCATGGGACTGTTACCTGTTCCACAAATACAACTTGTGCTTTCACACCTGTGTGCCAATATTCATGCTGCGCTCCAGTGAAGTCCTGACCCCTCTGTAAAAGACTCCATCAAAACCTACTGCCTATGGAAAACATTCGCTGAATCTGTCTCCTCCCATGGAGTAGTCCTTTTCCTCCATGGTGCTCCCACCCCACAGCCTCTGTAGCTCTGATAGCACTGAGCTGTGATTTCTTACTATGATTATTTGTATTCAAGTGTTGTACTCATGTTAGGTTCCCTGAGAGTCCCTAGTGTCCAGCAAGCATCCTAAGCCAGTTCAATGTGGCTGGCTTCTTCTCCCATTACCAGTTCCTACCTTAGATAGGACACATAAAGGGACACTGGGGACAGACACTTGACAGCTAAGAAAGGACAGGATTCTCGTGGGAAAGGTAGAAGTTTTTCTTGTACCTTCAAGCCTTCCCTTCTGCAGACCTAGTCTCCTTTCCAACCTTTTGTCACTTACTTGTACAAAGACTCAACTATTTTTCCCTTCCTCTACTGGATGCTCTTCCTTTCTGTCAAAACATTGATTCCCTTTTTTCACCTACACTGCTAGGTCAGCAATCTGATTAATATGGATATATTATAGTATATAGAGATTTAATATGTGTATATTATATACACACATATATAATATTAAATATTATAATATAATATAAATTGTATATTATATAATTATTGTATGATTATATAACATGTTATATATAAATATATATACACATATATAAATCTCTAATAGGCAATTTGTGCTGGAAGGTTCTGAGGCTGCCTGAACAGTGCAGAGTTCAGGGACTCTGAGGAACTGAGGGAGAGTTCCCATGAGCCACAGCTCATCAGTTACAGACTGCGGAAAAGCAGAGATCTTGGCCCAGGCTCCAAAAAAAAAAGCTGGGGGAGGAATGAGTAACAAAGGAAAGGGCTCTTATGCTTCTCTTTTCCCTTCTCAGATCCACCCTTAGTTCTTCCCTTCTGAACCATCAGGACCGCAGCCTGGCAGTTAATCTAACATTCTCCTATTTCCTTCACGATTTCCAATTTTTCCTCTTCACCTTCTACCCAAAGTGCCAGAGTAAACTGCATCCATCTCCCTTCCTCAGAATGCCTTTCCTTCTTCCTGAAATCTGGCCGAGTCCAACCTTCTAGCTTTTCCCTAATCCGTCCTTCTCATATTCAGTGGTGCCCTTTCTTCGAACTCCACAGCAGTAGTCCTGTGACTTTCTCGTGGCCTCACTTTGTCTGTTGGGTACTTTGTTTCATCGTTTGAGGGTGGAAATCATGGTTTATTGAGTTCTGCCTCCCCCAGCATCTTCCAGAGGGCTGGCCCCAAGCATGATATACACTCCCCAATGGTGTCATATTTTACTTCCCAAATGAATACATGACAGGGTCCTCAGGAATTTTAGGCTAAAAAATACGCTGACTTTCAGAGGATCTCTAACTTCTCTTATAAGAGTAGAGGTCTGCATTTCTATCGTACGTACCATTAGAGTAGCATTAAAGATTTTTCCACCATACGTCTTGAGTTCCCCAAGGATCTGTAGATAATTTAAACGAAGCTGGGCAGCAGAAATAAGTTGCTTAAATAGGAGGGGGGGAAAAAGACTTAAATTAGAGTTATTCACTTGCCTAAATCCACGCGGTGCTGAAAATGCTTTCCGTGAGGTTTCACAACAGACAGTGGGGGGCAGGGGAAGGGTTGGTGTCGTCAGAGGCCACAACGTTACCTTCTGTCGTGGTTCCAGCAAATTCTGGTTCCTCTTCATGTGGAAGCTAATGGCTTTCTTGATGTCTTTGCCTTTCATGTTTCGGAGTAAAGTTGGAGATATAAAGTTCTCTATTCCCCAGTCCTTCCTGCCATGAGATATTGGAGACACCATTTTTATAGTGCACTTGGCTCTAATGAAGAGCATAATTACATTTGATTCAGGGACTTAGTGTTCCCAGAACACTGCAATTATGAACCTCTTTCTCAACAGAAGATATATACATAAGAGTGTGCAAATATACACAAAATGCATTTATAAAGTTGTGTATTAAATATCATATATTTATATCTATTTAATACACACACACTCTCTCCACAAAAAATGAGCCATTTGGGAACTAAGCCCCACTTATCTTTCTGGGAGCTTGTTACCTTTGGTGTGGTATGATATTCTGCTAAACAGAAGAGATCTCCATCTTATTTTTTAACTACCACATATATGAGAAATAATGATCACACATGTATAACACATTCTCACAAAGCATGTGTGAATCCCTGAGGTGATGCTTCAGAATGGTGCCAGCCTAACAGCCTCAAAATTCCCCAACAAACTGGATAACAATACAAATCCTCAGGACTCCTTCCCTAGAGATTTGATCCAGTATTTCAGGAATAGGGACAAGGATCTGTTTTATGTTTTAAATTTGATTCCCCGCTTGATGTTGATGCCCAGACAGGACAGAGTTGAGTTTTGGTGAGTAGCTAAGCACAGAAGGGTGATACTTCCTAGAGCAAAATGAAAATTTAGCCTATGAATCAGGACATGTTGGAATCCCAGGGACTTGAAACTGTTCTAATAGGAATATAATGCAACATAACTAGGTCACACAAGATTAATTTCCAAGGTATTTCGGCCCTCAGAAGAGCTTTACACCAAAGCTGTCACTGATTTCCCAAGACATTCTCTCAGGAACTGGGAATCTACAAAGGGATCCTGTGTCATTCTATCTGCAGTTGGCTTCTGTCGCAGAGGGAGCAGCCAGACTCTGACATCTGGGGGAGCTGGGCTGGGTCAGAGACAGTGGGGAGGGAAATGGATGGGAAGACAACAGACAGATGGGCAGGTTGGTGAGTATCAGCTTTCTGTGGAATCTAGCCATCCTGGCTAGGGGCCAGCCAAGTTAATAAATGTAACCCAGCTGCTGTTGACGGGACATAGAAGTCGCCTGCCACTCACTCTATGTACTTCAAAGAGATCTTCTGTGGCTGAGCGCATGCGTAGATCCGCTCCTGGATGTGCAGGGCTGCGAGCCGGAGCGCGGAGCTGCATTTCATTTCTACAGCAAAGCGCTCCTGGAGCACATCGCTGCAGCTCTAGAAGAGATTACATCAGAGGAATTGGGAGACAAGAATACATACATTGTGTTCCTAGTTCTTTCAGGCAAAAGGCTCTAAGACCTGGCTCTGCCAATTCTTGGCTCTGTGACCTTGGTTAACTTTGACTCTGAATGTTGGTATCTTCCCCTTGCTAAAAGAGGAAAGTCAAGTCTACCTTACGCTGTTTCTGTGAGGTTTAAATTAGATAACATGAAAGCAGGCATAAGGACACAGCATTACACAAATATAAAGTAGTGTTGGTATTATTTGCTGCCATCATTTCTGTAAGAGTTGGGCCAGTTAATTCATCTAGTTTGAGTTTCCTCATCAGTACAATGGTAATGCCTCTGAAATGATTCTTTTTTGACAGCATAAAAATGACACGATAGATCTCACCCAAGCAGGCAAAGTGGGGGGAACACCAGGCTGAGGGCCAAGGGACCAAGTTTTGGCTCCGTCATCAAATGCATGACCCAGGCAAATCACGTGAGCTTCCCAAGACTCATTTTCATTGTTTCTGAAATAAAGCTTTGAAGGGGAGCCTGGGTGGCTCAGTCAATTGAGTGTCCGACTTGATATCGGCTCTGGTCATGATCTCATGGTTCATGGAATCAAGCCTTGTGTAGGGCTCTGTACTGACAGCACAGAGCCTGCTTGGGATTCTCTCTTTCCCCACTGTCTCTCTGCCTCTCTTCCATGCATGCTCTCTCTCTCCCTCTCAAAATAAATAAACAAACATTAAAAAAAAAAAAAACCTAAGGCTTTGAAGCACTAATGTCAATTGTAATAATAAAAACTGTAGCTCCAAATAGTAGTAGAAAATGTATCGTCCACATTGAGGACTAAGCCTAAATTTCATTAATACGTAGCAAATCTCCTAACATAGAAACTATTCTGAGGGATAATCAAGCCTATCCTCCTTCAGATAAAGATAATCCCTATCAGGGAGTTGCTTCATTGCCTTAAGCTCATGTTCAAAATCACCCATGTGCCATCTTTGAGAATAACCACTGTTATTTTAGGAAGGGCAGATCCAGTCACCTGCAGGTAGAGGTATTCAAAGGCCACAGGGTCTTCTTTCAGGAGGTCCAGGGGGTCCTTGGGAACAAAACACACCCTGAAGAGGCAGCGGTAGTCATGTGACTCCTCCCTTTCTACCACCTGCGATGGGTAAGGGAGATACAGTTAATCTTCTAACCGCCTTTGTTCTCACAGCGATTCCACAAAGGAACTTAAAAAAAATAATAATAATGAAAGTCCCCAGAGATTTCAATTTTAGTGCTTCCCAAGACAGCTGCAGACCTTTGCTCTTGATTTTCCCATGGCTATAAAATGTAAAAGGCTCAAAAGAACAAAGTTTCCAGTGACCCCATCAAACTGTTCCCCTTTCCAAAAGAAATCGACTTCCAGTCTCTGATATGCCCCATTCAGAGACAGTCTACGTATATGTACATGCTTCTATATATGTGTATTATTTTATTCTCCACAAATAATAGTAATAGTATACATTGTTATTATAGTATGCACCTTACTTTTTTTCTACTTCAGCTATCTTGGGGATTTCATTTGATTTTCTTTCTCAGTGATAATGGAACAGACATGTTAAAAAGTTGGTATAACAAATCACTGAAAGGCTGAAAGACTGATTGGTCCAGACAGACTGTGTCCATCCATCAGGGACCAGCTTAGGGGTAAGTCTCAGAAAAAGGGCTTAGACCCAGTAACAAATGCTTCTCTGATTTTTCAAAGATCATCAGAGCTGGAAGCAAAAGATGGGGCTGTATTGGTTTCATTGTCTTGAGTAAGTCACCTTACCTTTAAAAAAAAAAAAAGTTTATTCATTTCAAGAGAGACCGAGAGAATGAATGGGGGAGGGGTCAAGAGAGAGGGAGAGAGAGAATCCCAAGCAGGCTCTGCACTGTCAATGCAGAGCCCGATGTGGGGCTCAAACTCACAAAGTGGGAGATCATGACTGGAGCCGAAACCAAGAGTCAGATGCTTAACTGACTGAGTCACCCAGGTGCCCCAGTCATCTTATCTTTCTAAGTCACTGTCTCCACATCTGCAAAATGGGACCCCACATACCTCATATGCAAAACAGTCCTGATTCTTGCCCTGTTATCCTCAGGCTGAGGGAGGGCATGAAAAGTGTATCAAAACTGCTGATGTGCTGAGCCCTATCCCAAAGGTTCCAGCTGAGGTGTCTGCTTGCCCAGCCCAGCTCTCCTCACAAGGAGCAAGGATACCTGCTGGATAAGTTCCTCCTCGTGCAGCAGGTGCAGCCGGGAGATGTTGTACTGCTCTTCCAGGGCCAGCGCAAAGTACTCCATGCTTCGGATGGACAACTTCTCCTTCACAGTGAGGATGATGTCCTGCCAGGCACAGAGAGGCCTAAGGGTCACCCAAAGAGCAGGCTGCCCCTCGTGCTCAGGCACAGAGCAGGGAGGACCTTCTTGACCTTCTCTCTGCCCCTTGGTGCAGCTGGGAAGAAAAAGCCTCTGCTGGCTGGGTCCACTGCCAACTTAGGCAGCTGAATCTTCCCAGGTTACATAGGGGACTTCCTGTCACCCCTCATGGCCCTACACTCACTGGTCACCTCTCTTCGGGGCTCCAGCACACCCATACAGCCATCCTATCTTGATTATTGGAAGGCTGAAGCCATGCACTGGGGGCTTATGCCTCTCTTCAAGGTCTCTGGATTGATGCTCTCGCTGGAGTCTGCATCTTCAACTGCTAACCAGACAGAGAACCACCACTACCCAACTCTGCAACTGGGAAATCAACCTAACATTTCTGAACCTCAGTTTCTTCCTGTAAAATGAAGGATAATGATGCCTCGGTCTCAGAGTGGCTGGTAGGGTGGAATGTAATTACTGCTGTGCCTTTAGAGTTGCCATGCCACATTCCTCTCCTTCATTCACTATGGTGGCCAATTGTCATCACAAGGTCTTTGCCACCACTGGGCATTCACACACGCTGTTCCCTCTGCCTGGCACACTTTTCCCATTGCCCTTCACAAGGTTGTTTCCCACTCTTTGGAGATGCCTTCTCTGGTCACTGATTCTAAATATGATTGACCCTTCCATCTCTGTCCCAGGGTCCTGTTGATTTCCCTCAACAATATTTAATATCTGCTTCAATAACAGCTATGTTCTTTAGTAAGAGACAGTATACTAAACACAGGTGCCTGGGTTCTAGACCCAGACCACCACTACTAGCTGTGTGTCCCTGGTTAAATTCCTTAGTCTGTCTATGCCTGAGTATTTTCATTTGTAAAATGGTAATATTATTAACCTTTATCTCATGGGGTTGTTGTGTGTGTTAATTTCCCCCTATATGGCACTTAGAGCAGTACTTAGCCAATGACAAGTGTTCAAAACATGCTAGCTGCTACAATGTGTTTTCTTGTTTCCCTTCTTTCACCTACCAGATGGTAAACTCCTTAAAATAGGAACTTGGCCTCTCTCCTGCTACACTAGATCTCCAAAGCCTGGCATTCAGTAACATACAATAAACTTTTACGCAATGAATAAATAATCATCAAAGACTCAATAGAGATGTCCTGCCAAAAGCTCAGGTTTAGTAAATGCCAAAACTTCAGATGCTTCCTGCTAATCTGAGTCCTCTTTCTGCTTGCGCCACCCCCTGCCATAACTCATCAGTGAGACTAAGTCCTGAATAATCTGTCTGCTTCTGTAACTCGACGTTAAGCTAATGCTGGCTTTGCGTTGGCCTTGATGGAGAGCCCGTCTCTTGATTCTGTCCCCTTCTCCATCCTCCAGCATCTACTGTGGCTTGAGCACACATATTTCTCCACCCTGTAGAGTGGTATCCTAATAACCACCCTACTCTCCATCTGACCTCCACCTTGCATCTAGAGCCGAGGTCGGCAAACCACAGCCCATAGGTCAAATCCAGCCCACAGCTTGGTTTTGTAATTAAAGTTGTATGGGAACACAGCCATGTCCATTGGCTCCAATGGCAGAGCTGAGGAAATGTGACAGAGACCCTACAGTCTGTAAAACGTAAAGTATTTATTGTTTGGCCTTTTACAGGAAAATTGCTGACCCCTGATTTACAGAAGTTGTCTAAACCTTGTGCTGTGTACTGATTATGCTCCCTTGCTCAAGAATATTCAGAGACACCCCCACCCCCCACCCCATGGTCCACTCGCCCAAATCCAAACTCCTCAGCTTAACATTCGAAGTCTCCAGTATCAGGAGCCAAACCACTTCTCCCACTTGCTCTTCTGCTGCCTCTTCCAATGCACTCTGCTCACAAGCCCTGTCTTCTTGTCCAAAGCTCCCAACTTTGGGTCTTTGTGGATGCCATTCCCCACGCCTGGGAGGCTGTCTTCACACACCACTCGAGGCCTATTCCTGTCAAAAGTCTGTCCATCTTTCCAAGTCGGCCTCCCTGAAGGGTTTTCCTGTCCTCTGGCAGGTCTCTCTGCCCCATGGCCTCACCACACTGTTTTCAGGTCCCACTGTTATGACCCTGAGCACACTGCACCTGCCTCCGTTTACACGGAGTTCTCCCCAGGTCTCCTCTCCCCACCCTCCAGCCCCACCCCACATCTCTGGGCTCCCTTTGGGTGTGACGCTGAGGAATTTGTTTCTGTATCCCTGACAGCTTTGCCGACACACAAATGCTCACTGCGTCGAATGACATATTATTTTTCTTGACTTAGAGAAAGAGGGTTTACTAATGTAAGAGCTTTGCTTCTCTTTGTAAGGGAGCAAGGAAGAGAAGTCAATCATGAACTGACAGTGAATTTTCCTTTTTTTTTTTTTGGTTTTTGGTTTTTTTTGGACCCACAGGATTTGTGTCTTCCCTCACCCCTCTCTGTCATAAAGACCTAAAGGATTTAAATTTTTGGTTACTAAGATAAAGTAAAATTAATCAGTATTATACCAGCTAAATCCTTGCTCATTTCCCCAGTTCTGTCTATCTATCATCTTGGATCTAATTCCCTTGTGGTGTGTACTTTTGTTATAAATAATCTCAAAGTCTTTTTGACTACCAAAGTGGGATTCATTTTAAATAAATCATTGTCTTCCATTCCAGTGCAGTTCTTTTTTGTTTGTTTATTTGTTTGTTTGTTTGTTTAGAGAGGGGAGGGAGAGAATCCTGAGCAGGCTCTGTGCTGTCAGGTGCAGAGCCCAACATGGGGTTCAATCCCAAGAACCATGAGATCTTGACCTGAGCTGAAATCAAGAGTCAGACACTTAACCAGTTGAGCCACCCAGGCACTCCATTCCAACGCTTTTTGGTCAAAGATGACAGCAGTAGAAATCTTGTCTAATTCATTTGCAAAACTTTGGTGCAGAATGATAGCATGGCAAGTTCCAATGCAGGGTTCAGAAACAGACCAAGTTTGAACCCAGTTATGAGCTAACTGACCTTGACAATTTGGGCATCTCTTGGGCCTGTGTTATCAGATGCAAAATGGGGAAAACACTCATTACTCTATAATGTTACTGGAGGCATTAAAGGAGGAAATATACAAGGAAATGCCCAGGAAAGCAGACCTGTGGTAAACACATAACAAATCTGCTCCTCCCTCCTCTTCCACCTCTGAGTGTGGGCTTCCCCGGTTCAGAAAGGCTTTATCCAGCTTCTCCTCAGTCATGCTGAGGCAAGAATTGAACAGGGCATTTGGAGCAGCTCTAAGGAATTGCCAAGGGAAGGTGACAGAGAGGAGCACTGGCTGTGTGTATGTATGTGTGCATGGGGGGCAGGGGGTACATGTGCATGAGTGCATATGTCTTGGCTACTGTGTGTATAGCTGCCCACCTGAACCCCCTTTGTTTGCTTCTTCACTGGAGCCTCTGTCTAACACCATTACTCTCTTTCTTCAGAAACAACTGTGCCATTCCCTTACTCTCTATGAATGTCACTCCATGCCTTCCCCAGCCAGCCTGCACCATCTCACTCCTCTTACAAGAAAATGGCCTGCAGTCCAGTGTCGCTGAATGGATTACTACTTCCTGGGCAATGCCTGTCTTACTGACTCTCTGCATTAGTACCTCCAACCCCTGACGACAGCTGTCCCCCCACCTTCCCTTACTGAATTCTTGGTTGCCCTTCAAAGCTCAGCTCAGGTCCAGCTTTTTTTGCAAACCCTTCTCTGACAAGAAGGAGCTCTTTCTCTTGCGTGCAGAGTACTTCCTTGTCCCTCTCTCTGCAGCCCTTATTTCATCTGCCAGGGACCTCCGAGCTCCTTGAATGTCCAACCTTCCTCAACTAAGCTATAAGCTTCTGGAAGACAAAACCACACTTTACCTAATCTGTATAGCCCTCCCCCGCAGCAGCTCCTCCTACCCATCCTCATACGGAGGAACCTGTCAAATAGAAGTTGAATTGACTTCCATCCAGAACAGAATGTGCAGACTCCTGGACCCACTCTACCATACTGCTTGAGTTTTTGGCTGCACTAGTCTTTTGGGTAGCAAGTGGGGTCACATATGAAAGGCAGGGAGCCAGTGGTTAAGGATGAAGGCTTACAAGTTGTAATAGGTCCTTGGGTACATCACCCCTCCGATCCTGGGTTTCCTCCCCTGAAAGATGGTGATAAAAATACATCTTGCTGGGTGGTTGTACACGAATGAGATAACACAGTGCTTGGCTTATCGCAGGTGCCCAGACCATGATGGTTGTAAGAGCACCAAGACAGCTTCAGGGCAAGATGCCCAGGGGTCCTGGGAGCCAGCAGATTCTCCCCGGGAAACAGACTCGGGTTTACTCTTAATACCTTCACGGTTGTGTTTGCCTCAAACTTGAAAGCTTTGGTCTGTCCATTCTCCAAGTACAGCTTGAGCACGTTGGGCATACACAGCAGGGAATTACCCTAGAAAACAGAAGAGTAGTGTTGAAACTGGCCCTTCCTTTCCCCTGGGTGTGACGAGTCCTCAGCTCCCCTGGCCCTGCCTGGTGCAGAGAGCAGGGCCCCCTCTAGCCTCCTCACCAGGACGTGGGCTGCTTCTGGGCATTTGGAGATTTCTCCAATGGACCAGGCCTATGTCTCACAGAGACAGGCACGCTCTGTTCATTAAAAGTGTCAGTGAGGGGGTGGAGAGGAGTGAGCCCTGCCACGAGCAGAGCATTCCGAAGGCACTGCATGAGCCTGAATAAGACCTCACAGCCATCAGCTGCCACTTCAGTATTTTTGGTTGCTAGCCTTATGGGATACAGTTTAATATAAGTCAGATGACAAGCATGCATATTCTCCCAGAAGTGGAGGGGGAGCCAGGGGGCTGAATGGGGTGGGAAACTCCCTCGGAGCCCTCCCCTCCATTTTCCTGCTTCATTACCTATGGGCAGAGGGCTGCTTCCCACCTTCACCCATCCCAACCATCACCCAGGACTTGCAGAGTCTCCTATGGGATTCTGCCATGCCTGGAGGGCTGTTTTTGGGAAGGAGGCACAGGACTCATCTGTGTTTAGGAAGCCCAGGCCAGCCAGAATTCCTGGAGTGGGGCAAGGCAAGGGAATGAGTCACTTTGGGCTTCGAAAATCCCCCCAGGGCTAGCTAATGCTCACAAAAACCTCTGAGTGTTTAGCTGTAAATAAAAAGGGTCCTTGGGGTTGGTGTCCTTCCAGAATCAGAGAGCAAGCAGTTCTAGAGTCCCTAAGATTTGAGCTAAAATTGTCCCCAGGTCTAACCTCTGCAAAGAGTTTGGGTATAAAGCTCACCTGGGTAGAGAAGCTTATCATCTTTTTGCAAAACAAAACAATCCTAAAAACCTGACAGTCTGCTTCAGAGGAGAATTTAGTTATCTTCTAAATATAAAGGCACCTGAATCTTTTAGAGAAGACTCAGACTCATCAGTCTCTGTAACCTTAAAAAAGACACAGTATTTTTATGGAGGAAAAGGGGCTGGGTTCAGATCCTTGTGCTGTCTCACAATGAGGGAGGAGGGACTTCAAACTGATTGCTCTGTGGTCCACGTCTCTGCTTTTGGGTGTTTAGGATGACCTTCGTCTTTGGATTTCTCAAAACTTCTTCCTTGGGATTTTATTCTTTGGAACTTATAAAAAAATACCTCCATAACAGCATCACATAACTACCACCATTTACTTTTCTCTAAGGTTTCTTTCAATGTTTATCTATACCTGTAAATCAGTTTGAGAGAGCTGAGTAATAGAGCATGCACAGTTTCTATTTTCACTTTTTACTCGACACATATTTCCTATACACTTTTTAATGTAGGGTTAGTGTTTGTCATTTTAATGGACTTACAATCTTCTATCGATTTGAAATATCAGAATTGATTAAACCATTGCTCAGCCCTAGAAACTTAACATTCTTTTCCATTTTTTTCTATTTTCTATTTTACTTCTTTTTAATGTTTATTTATTTTTGAGAGGGAGAGACGGAGCATGAAGGGGGAAGGGGCAGAGAGAGGGGGGGAGACACAGAATCCCAAACAGGCTCCAGGCTCTGAGCTGTCAGCTCAGAGCCCAACATGGGGCTTGAACCCACAGATTGGACCATGAAATCATGACCTGAGCTGAAGTCACTTAACCGACTGAGCCACCAGATGCCCCTAATATTTTTCTATTTTAAATATCAATACTATAGATATCTTTAAACACATGGGTTTTCAATTAAATTATTTTACAGACTCAATTAATAGGAATGTGATTCTTCACCCACTTTTTAGGGCATTCATCATGCTTCGTTTCTTCCCCCCCACAAAAAAGACAAAATCAATGTACAAAGCTACCAGTTAGTGCATGACTGTGGCTACTTTCTCTTCATCAGGCCTTCCATTTTTTTTCTTTATTTGTGCTCAGTTACTAAGTATAAACTGACACTCCTTAACATCTCCCTTTGCATTCCTTTAACTGTTAGCAAAGGTAAGCATTTTGCAAATGTTAGCTTACTATTTAAAAATTTTCTGGGATCTTATCCTGCTTTCAGGAGGAAAGGTCAACAACCGATTTCATCATTTTTTACCCATTTGAAAAGATGAGTAGGTAGGTCACAGTGATGAACTGTCACTGGTTTTGCTGCCTGTCTAATGCAGACAGATACAGAGACTTGGCGCTCTGACCCGCAAGTCTCCCCAGAGACACACTTATAGAATCCTCTTTCTCTAAACTCCCACCCTTACCAAAACTCTGAGCCAGTGTTTGCAGCCAGGTCGGGTCAAAACATGCCGGTACCTGATCTTCTCACAATACCAGTGAGCAGGGGGAATGGGAGCCATTTTAACATAGGATCCAGGGGCTCCTGGGTGGCTCAGTCGGTTAAGCATCTGACTTCAGCTCAGGTTATGATCTCATGGTTCACGGGTTCAAGGCCCAAGCTGGGCTCTGTGCTGACAGCTAGCTCAGAGCCTGGAGCCTGTTTCAACTTCTGTACCTCTCTCTCTCTTCATCTGTCCCCTGCTCACTTTATCTCTCTCTCTCTCTCAGAAATAAATAAAACATTAAAAAAAAAAAACAACCACAGGATCCAGGTGATCATGTTCACATCTGTACCACCTTTATTCTCTACCTGTCCTGTGAACTGGCTCTAGCCCCTACTTCTCGTCACTGTGGATTACTCTTAAAACACACACACTGAATCTAAATTTAATTTGCTAGAGAGGTTCAGTCCATTACCACAAACAGACACACAGAGACACAACGATGGTTGAGTGACAGGATTTCAGGTCTTTTCTAACACATGAGGCCTCCCACTGGCCCCTTCATGAAAAAATCCACCTTCCACTCTCAGGTCCAATGAAGGTGTGGTCTGTTACATCGAAGGCAAGGTTGAAAATAAGGGTTCTGCAGAGGTGAACCAGATCACCCGGACCCTTTGTTAAAATGGCCACGCTCCTCTACGTGGAGATCTCTATGGGGAGACCAGATAAGGACAAACTCTGATTTGAAAGTTTCAAAGGCTAATATTCATTGCTGAATTCAGAATGGCAATAGTTTCAGACTATGGGGAAGAAAATGTAAAAACTATGAATAAATGAGTCATATCCAGCAGGCCACATTTGATGTTTAAAAACATCAAACTCCACAAATACTTTCCTCTTACAAATTTGTCCTCCACAATCCTGGATCTCTCCATATCAAAAAGGACTGGACAGTATGTTACAGTGGAAAATTAAAGGACTGAAGTCACATAGACCTGGGCTCTTATATTTTCTTGGCTATGTGATCTCAGAGGTTAATTGTCTTAACCTCTCTCAACTTCTGCTTCTTCTTATGTTAAAATACCTCCCTTGCAGGGTATTGTGATGACTAAGGATTATGTATCCAAAAAGTTTAGATTCACATGATAGAAGTTCAACACATAATGGGCTCTTGGAGGAAAAGAAACCAGACCCCACCACTACCATCACTACTGTCAATATATCACCTTTAGAGGGAACACTAAGTTTGAAGTTCAAAATGAATTAGCATCTGCAATCTGTTGAAGTTTCATGTGCAAGAGAATGAAGTCACAGAACAAAAGAAAGCCACACCCAGTGCTTCTCTCCCTGGCTTTCCCTGTCTGGGGTCTGCAGACATCTTACTGAGGGTGCTCAGAACCTCTAGCAAACCCACTGCACTCCGTTGGTATCCTCTCTGGGCTGCAAGATTCCAGAGTTTCAAGGAGGTTCCAGGAGGTGGCTCACCAGCTTCATGCAGAGGAATTTCAACCCCCTAACCAAGGACGCACCTGGCTGTGTCCACTGACAAGCACTTCCTCAGCAAAGTGCACCTTCACAGGGTTGGTCTTTAGCCTAGCTCTCTTCTCTTCAGTCAGGAAGGATGACTTGGGGACTCCCTGCAAAACATTAATGTGACACATTTTAGAACAGGACTTTTGTAAAAGCCATTACACATCTCATTTCTTAAAACAAAAGCAAAACCCCTGACAGCTGTTGAGGACTCCCTGAAAACCAACAGAGAAAGACAACATCTCACCAAAGAACTCTTTTCATAAAATCTATGGATCCCAACCCAGACAATGTTCGTATATGTCTGAGAACAGTTGAAGATTCAACATGGTGGCAAAATGGTTGTGTTTGGCAAAGACAAGAAATGACCTGTGAACAAGAAGACCCAAGTTCTGCTACTCAACGATTATGAGACCCAACTCAAACACAAATTATTATGGAAGAAGACCAGTTGTGTGTGTGTGTGTGTGTGTGTGTGTGTGTGTGTGTGTGTAAAATAAAACAAAATAACTCTGTGTGACTTTGGCCAAGTTATCACTCCTCTTTGGTCTTTAGTCTTCCTAGGTACAATGTGAGAGTTGGATCCAAAAATCTCCAGGGCTCCCTGACACTCTGACCCTTGTGATTTATTCTTGGCCCCTCTTTGCTCTTCTCGTCTTTAGGGTGGTGCCCTCTTTCCCCAGAGGTAGAAAGAATCATCACAGGTTGGTATGAGTATGTAATGAAGTCCCTGGCCTAGACTGTATCAGGTTAAATTGTGACACAATGAACAACAACTTGCATGACCTAGACCAAGGGGATGTGATGTTCCAGGATGGAATCCTGCTGTGTTATTCCCAGCCTGGCATGCTAGGTTTCCTTTGTCTGGATAGTTCTTTAGGCCAGGCCCTAGAATGTTTCCATGTGTTAAGAGTTTCAAGATGGAGCTCTGGACCACATATTGTGTAGCTGAGGGAAAAGATATATAACAGCAATCAGAGAAACTACTGGAAACAATGCACAGTGCCTCAGGTATCAACAGACCAATGCCATTAAGCGCATGAAGTGAAGAAGTGACCCTGAAATTTGATCTTACAGGTAACTAGAGCCTTGGCATAACAGGGTTCATGACTATGATTCAGTATCTCAAATATATAGTTTGCTTTTTTAAAAATTTAGTAAAAGGAGAAGCGGAAATAGCAGTTTCCCAGGGAAGAGGTACATCTGTGTGGTAATCCTACAACTCCAGAAATTACTTAACCTTGATTTGCTTTTTTCTTCAAACAGAATGATTTTCCAATCAGAAGAGATAGAAGAAGTAAGGGGAAAAAGAAAGTTACAACCCAAAATTGGTGATAAAACTATCAGACTTCTTTGAGTGAGTTCAAGAAACCTGTACCAGTGAATCTAGGGGCTGGGAGACTCGGCATCATTCACAAAAGAGAAAACAGAAGAAATATTAGGAGATTGAAGATGGTTAATTATCAAAGTTCCCAGAAAATGAACATGGAAGATTAAGGAAAACACATATTGGTAAGCTTGTTATTATTTCCTGGCAGAATCCAAGATAAGAGGTGGTCAGAGAGCTTTTTGGTCATTGATCACTAACAACCAATATGGCGTTACCAAGAATAAGTCAGAGCCAACCAAGTTCATTTTTCTTTTGAAGATGGGATTCCAGATTGATAAGGCAGGGTCCTGTGGATATAGTAGTATTCCTTCATTCTTGCAAAGTGTTTGATAAGGTCTCCTATAATCCCCCTGTAGAGAAGGCCAGAGGCAGAGCCATTAGGAGGATTCAAACCTAATTGACGTGTTTTCAAAATTGTCCTGATTTTTAACTAAGCAACTTGGGCTCCCTGTGGCTCAGTCTCCATCAATGATGTTTAGCAATGCCTTGAAAGAAGTCACAGAAAGTGTACTTTCCAAATCTGTGAATGAAACAGAGCTACAAGGTGTCATCAGATCTCAGGCAGCAGAAGTTTGGGAGGAAAGGTAAAGAAACGGAATTTAAAAGAGGTATATGGGAAACTTGAGAAGCAGGGGCAGCTATGGGCCAGAGGCCAAAAAACCACTAAGAACAAACATAAGAGGGTGTAAGAGGGCAGTGCTGTCAAGAGCTGAAGGGAACAGAGTAAAGTGAGGGGTTAAAGTGACAGGTACAACCATCCCCCACTACCCTAAGATTCAAAGGAATGAGAAATCAGGGGCAGAACTGGGAAAGATGCAGAGAGAAAAAGAATCCACGGTGAGGGTGGGACAACCGCTATTATATCTCACCTTGGAGACAGCAGTCCTGCAAGAGTAAGGCCCAGAGCTGGATTAGAAAAGGAAATCAACTGGCTGGGTAATGGAGGAAGTCAGGAAGGCGTGAAAAGAGGTGGATCCCTGTACAAATATGCCTTTCAGTTCCGTAATTCCTTGACTATAAAATCTCAGTGTGCCAGAACTGTGGGCCAAAGCAACATGATTTGACAGGGATTGACATGAAGTGTGGCACTGAGGACCAAAAAAATCAATTGCACAGCATGGGATTGGGGCTTGGAAGCTATTCATTTGAAAACCAGTTTCAGTGTTTGGTCAACCATAAGGTTCACCCAAGCCAAGAATGTGACCAGGCCTACTAAAATCTTAACCCAACCTTGGGCTTCACAAGTGTATTTGGTGCATGTTGGAAGTAAACTCTGTTCCCTGGGTACCCTCACCAGTTGACCCTAGGTGGAGCTGTATTCCTTTCTGGGTGCCACCATTTGGGAAGGCCACCACGAAAACTGCAGTCTGTGCAGAAAGCTATCTATCAGAGAAGTGAGAATTCAGAGAAGCATCTTACGATGAAGAGTTGAAACACTGTTTAGCCTGGATAAGAGAAGGCCACAATTCCAAATCTTTCTGATTTTTTTCTTACAAGATAGACTTTCCTGACTAACACTAGTGGGGGGTAGTCACAGGGAAGAAAGGCCTCTCTCACTCACATTTGGAACCACCCAACCATGAAAATTAGCTCCTTTTTTTTTCTTTTCTTTTTTTTTTAAATATTTTATTTATTTCTAGTAGAGAGAGAGAGAGAGAGAGAGACAGCGTGAGCAGGGGAGGGTCAGAGAGAGAGGGAGTCACAGACTGAAACAGGCTCCAGGCTCCGAGCTGGCAGTCAGCACAGAGCCCGACGCGGGGCTTGAACCCACGAACCGCGAGATCATGACCTAAGCGAAAGTCGGACGCTTAACCGACTAAGCCACCCAGGCGCCCCTTAAAATTAGCTGCTTTAAGAAAGAATACACACTCTGTCATAGAAAGGGAGAGAGAGAATCCCAACCAGGGTCCACACCGTCAGAGCTAAGCCTGACTCAGGGCTCAAACTCAAAAACTGTAAGGTCATGACCAGAACCAAAATGAAGAGTCAGACACTCAACTGACTGAATCACCCAGGCACCCCTCCCCCAAACATTCTATGTCTTAGAGAAGCAGTAATTAATATTCCAACTTTGACTTTTATTTATTTTTCTAAAGATTTTTGAAGTAATCTCTACACCCAATGTGGGGCTCAAACTCACAATCCAAGATCAAGAGTTGCATGTACCACCGAATAAGCCAGCCAGCCATGCCCCAACTTTGGATTTTATAATTCCTACTCAACTTCAAGCTATTTATTTGAGAACTCTAAGAATCCAGTGTACTTTCAGTGTACTTTTTTTAAGAATCCGCTATGGCAAAGATGAGAATCCTTGCTGAAGACATATACAATCATTTGTCTTATGATCATACCTCCTGGTGAGAAGCCTAAGTGGGCCAGACAATATTCAGTGCATTTCTCAGGGCATGGGCTAATGTCAGCTTTCCCTGCAGAACCTCTGGAGCACAACAGTCCTCTTCTTCTTGGGAACCTCATGGGAGTCTCAGGAGTGGTACTGGAACACATTAATTTCCCTCTCTCTACACTCCATTTTTAAGAGGATACAAGTACAATCTATTTCCTTCTTTTTCTTTTTTAATTTTTTAATGTTTTATTTATTTTCGAGAGGTAGAGGCACAGAAAGAGGGAGACACAGAATCTGAAGGAGCTCCAGGCTCTGAGCTGTCAGCACAAAGCCTGATGTGGGACTGAATCTCATGAATGTGAAATCAGGACCTGAACTGAAGTAGAATGCTTAACGGACTGAGTCACCCAGGCACCCCTCTATTTCCTTCTTATTTACTTAACAAGTGTTGTCTTTTGATTTCATTTCTTGAAAACAGCAGGGAAAAAAATCTAATTAAGATTAAGATGCTCTCCATTGAGATGCTAATCAGCTAAATAAAAAGAATCTCTTAACACCTGTACAATCATTTATACGGATTAGCTTTCAGTGTATTTTTTTTTAATACACTGGTTTCACATTATTTCATAGACAAATTCTGTTTAAAAGAATCTCCATTTATTTGTTCACGAAAGCACTTGGTCTGTCATATTTATGGCAAACATCTTAATCCTTTTTAGGTGGCTTTATCCCTATTCTATTTCTAAGAAATAAAAATAAAAGTTAACGCTTGTCAAAAATGAGAAAAGACCACAATTTCTTTGCTTTTTAGTTTTTGGGGCCTTAGAAATTTACTTTTTTTCACATAATCAAATAGCTGTTCCATTGAGCTTCCTCTCACTCCCCATATACTTAGGAATTCATTCTACAACCTATGACCAGATAGACACCCCACCATATTGTCTACATTTCTGTGGTTTTTTATATTTAATCATTATTACATCAAATGGTGTGACATGAAACTTTATTCTTTTCAAATACTTTAAGAAATGTCCTAGTGTGATTTCGTGAATGATCATCTTTTCATCCACTGATTCGGGATACCATACTTATCACATATGAAATCCTTATATCAATACCTATTCTAGGACTTTCTATTTGATTACACTGACATATCCGACATTTTATCAATATCATACTGTTTTAATTATTTAGCTTTATTAGTTTTAAAATCTGGTACAGCAAGGCCATCCCTATTACTTTCTAAAAATATATTTATTTATTTAGATTCAAGTTAGTTAACATAAAGTGTAGTATTAGTTTCAAGAGCAGAACCCAGTGATTCATCACTTACATATAACACCCTGTGCTTATCCCAGCAAGTGCCCCCCTTAATGCCCATCACCCATTTATCCCATCCTCCCACTCATTCCCCTCCAGTAACCCTCAGTTTGTTCTCTGTAATTTAAGTGTCTCTTATGATCTGCCTCCCTCTCTGTTTTTATCTTATCTTTCCTTCCCTTCCTCTATGTTCATCTTAAATTCTACATATGAGTGAAATCATATGATATTTGTCTTTCTCTAACTGACTTATTTTGCTTAGGATAAATACACCCTAGTTCTATCCATGTTGTTACAAATGGAAAGATTTCATTCTTTTTGATTGGTGAGTAGTATTCCATTGTGTATATGCATGAGTGTGTGTATATGTATATGTGTACATATTTATTTAGTTTTTAATATTTATTCATTTTTGAGACAGAGAGACAGAGTATGAGTGGGGTGGGGGCAGAGAGAGAGGGAGACACAGAATCTGAAACAGGCTCCAGGCTCCGAGCTGTTAGCACAGAGCCTGATGTGGGATTTGACCTCACAAACCGTGAGATCATGACCTGAGCCAAAGTCGGATGCTCAACTGACTGAGCCACCCAGGTGCCCCTTAAGTTAATTTATCTATTTTATCTATTTATCTATTGGGAGAGGGAGAGAGAGGATCCAAAGCAGGTTCTATGCTGACAGTGTGGAACCTGACACAGGGTTCAAACTCATAAACTGTGAGATTATGACCTGAGCTGAAATCAAGAATCAGACGCTTACTTAACCAACTGAATCACCCAGGTACCCTTATACCACATCTTCCTTATCCATTCATTAGTGGATGGATATTTGGGCTCTTCCTATAATTTGGCTATTGTTGATAGGGCTTTTATAAACATAGGGGTGCAAGTGCCACCCAATCAGCATTTTTGTATCCTCTGGATAAATAACTAGCAGTGCAATCGCTGGGTCATAGATAGTTCTATTTTTAACTTTTTGAGGAACCTCCATACTGTACTCCAGAGTGGCTACCCCAGTTCACATTCCCACCAAAGGTGCAAAAACGGTTCCCCTCTCTTCGCGTCCTTGCCAACATCATGTCCTGAGTTGTTAATTTTAGCCATTCTGACAGGTGTGAGGTGGTACCTCATTGTGGTTTTTATTTGTTTTACTCTGATGATGAGTGATGTTGAGCATCTTTTCTGTGTCAGCCATCTTGATGTCTTCTTTGGAAAAGTGTCTATTCATGTCTTCTACCCATTTCTTCAATGGATTGTTTGTTTTCTGGGGGTATTGAGTTTAATAAGTTCTTTATTGATTTTAGATACTCTTTATCTGATATGTCATTTGCAAATATCTTTTCCCATTCTGTCAGTTGCCTTTTAGTTTTGCTGATTATTTTCTTCACTGTAACAGAGCTTTTTTATCTTGATGAGGTCCTAATAGTTCATTTTTGCTTGTTTCCCTTGCCTTTGGAGACGTGTCTAGTAAGAAATTGTTACTGCTGAGGTCAAAGAGGTAGCTGCCTGTGTTCTCCTCTAGGCTTTTGATGGTTTCCTGCCTCACATTTAAGTCTTTTACTCATTTTGAATTTATTTTTGTGTATAGTATAAAAAATGGTGAAGTGTCATTCTTCTGCATGTTGTCCAGTTTTCCCAGCACCGTTTGTTAAAGAGACAGTCTTTTTTTCCATTGGGTACTCTTTCCTGCTTTGTCAAAGATTTGCTATACATTTGTGGGTCCATTTCTGGGTTCTTTATTCAGTTCCATTGATCTATGTGTCTGTTTTTGTGCCAGTACCATACTGTCTTGATGATTACTGCTTTATAATACAGCTTAAAGTCTGGAATTGTGATGCTTTCAGCTTCGGTTTTCTTTTTCACCATTACTTTGGCTACTTGGAGTCTTTTCTGGTTCCATACAAATTTTAGGATCGTTTGTTCTAGCTCCGTGAAGAATGCTGGGGTTATTTTGATAGCAATTGCACTGAATGTGTAGATTACTTTGGGGAGTATTGACATTTTAACAATATTTCTTCTTCTAATCCATGAGCATGGACTGTTTCTCCATTTCTTTGTGTCTTCTTCAGTTTCTTTCATAAGCTTTCTATGGTTTTCAGCTTATAGATCTTTTACCTCTTTGGATAGGTTTACTCCTAGGTGTCTTATGGTTTTTAAGTGCAATTGTAAATGGGATTGATTCCTTGATTTCTCTTTCTGCTGCTTCATTATTGGTGGGTAGAAATGCAACTGATTTTGCAACTTTGCTGAATTCATGTATCAGTTTTAGTGGGTTTTGGTGGACTTTGGGTTTTCCATGTAGAATATCATGTCATCTTCAAAGAGTAAAAGTCTGACTTCTTTGCCATTTTGGATACCTTTATTTCTTTTTGTTGTCTGATTGCTGAGGCTAGGACTTCCAGTACTATGTTGAACAACACTGATGAGAGCTGGCATCCCTGTCATGTTGCTGACCTTAGGGGGAAAGTTCTCAGTTTTTCCTCATTGAGGATGATATTAGCCGTGGGCCTTTCATATATGGTTTTTATGATGTTGAAGTATGTTACTTCTAACCCTACTTTCTTGAGTGTTTTTATCAAGAAAGGATACTGTATTCTGTCAGATGCATTTCCTGCATCTATAAAAAGATTTTCGTGATGTGTCTCACTTTGATAAACTGTCAAAATCCAACTACAAGTCCCACTGGGAATTTGAATTCACATTAAGAATACACATTAATATGAGAATAACCAATGTATTCACAATAGTCTTCTCATCAAAGAACATGGTATGCATCTCTTTTTATGTTAAAATTTTTTTTACATTCTTCATAATATTCTAGTTTTCTTCACATTGGGCCCATCTATTTCTTTTCTTTAAAGTTTTCCTTTTTTCTTATTTTTTTCCCTTAACAAACTAGCCCTTGGATTTACTTACCAAATTTACAATTTTTGTTTCCCAAAGTCTCATGTAGATTTTAATTTTTGTCATTTTCTTTATTCTGCGTTATGTTTATTTTATTAGTCTTTTCTTCCAACTTCTTGCACTGAATTTTCACTTGACCTAGTTCCTTACTAAATCATAAAATCACCTAAGGCTACAAATTTTACCCTGAGTATGGTTTCAGCTGCACATAAATTGTTAAAAGTAGACTTCCAGTTTTAAATTTTCTTCTAACTGGGGTGCCTGGGTGGCTCAGACAGTTGAGCATCCAACTTTGGCTCAGGTTATGATCTCACAGTTTGTGGGTGTGAGTCCCTTGTCAGGCTCTGTGCTAACAGGCTCAAAGGTGCCTGCTTTGGATTCTGCGTCTCCCTCTCTCTCTCTGCCCTTCCCCCTCCCATCTTGTGTGCACGCTCTCTCTCTCTCTCAAAAATAAATAAACAAAACTTTTTTTTCCTCCTAACTAGTCTAGAATGGTAGTTTTGCTTTCCTGTTTGACTTGGGAGATTGCATTTTTATTTCTGAATGGCTGGATAGTTTTAATTAAGTTTTTCACAGTTAATAATTTCTATTTTATTATATTCTGGAAAAGAGATATATAGTTTGTTATTTGGGGAATTTATTGAGTTTCTTTGATAGCATAGTATGTGGTCAATTAGGTAAGATAATTAAATGCATTATTGAAATCCCTCATGCCCCCCCCTTTTTTTTTGGTCTTTATGTGGCCAAGGCTAAGAGCTATATATTGAAGTCTCTCAGAATGAGATTTTCTGTCAACTTTTCCTCCTTGGTAGTTCTTCCTCTTACGACTTGATTATATATTCTTCCTGTCACATATAAAGAGCTCCTTGGCCTGTGGTATTTAGATTACCACTTCCTTCCGGTCCCCTGTCTATGCCACCCCTTGCCTTGTGACGAGCCTCAGAGCTGATGAGACATTTTCACATCCAACACCTCACTGGTCCTCTTATCAATGCATTAGAGAAACAAGACAATTATCGTCATCACCACTGTTTTACAAAAATACCAACTGAAACTTAACAGCTTGCCCAAAGTTGAAATGCACAAACTTATCTTGAAACTCGTAGTTTGGTACACTTGTCATCATTCCACTTTGCGTAATCATGGATCTGTCTCCTTAGCTGGACCACAGGTTCTGGAAACCTGGACCCATATCTGTTTCCTCCATAACACTGATGCATCGGCTGTCTTCAGGCAACATCGAGTGCCTGCCCACTCACTGCCCGGCCACTGTCCCTTCTGCCATTTGCCTTCCCTGTTCATTCTCTGAGGGATATCCCACTGTGGGTTGGGATCTTGGGGCTGAGAAGGGTAAAACTAACGGGACACAGAAAGAGATTTACCGATGTGCAGCGAACAACTGTGATTGAGAGAGAGTCTTCAGCTTCCCTGGAAAAAAAAAGAGAATAAAGATAAAACATTTCCTCATTCTGGGTGCTGTGTGTGTGTGTGTGCGTGTGTGTGTGTGTTTGTGAGAGCGTGCATGTGTGTACGCGCACACCAAGTTCAAAAAGACTGGCAGAATTACAAAGCACTCTTTTTGCCTCAGCTCGTTTGGCTCAGCAACATTGAGAAAGATGTTTGCAGTGATCTGCAAACGAACTTAAGCTGTTCCAGAATGCCCCTCTCGCCTTGAGGGAATCTTCAGATACCCGCCTCTACCATCTCGTCTATACCTGTAGCCACTTAATTAAGCCACTTAGGTTTGATTTAGTCTACATGATGGGGAACTCATACAGTTGGTACGACCACTAGCTAGGTTTATGTCAAAAAAAAAAAAAAACTGTTAAGAGAAAACATAGCAATAACACAGATAACTCAGGTTGTTATTTCAAACAACTTAGGCTAAACATTTCACTAAAATTGAGTGAATGAATGTGTATTTCACATAAATCAGATAAAAGCCAACCAGTTTGTGGTGTTTGGGTACACAAGGTCAGTGTTATGAGCCGAATCATATATCAAGATACTAGACATTTCTGTCTTATTATTATCTCTTAGATTCTAAAATTGATAAAAGTCAACCAGACAACGGCCTAACTTTCATTTTCTATTAGAGGACAGAACTGAAAAATCAATTCATATTTTCCTTTTTCTTTGCCATTGCTACATAAAGAAGCCTTCTGCAAAATGATTTCATTTGACTTCTTGCAATATGAACATTTAGGCCAATTGCTGCTGGTGTGTGGCTTCCTCAAATGTGTAAAATTAACCTGCGGTTCCTACATGTCTGGGGATTGCCTGTTTCCATTTTCCATAAGAGCAGGCCTTTCCCACAATAATCTACAGAGAATCAAGGTCCAAGTGCTCACAGATATTTGGGTGATTAGAGAGATTTTGTTGTGCCATGTTTTGCTTGGATTTTTCCCTTTATAAGTGGCAATGACACTGGGAACTAAGCTAAAAAATAAAGCAGTCCTGGGATTCCCACACTCGCTGTATGGCAGGGAGCACAGATGCATGGCACACATCAGGTTACATCCCTGCTGAGAGGTCCTCAAGGGCTCACCCTTCCAGGAAGAGAGGAATACCTGAACTTACTGCATCAGTACTGGAGACCCTCCACCTTGTGGGCTTTGCTTTCCAGAAGCTTCCTTTAGGCACCTGGTGCCTTAGGCAAACTGACCTGCTCAGCATCCCCACCCCCATTCCTCACCCAGTAATTCCTGCTTATCACTTCTTTGCCTGGATTGCCTTCCACCTCCATCCACCTTTCAGGGCCAAATTCTACCCTGCATTAAAGGTACAGTGAATTACTTCCGGAAGCCTCTGTTTTCTCAGACCACAAGCTCCCCACAAGTTGGAGGAATCTGTAGCTTTTATGACCCCTTTCCTATGCTCTTGATGTGCTGTCTGTTCTCAACGTCACAGGGGTGAGCCTGAGTCACTTTCACACTACCAGCCTGCAGGTGTCTGGAAATGGGGATTCTTGCCCAGAGAAGGTGCCCGGTAAACAGACTAGGTTCAGTGTGACCTAACCACCCAAATTCCAGTCTACCGCTTTAGTTTGAGAATAATTTTGCTTGTTAGTCAGAGTGTGATCTAGCCTGGTGGAAATATTAGTATCACTGATCATCTAAACTTAATTTGCTGGCATTGATCATCTTTGAGAAGATGACCCAATAACTGGGAAAGCACACTTCATGATTTCCATAACCATATGTCATATTTTAGGAATGAAATCATCAAATCCTTTCCTGGCTGCCCCACTGACTCAATTTATGCTCCGGTCATCCTGAAGCAATACTGGGCTTGGTTAAAAGGCTTCTATGTTCTACAACTTTGACGGATTCTCTATAAATCCTAAGCTGTTCATGCCTGTCTCTCTACAATAAGACTACGTGCTTCCTGCATTTTCATTTTCTCTTACTCTTACTTTCTGACTCTTACCTATTATTCAGTGTGTGCTGTACATGACATGCCTTGGGAAATGAAAACCACCCAAAAATCATTCACACAAAAGGTATAATCTACTATCTTCAAGGTGGCTTTCATGGAACTCTATTTCTCATTTCTTAAGATTATATTAAAGTCATCAAAACAGTGTTGAAAAATTTAAAAGACAAAGCCTGTAGGTGCCTATAAAATGTCTGTGAGCCCTCTCCACTTCTGTCACTTGCGTTCCTCTGTCTTAAAACTGGGGTCAGCAATTGGTGCTAACTACCTTTGCTTGTTCAACTGAGTAGTCACGGTGTGCCTGCTCTGAAGAGAGACCACGGCCCAGGCAGAGAGTGAGGCACTTACGCAAGTCACAATGCCATCAGGTAGAAGGTGACAGTGGCCAGGTCAGTGAAATGACGTATATGCCAACTACGCTGTGCGTGCAAGAGCTTTTAAGAATATTTATCAAAAGGGTTAAAAAAGATCTGACAGGTTTAGCATCAATTCAATTCAATCTTTGGCATATGTCACAACAGCCCTAGAAATCCTTATGGAGTAGTGTCCATGTATTACTCATAACTACATTCCCTGCAGTGCCCAGCACAGCATCTAGCATAACAGGGAATTCATAAATATAGCACCTTGTGCCTCCTCATCGCTTCTCGAGGCAGATGAAGGGGAGCACACAGTAATCGAATTCTAAAACGTGGCAGCTACTGCCACTTTGAAGAAGACTGGTCCCTACTAAAGCCACGCGGAGATCAATTATGTCATTCCTGTTGCCCATCTTTGCTCTGTGATAATCAGTGTGACTCTGGGAATAACGGAGGCAATTTAGTACCTCAGTATATCAGCTGCTCGTTCATAGGAAAGACTTTCGGCAGGCTCGTTGTTCATTTGGAGGATCTGATCACCGGGGAAAAGCTTGCCGTGAGCAGAACCTCCTGTTGGACAAAGAAGAAGTAATTGGTGTTCAGACCAGCTGAATGGCAGGTTGGTCCAGTCCCCGGGGCACCAGCTTATTCCCCATGTCTCCCAACCCCTTGGCCAGCTTTGGGCTCACATGACTCTGTTTTCCTATTTACAAAATGTGGATAATATACCTACCACCATCAACTTCAAGGGATATTAGGAGACTGTCCTGGGAAAGAAAACTAGCAGAAACCCCCTAAATCAACAGCATTGGCAAGTGAATCTATTACATTCACCTCTAAAGAACTCTGTGTGTGTGTGTGTGTGTGTGTGTGAGAGAGAGAGAGAGAGAGAGAGAGAGAGAGAGAGAGAGATTATGTATGTGTAAACCAAAATTAGTAGATTTTAACTAGTCCCAGATCTCACATCAATACATAGCTGATGTATGAAAACAAACATCAGATATTTCCAGCCTGCTCTTCTTCACCCTGATACAGCCTATATTTTACAAAGACTCAAGTGAAAACAAATCAATAATTTCTATTACTCTCTGGCCAGAAACTCTCCAGCCCGGAGCACACAGGGTTTCAGAGAGAAGGGCCCGCTGATCCAAATACTGTCACTGCCCTGAGACTAGCCAGGAAGCCACGGTGGGCAAAACCCTGGCTGAGGGCCAGCAGGAGCCTGGAAGCTCAGATCAGCAAGTGCACTTGCGGCTTCCTGCCTCCCTGCACCAAAGGAAGGTACAAGCCTCTAGACAGAATTAGGTCAGAGTTAGATGTGCCCTTTCTAACTTCCTGGAGTAGCATTTTCAAAATTACATTCTAGGACGGAGAGATGGGACGAGATCCAGGACTACTTCTCCCCACCCTGAGAAGCCAAACTCCTTTCTTGTTTCCCAGTTGGCCCCTACCTGCTGTGACAGACACGACTGTGAGGGGAACGCTCTCGGAAATGTGGAATCCATAGTCCTGGAGGAGGGAGTCTTTGTCTATTTTTACTGTGTGTTTCATAGGGGTGAGGGTCTGGATTGTGATCCCAGGAGGCCCATCAGCTGCATCAACTTTAGTCCTGGAAGAGAAAGCACTTTATTTAAAAAAAAAAAGGGGGGGGGTGTGGATTCTAGGCGGTGGTCACAAACTGGGACTGCCCTAGGCATCCTGGATGAGGAGGATGCAGAACTGAGCACACCCCAGCTCTCCCCTTGACAGAGATCAGGCACAAATACAGGAGATACAAACACCCAGTGGAACACAGCAGCAGCCTCTAAAAGAGAAGTCATGACATGCTATGGGCACCCAGGGAAGGGGAGAGCAGCTTTAACTGTGGAAGAGGGGATCAGGAAAGCATTTGCTACCTACAAGAGGGGGCCTTGGAGCTGCGCCTTGAGAGGTGTTGAGGGTGTATGTAGCAGCCCAGAGCCCAGCACATGGAAGACATTCAATGGCTGCTGCCGAGTGGGCGGATGCCTGGATGCATGGACAGGCGTTCCCAGAAGGAGGCAGTGCTTCAGCAGAGGTGCCGAAGAGGAAAAACAGCGACTGTGAACTTGAACGAGGAGCTGTTCAGTCTGGACATCGGATGCTGACTAACTGACAGATGGATTGTTTCTTTGGTGATATTTTTTTTTCTTTTTAGTGTTAAGATGAATTTCACTTCCCTTTCAACTTTGTAAACTATGAGGATTCCAGTAGGAACTGCCAGCTAGTCTTCGGACTCCCTCTACAGTAATCTTTAAAAACATGTATGTTCTCTATACATCTAAAAGCAACTTAAGTTGAAAGCTGTATTTTTATCACTCTCAAAACCACAAACCAAGTCATGAACTGTTTCTCCTAGGTCTGTGGCAAATGATTTTTTTCCCCGCTGAGAGTCAGTGGTTCTCTCTGAGGAAGGTCAAATGGTGACGGGATGAGGTGATTATTATTGTTAATAAACAACAGAAATATGGAGGAGTGACAGTTCTCCTGGGGCTCTGCAGTTAGGCCCTATCATTTATTCTCATCCATTTACCAAACACTGTCAGGAACTCTGTCTAATGCAACAAGACCTCGCTTATCTGAAAATCACCTGTCATTTATAATGATCTCAAACTTCAACGAGGATCAGGAAATATAAAAAAATGACTTCGTGGAGCCAAAATGCATGTGACACCCCAAGTACAAAGCCTCATGCACATTATCCATCAAGGAGCTCCTTGAGCCCCAGCTTAGAGCTGATTTAGGTTGTCTGAACAGATGATGACCTGACCCCCCACAGCTTAGAAGCAAAGAGAGGATTTCTTCTAGGCAAGCACCTGTTACATGGGTAACACTGAGAAGTGCCAGCAGACAGACCTAACGACAGGGAAGGAACAGAAAACTGGAAATGTATAGTGAATAAATGAATAGTGAATAAAGCCCATAGCTATTCCTGATTAAAAAAAAAAAAAAGCTTTAAAGCTATGATAGAGCCTTTCCAAATAATAATATACTATACTGAGAGCCAAAAGTCAACACTTAGGTGCTTTTAAAAAACCAACAGGAAGGATAGCCTAGACACTACTCCCACTTAATATCACGAGAGAAACAACTGTAATCATTATCAGAGAAGAACAGTTAGAAGCATAATAAGCACAGGAAATGGAAAGTATTGCTTGTTTTTAAACAGATGATGATATTATACCTACAAAATGATCAACAAAGAGAATTGCTGGTGCTAAAAAAGTAAGGTGAGTGGAGTTGCAGGATAAAAAATACACAGCTTCAAAAAGCACTCAATAACTCATTAAAACAGATTGGTTGGATGTATATTAGGTGCTACGCATTCTTTTTTTTTTTAAGATTTTATTTTTAAGTAATTTCTTTTAAAAATTTTTTTTTAATGTTTTATTTATTTTTAGGAGAGAGAAAGAGATAGACAGCGTGAGCAGGGGAGGGTCAGAGAGAGAGGGAATAACAGAATGAAACAGGCTCCAGGCTCTGAGCTGGCAGTCAGCACAGAGCCCAACGCGGGGCTCGAACCCACGAACTGCGAGATCATGACCTAAGCGAAAGTCGGTCGCTTAACCGACTAAGCCACCCAGGCGCCCCTATTTTTAAGTAATTTCTATGACCCAACATGGGGCTCAAACCCACAATCCCAAAATCAAGAGTCGTACACTCCACCAACTGAGCCAGCCTGGTACCCCTAGGTGCTAGGCATTCTTAATAAGCTGATGTATTAAAGGAAGACACAAGGATTGGGCTAAAATTATGCTGGATTCCTGGTTGGAAAGACTAAATATTAAAAAATAAAAATACTGGGGCACCTGGGTGGCTCTATTGGTTAAGTGTCTGTCTTCAGCTCAGGTCATGATCTCGCAGTTGGTAGGTTTGAGTCCCGCATCAGGCTCTGTGCTAATAGCTCAGAGCCTGGAGTCTGCTTTGGATTCTCTGTTTCCCTCTCTTTCTACCCCTCTCCCGCACATACTCTGTCTCTCTCTCAAAAATAAATAAACATTTAAAAAATTGTAATAAAATAAATAAAAATAATAATTTCTTTAAAAATATATAGATTTAATAGATCAGTCAAAAATTTTTCCAGAATTAAAAAAAAAAAACTTGATAAATTGGTGACAATACTAGTAAGAGCAATGATGATAATCATTAATAACTCTTATTAAGCACTAACCATGTACCCGGGAGTGATCCAACATTTTCATAGCTCACTCACCTAACTTTCCCAACAAGGCTGTGAGGTGGGGTGTAATTATCATCTCTATTTTATAGGCAGGGAAACTGGTTCTTCCTTTGAGAGACTTTTGCTTAAAATCACGCAGCTGGGAAGGGGGTTCCAAATTGGAGCACCTTTCTTTAAAGGCTCTGTAGCATAGCCCCCCATACAGTGCTGGCCAATGGGATATAATGCACCCACATATGTGAAATACAAGGTTTCTCACAGCCTCATGAGAAACAGGGGGACAAAAACAGGTAAAACGAAGTTTCATATTTTTTATTTAACCCAATATATCCAAAATGCTATCACCTCAACATGTAACCACTAAAAAAAAAAAAAAAATCATTGAGATAATTTGTATTCTTTTTCAGATTAAGTCTTCACAATCCAGTGTGTGCTTCATATTTAGAAAGCATATCAGTTTGGACACTATATTTTCATCAGAAATACTCAGGCTTCATAAAATTTACAGTTAAAAAGTACATTTTCATGCCCAACTTGTTCCTAACATACTTAAAATTTTCCAATAACTGAATTGTCAGTCCTTAAATTTAAATAAAATGAAATATTCAGACCCTCAGTCACATATAAATACAAATAAGTTTTAAGGATTAAATAATGAGATAGGAAAACACAAGGAAAACTTTAAGCCATAAAAGCTTGTAGCTTTTCACTCATATAAACAAAAATTAACTCACACTGGATCATAAAACCTAAATGTAAGAGCTAAAACTATATCACTCTTAGGAGAAAATATAGGCATAAATCTTTGTGACTTTGATAGGATCTCAAAAGCATAAGCAACAATGAAAATACAGATAAACTGAACTTCATCAAAATTAAAAGCTTTTGTGTTTCAAAGGGCATGATTAAGAAAGTGAAAAAACCCGTACTACGGGAGAAAACATTTGCAAATCAGATATTTGATAAGAACCTTGCAGCTAGAATAGAGAATTCTTATAAACACAAACAAAAAAAGAAAAATAATAAAAAGTGGACAAACGATTTACATGGACATTCTCCAAGGATATGCCAACTGGGTGTGTACATGAAAAGATGTGTAACATCCTTAGCCATTATGGAACTTCAAATCAAAGCCTCAAGGAGATACCACTTTTTATACCCACGAGGATGGCCATAATAAAAAGACAGGTCAAGTGTTGACCAAGATGTGGAGAAAATGGAGCCCTGATGCCATCTAGCAGTTCCTCAAAAGACTAAACATTGAACACCATCTGACCCAACAAGGGCACTCCTACGTGTAACCCCAAGAGAAATGAAAACATATGTCTGTACAAATTCTCATACAAATGTTCATAGCAACAATATTCCTAATAGCCCCAGAGTAGAAACAACCCAAATGTACATCAACTGATGAAATAACAAAGAAAATGTTCCCCAGCAAAAAATTATTTGGCAACAAAATAGGAATACATGCTAAAATATGGACGTACTTTGAACACATTATGCTAAGTCAAAGGAGCCAGCCACAAACACACACACGCATACCATGTGACTCCACTTCCGTGGTATATTCAGAATAGGCAAATCTATAGATACAAAGTAGTAGTTGCCTCAGGCTGAAATCTGGAAGGAAATGGGGAGCAATTGCTAATAGGTATGGAGTTTCTTTTTAGGGTGATAAAAATATTCTGAAATGGATTATGGCGATGGTTGTGCATCTCTGTGAATAGATTAAAAACCAATGAATTGTACGCTTTAAGTGGATGAAGTATAGAGTATGCAAATTATATCTCAATAAAACTGTTGAAAATAAGGTGAATCAGCTTAAAAAAATAAAATTCTGGGCGGGGCAGAGGGGAAGGCTACAATACAAACATATGAAGAACGAGCATAAACACCTGCAGAAAAATATTCAGATTTCACAGGCTAACAGTAAGTAAATCAACGACTTGTACATGAAGAAATAAAATTGGTAAACAACATAGAAAATGTACAACTTTATTAATTAAAGAAGCACAATCAAAAGGGCTACAGGGTAGTATTACATGTCAAGTAGAGCACCAAATGTAAATAAAAATAATAAAGCCCTGGGATTTAGGGCTGACCATATAAACTGGCTATTCAATTTCTCTAGAAAATAATCAAGGAAACTGTAATATGAATTTAAAATCTGATCATTTTCTTTGACATTCTGTTACCATTTTGACTGCCATTTCTCAAAGTAATCATCCCAAACAAAAAAATATATATATTATTTGCACTAGACTATGAGTTCCTAAAAGATGAAGGTATTTGTCTCTGTGTTCCCCAGGCCCAGTAAAGTCCTAGAATAGAGCATGAGCTCAAAACACCCTGCCTCTTAAATATTTTTAAACATTTAGGGGCGCCTGGGTGGCTCAGTTGGTTAAGCCTCTGACTTCGCTCAGGTCATGATCTCGCCGTTTGTGGGTTTGAGCCCCGCGTCAGACTCTGTGCTGGCAGCTAGCTCAGAGCCTGGAGCCTGTTTCAGATTCTGTGTCTCCCTCTCTCTCTCTGATCCTTCCCTGCTCGCTCTCGCTCCCGTTGTCTCTCTCTCTCAGAAATAAATAAAACATTAAAAAACATTTATCACAGCTTCATTTAAGAGTGGAAAAACTCAAACTAAATCAACAGTAGATAAACTGAGCACAGTGAAGAATCACTCCAAGACTTCACATCAATTAAGTATCACATGCCAAAGAACTTTAGACAGACATGGAAACACAGCTTAGCAAATACGGTTTCAGAGCATCCTCTAAACTGTAGTTCAGAACCCCTTCCTAAAGGAAAACTCCAATTATTCTAGACATAAATTCTCTCATCTCTAAGCTCTGACCCTCTCTTCTAATCCCTCAAGTTGCATCGATAGCTATCTGATTTCTTATATTATTACCCCAAATAGTCTGTAAATTCTCTGAATGTAGGAACCACTTTTTATCCACCTCTGTATTTCTCAAAGTGCTGAGTGAAGATCATTTTTCTGCAGAAAGCATTTGTACTTACTGGGTAAATACATGAGCAAAATAGTGTACACAGAAAGCAGGATACAAAACAGTAACTCAAACGGCCGAAGGTGAAAATGTACGTATGACCATTAATAAATAGCAGACAACTTGAATGTAAGTAACAGTTCAATATTTGTCATTTTCCTTTGTTTGCTTAATTGGATATACAGTTCACCTCTATGACTACTTAGGACTCATTCTTTCCATGTCCTAGAGCTCAGTAAATGATGTCATGAGGACTCCTGGGAGACATCCTTGACTTAACCCTGCTCTCATCCCTACTATCTGATCAGTCACAACACCTGAAGATCTCAAAAACTGTCCATTTCTATCTCCACAGCCACCATTCCATTTCAAGCCCCCAAAACCTGTCCTGCAGACAGATTTCTCCAATAGTCTCCATACTGGTCTCTGTACTTTTCACTTTTGTCCTTCCTGAATGACTCTGCATCCAGTATCCAGACTGATTTTATAAATGCAAACCTGTTGGCGTGTCTCCCCTGACTGAATGGCCTAATCAGAAATCCTTGATATGGTTTAATACAAGCTCCCGCTCACCATTCTAGTGTCTACACCCAAGCCATTCATTCTCTTGATATTTTTGTTCTAGCGAAACTAGTCTCCTTAGAGATCCTGACATATACTGGCTTTTGCATAAGCTCTTCCCTTTACCTAGAATCCTCCCTCACCCCCATAACGCCTGAGGGCATACATGCTCTCCGGAAATTTACCAAAGAAGCTCAACCCCTACTCTATCTTCTGGTTTTGGCAGAAATATCTCCTTTTGTTGAACACGCCCACAGAACATGTACACCTTTTTTTTTTTTGAAATATACATATTTGCAATGATGTGAAGTCTCTTGCCCTCTCTAGACTATAATTTGTGTGGCAAAAAAAATGTCTCTTTTGTCCCACATACAAAACTCAATGCTAGGCATATAGTAAGGCTAATCAACGTATAGAGAATCAAAGATAAAATAAACCTTACCACATGGTTAAAATAGAATTCATTTTATGCTTTTCAAATGCGCAGTCTTCAGTTATCTGACTTTTCCATTTGGAAGGGTGTGTTCCTCAACAATGGTAGACAAACAAGGCCCCACTGTGTTGACTTATCCCTGCACAGTGTCAGTGGCTTTGGCTCAAAGTCTGGATTTGACATTTTCCCCCACAGGCCACATTTCAGCTTTTGTTTGGAGAGGGATTGCTTGAGAACATGACCAAACCATGGCCTCTCCTCACAAAGAATGTTTAATATTTGACAGGGAGCTGAAGGAAATGATCTCTGCAGCAAAATTTCCTCCTCTGAAGCATCTTATAAATATCAAACTGAGCACTGATAATCCAAAAACTTATGTCCGGTTCCTCTGTAATGGCTTCAAACCATAAATCTGAGATCGTTTCTACGATTTTACACTGGAATAGCGTAAGACCTATGGCTCCACAATGATTTCCTGTCAGATAACTGGCACTAGCCTACGGTAGGACTAGAAAAAAAAAATGTTACATTTATCATGAAAGCAGTCTAGAGTAGACAAGTTCTATATTTTACGGGTCATTAGTTCATACCGAATTGATCAACACTGAAGAAAAAAAATACCGCATGGAAATAGATTCTGCTTCCGATATTTTCTGGTTTTGTTTTTTTTTTTTTATCTGTTCTCTGTTATGTCAGAAAATACATTTTACTTCTATCCTGTAACAACAAAGAATTCACCTTTGAGTCCAGCAGGATGTAGAGAAACTATTTAGAATCTACATTTAAACACTGTGTTATGTGTTCAGCTCAAATGATTGTAAAAGCTAAAGTCTGTTGTAAGGTGGATTTTTAATCTAGCGTGTATTCAAAGAAAGCAGAAATCGAGGGAGCAGTCTATACCAGAGAGAAATGTAGTGTGTAGCTGTAATCATAGGACTATACTGACGGCAGTTTCTAGGGGCCATGCGATACAGATATAGTGAATATAGTGCTATAGGGCAAAGACTTACTGTCAAGACAAGTAATTATTGCATTATTACTTTATTTAAAAAAAATTTTTTTTAATGTTTTATTTAGTTCTGAGAGAGAGACAGCATGAGCAGGGGAGGGCCAGAGAGAGAGGGAGACACAGAATCCAAAACAGGCTCCAGGCTCTGAGCTGGCAGTCAGCACAGAGCCGGATGCGGGGCTCGAACCCATGAACCATGAGATCATGACCTGAGCCAAAGCCAGAAGCTCAACTGACTGAGCCACCCAGGTGCCCCTGCATTATTTCTTTAAAGAGGAGATTCAGAAGATGATGACAACTCTGAAGGTACAGTGCAGGAGGCTTCCAGCCTGTTCTCAGACCTCCCCCCTCTGCCTCAGGTTAAGAAGCTACGGGGGCACCTGGATGGCTTAGTCGGTTAAGCGTCCGACTTTCGCTTGGGTCATGATCTCACGGTTCGTGGGTTCGAGCCCCGCGTCCGGCTCTGTGCTGACTGCCAGCTCGGAGCCTGGAGCCTATTTCAGTCTGTGACTCCCTCTCTTCTGACCCTCCCTCTCACGCTGTCTCTCTCTCTCTCTCCTAGAAATAAATAAAACATAAAAAAAAAAAAAGTTACAAAAAACTGGACTGGCCTTTCAACATCACTAAGAATATGAGAAAGGCCAAGTAAGGCCATCCCTATAATTAGGAAATCGTTTTATGGTTGCAATGAACAAGTGAGTTTGGAAATCCTGTAAAACCAATAGGAGGGGCTTCTGACACTAAGATGTCACGGTACCTGTGCACGTGCACACAGGTATGTGTGTACACATGTGCCTGTGTGTGTGTGTGGATGGGTGCATGTGTCTACAACACGTATGTATGTGTTCATTAGTATTAAGATTCAAGTTGAGTTGAGGGACACCCGGGTGGCTCAGATGATTAAGCGTCTGACTTCCTTTCAGGTCATGATGTCATGGTTTGTGGGTTTAAACCCCACCTCAGGTTCTCCATTGTAAGTGCTGTCAGTGTGGAACTGCTTCAGATCCCCTCTCTCTCTCAAAAATAAATATACATTAAAAAAACATATTCAGGGTAAGTTGAAAGGAATCTTTTTAAGCCCTGAGGATAAAACCCAGCACCAAGAAAGCTCCAAGTTGCATTAAGCTCTTCATTTTTCTTTAAATCTTGCTCAGGGGCACCTGGGTGGCTCAGTAGGTTAAGCATCTGACTTCGGATCAGGTCATGATCTCATGGTTCATGAATTTGAGCCCTGTGTTGGGCTCTGTGCTGACAGCTCAGAGTCTGGAACTTACCTGGGGTTGGTTCCGTGTCTCCCTCTCTCTCTGACCACCCCCCTCTCATGCTCTCTTGCTCTCTCTCAAAAATAAATAAACACTAAAAAAGAATTTGCTCTATAAAATTAACACTTGTAGATGAAGCATAAGAGAATTCAGTATATCTTATACTGAGTTGTTTTAATAATAAAATTATTCTAAAGTTTATATGCAAGAACTGCAGGTAAGGGTAAAAATAATTGAAAATTTAATACAGCTGTGTGAAAACAAGTAGCTCAATGCTACGGAATAGTTAGCCTAGAAAAAGATCCAATTTTCAACTCACAGAAAGAGGAATTTCACAGATGATAAATGAGGAGTCATAAATCATCAAAGAAAGGAAAAATCACTCACAGTCAATGGTGATACAAACAACTACTTACTGTTTTGGGAAAAATCAACTTAAATCTCTACCTCATAGCCTCCTCTAAAATAAACTCCAAATTAAAGAACATAAAATATTTTAAGCTATTAAATTAAGTGGGAAATTAATTTAATTAGTTATGGGATGAGGATTTGCTAAGTTTAAAAGCAATCAAATAAATCTTTAAGAGAATACCCTTAAACCACATAAAAGCCAAAACTTTTGTAGGAGAAAGTATTGGTATAATTTGAAACTTTTTTTTAACATTTATTTGTGAGAGACAGAGAAAGACAGAGCATAAGCAGGGGAGGGGCAGAGAGAGAGGGAGACACAGAATCTGAAGCCTGCTCCAGGCTCTGAGTTGTAGCACAGAGCCCAACATGGGGCTTGAACTCACAAACCATGAGATCATGACCTGAACTGAAGTAGGACACTTAACAGACTGAGCCACCCAGGTGCCCCAAGATTGGTATAATTAAGTGGAAAAGTATACTATAGTCTAAGCCTCTCTCATTTCATCACTTCCATAACTATACAAAGCTGTTAAAAAGATGACAATTTAGTTCAAAGCAAAATGGTTAAAAATTAGGTTATGATATAATGTCACTATGTTGCAGCTTTTATTAGGTAGATTTTCTTGCATTATTTATACAGAAATTCAAAATGTGCCCCCGAGACCAGTTGAGGGGTTAGCTATTTCTAAAAGAACACTGGTACTATAAGTGTTATTTTTATGTTGGAATATGAACTTAGGCAATGGGAGAGGAGTCTTCTTCACCATATCTGAATAATTTTGCACTCTAGAAACAATTCTAGGTTTCACTAGGCTTGTACCTACCCAAGAATGCCCACTCATTCAAACTGAGTGCCACTACCTTAATTTGACTGATTGTAACAATAACCACTCACTGAAGCTTAATTGAAAATTGAAGAAATCAAAGCAACTTTGAAAGCTGACGTTCTTCCAGAAAAGAACATCTGGTTTAAGATGCAGTATAAAATCCTAACATAACCCTCGGTGCATTAAAAGTTATCAATTTGTTTAGCAATGTTTGGAAATGGAAATGGCTATTTTGACAAATTTGCTCCTAGGCAATTCAATTAGAGCCAGAAATAAAGTTTAAGTTTTACGGAAAAGGTGGCAATTACAAGTAAAGTAAAGGTAACTAGGCTGAAATGATTGGAAGCTTTTGAAAAAGTCAGGAAAAGATAACAGGATTGCTAAAAGGTACATTATGCCACATAAAATTATGTGACTGCAGATGAACTTCTAGGTTTCCTTATTCTGGACTATAGAAAACATTTTAATGTACTTTTTTCATTTCTTGCCCTGGCTGTCAAAAAACTCAGAGCCAATGTAGATACTCAAATGCTAAATCCCACATCTAATCGGTTTACAATGTATAGCATTTCAATCTTTATTTAAAATTTTCTACATTAAAAAAAATTTTTTTAATGCTGTATTTATATCTGAGAGAGAGAGAGACAGCATGAGCAGGGGAGGGTCAGAGAGAGGGAGATACAGAATCTGAAGCAGGCTCCAGGCTGTTAGCACAGAGCCCAATGCTAGGCTCGAACCCACAAACTGTGAGATCATGACCTGAGCTGAAGTCGGACGCTTATATGACTGAGCCACCCAGGCACCCCAAAATTTTCTACATGTTTGAAAACTGAGCCATCAAAAATTTTCTTTGGAAGAAGGAAGGATTGTAAAACGTAAATATATTTTAATAGATAATATGATGCCTTACTATGAAAGCCCTTAATCAACAAACATTTATTGAACACCTATTATATATTATGCACTCTTCCAGGGCTCAAGATACTTTGCAAAATAAGACAGTCATGGTTCATGGTCTCATTTGTGGTAGGTAGGTTGAGAGAAGAACGGTCATATAATAAACAGGCAGGGGAGGCAGACAATGAACAAGTAAATTAGTGGATATATGATTATAAGCACTTATAACAGAGGGGTAATTACTCTGAAAGAAACAAATAGGGGGACCTACTCTGTCAAGGAAGCAGAAAGAACAAGATGAGTTTCGAGAGTTAGGCTGGGGCCAGATTGTAAAGAAACTTGCAGGCTCTGACAGAACGGCAGGTGAGGCCCTGACCAGTTTGGGGTGTGGAAGCGTGAGCATGTGAGACAGAAGTGGTTTGTATATTGAAAATTCTACTATGGCTTCAGGGTGGAGAATAGGCTGGATCAGAGAAAGAGTAAGTGACCATGGCAGTGCCCCCAGGAACAGAGAGGTGGATAGATGTGAGGTATGTTTGAAGTGAACGGACAGGAGCTGTGGATGGAAAGGGTCCAGACTGTAAGAGAAAAATTCAGGATGACTCCCAGGTTTCTTGACTCTCAGGTGGTAGGTGGTATCATTTATTCTATGCTAGGGAAACTGCAGTTATTTGCCCCAAACTTAGCTTTTCAGTTCTTGATCATTTTCAAGTAATCTGAAGACTCCAAGAACCCAGCCTGTATCAAGGCTATGAGATTAGAGATGAGAAGCAATTTAAGTGACACTGCATGGGATTTATCCTAGAAACACACAGGAATGATGTCTTCCATGCATGCTACCAGAAACCTTTCTTTCTTTTTCTTCTCTTTCTTAAGCACTTGGAAAACAAAACTATCTGGACACGTGGAAAGATTCTCAACATCATTAGCCATGAGGAAAATGCAAATCAAAAACTGCAATGAGATGGGGCACCTGGGTGCCTCAGTTGGTTGAGCGTCCAACTTCGGCTTAGGTCATGATCTCACAGTTCATGAGTTCAAGCCCTGTGTCAGGCTCTGTGCAGACAGCTCAGAGCCTGGAGCCTGCTTCGGATTCCCTGTCTCCCTCTGTCTCGGCCCTCCCCTGCTTGTGCTTTCCCTTTCTCTATAAAAAAAATAAACAAACATTAAAAAAAATTTTTAAACACTGCAGTGAGATACCACTTCACCCACACTAGGATGGCCACAATAGAAAAGAAAGATAGTAACAAGTGTTGGCTAGGATGGGGAGACACTGGCACCCTATATCCATTTCTGGTGGACATGTAAAATGGTGTAGCCACTGTGGAAACAGGCTGGCAGTTCCTCCAAAGGTTAAATAATAAGTTACCATGTGACTCATCTAAACCACTCCCAAGTATATACCCGAGAGACATGAAACCATATATTCAAACTAAAACCTTTACACACATGTTCATAGCAGCCTTATTCACAATAGCCCCAAAGTGGAAACAGCCCAAGTGTATAGTAACTGATGAATGGACAAAGAAAATATTCCATAATGGAATATTACTTGGCAATAAAAATGAAATGCTGACACATGCTATAATACGGATGACACTTGTCCACATAATGCTAAGTTAAAGAAGCCAGGCACAAAAGAGCTCATATTATATCATTCCATTTGTGTGAAATATCCTGAACAGGCAAATCCATGGAGACAGCAAGATAGGAGTGGTTGCCTGGGCCTGGGGGAGGGGCCAAGGGGGAATGTCTGCTCATAGATAGGAGGCTTCTTTCTGTATTAAAAACGTTCTAAAATTGGATTGTGGTAATTGCACCACAGAACGCACAATTCTGTGCATATACTAAGTTTATACCAAAAATCACTGGGCCGTATACTTTCAGTGGGTAAATTTTATGATATGTAAAAGATATCTCAGAAAAGGCATTGGCTAAAAAAAACTTCCCACAGGTCAATGTCACCTTTTATTTACATTCTGTGAGAAAAGCAGGATGTTAGAGAGCCCCAAAGGTTACTATTTAGGCAACATCATGTTAGAGTTACACAGGTCTCTTTTCTGCAGGAATTTGCAGAGCCTTTAATGTGCAAAAATGCACTTTGTGCAACATGCAAGAAAAAGAGGGTAGGAGTGGGGTATAGGCTGTGTCGCTTCCAAACCTTCAATGGAGCAGCATAACAGAGGACTAGGCCTCGCAGAACCCGCTTTAGGAAACAATGCACCTAGCAGTTTCCCCCTTCATCACAAGTACTACTTGACCACCTGCAATCACTCTCCTGGAACTCAATCGCTGCTGGCTTACACAGTTGAGGCCACTACTTTCCCTGAGCTCACAGAGCTTATTGTCCAAAAGGAAAAAAAGAGATATGATCAAATAAGTTGAACATACCAGGAGGAGCACCCTGCTGATGCTGCCAATCAAATACTATGGGGTCCCATGGGAGTGGTTACGTCTGAGGAACATTTCATGGAAGACCCGGTAGTTCAGCCAGATCTTGAGCTGTGGGTGGGTTCCATATGCATGAAGTTGGGAGGAAGGGATCTGGCATGGGAGGCCTGGTCTAAGGGGTGAAAGGAGAAGAGGGGATGTTTCTAGTTGGGGAACAGTGAATAGTTCATTTTAGCTGGAGTATGATGTGAATGAAGCACAGTAGTAAGATAAATAGCCGTAAAGGATTAGGGGTCAATCATAGAGAGCCTTGAATGCCAAACCAAAAATGTTTAAATGTGTCCTGTAAGAAATAGGGACCCATCAAAGATTTCTGAACACGGGGTGGGGATGCTCTTAAACAAGTCCATCTCTGAGCCTCAGGTGTTTCACCTGTGACCCAGGGCTAATTCCACCAGCCTTATCTCACTGCAGTGTGTGAGGATCAGAGCTCTTGGCCACAGGGCAGTGTGGTCCTGAGCAAGGGTTAGTGCTCAGCAGCACACAGCTGTTTCCAGTTCTTTTGGAAGAATGTGTGTCTCAGAAACACCTGACATATGATATTTCATCTCTGTGGCAGGGCCAGATGGGAAATCTGAGATGGAAAATGAATGCTCTGAAACAGAGCATATTTTAAGTTCTCTTGTAGCAGTCAAATCAGATCTGTATTTGATTTCATTTTATTTTGTTTAGAATGAAATAGGGACTGCAAGGAAGGAACAGCTGCTGGAAACAAAGACGGGGAAAGAATATAAACAGCAGACCGCCAGACCCTCACATCAAAGACCAAGACAAGGGGTGTGCGTGAGACAGAGAGAGACAGAAAGCATGTGTGAGTGTGTGTTCAAGAGTGCAGGGGTGAGCATATTCCAGAGAGTATGTACACGGGAGTGTGAGTACGTACGCGCGTGTCTGTGTAAGTCCATTTGTGTGCGAGTGTCTGTAAACGTGTGTATGAGTTTGGTGCGAGCGTACATTGTGGGCGCATGTTGAGACACACAGAGGGAAGAGCTGGAAGGGGACAGACGGAAAGGCACTCCAGCAAAACTGCTCATCTGTTTTCACTTCCCCCCACCATATGGGGTAAGAACAAAGCAAACTGGAGACTGATCTCCAGGGGCTGCCAAGACTGGCAAACCCCCCCTCCCCCGGGGGACGCCAGATCCTTACAGACCGACATCTCTGCTGGCCCAGGAGCCTTACCGGGCCGAGCTGTCCCGGGAACGCCGTAGCCATCTTGCCACCATTTGCTCTATTCTGTGTGCTTTCCGTGTCTGTAATAAACTGGTCTCCAGCTCTTCCATTTACCTACAAGGAAGAAGAGTTTTCTTAAGAAGCTAACCAAAATATTTGGAAGAGGATTCTGGCAAATCACTATGACATTTCCTATATTTGCCCATTTAAGGACAGGCCGATCGAATAACTAGGTCTCTCTTTCCTTGAAATTAACATAAACAGGTCCTCGGTGTCCACAGAGAGGACAACTTTATAGCAGCCCTCTGCCCAAAGAGTCCACAGTCGTGGGAAACAGATTAGCTTTCTACCTCTTAAACAACTGAACAGGAGGATTAGGGAATAAAATAGATTAGGTTTCTCAAACTGTGACTGTGACCCATTGTACAAGACACACCTTACTACATGACACCACATGCCGCCCCCAAGTATGCATGCGTCCCTGAACAGCACAGCTTAGTTTTGCCTGCACTGGGAGCTTCATGTACGTGGGAGCATTCTAATCATATTGTGCCTATTCTTCTGACTGCTGCTTCTTTTGCTCAATATTATGTATTTTCTTCCTTTTTTTAAGGTTTATTTATTTGTGAGAGTGAGCACGAGTCAGGGAGGAGCAGAGAGAGAGCGAGGGAAAGAGAGAATTCCAAGCAGGCTCTGCACCGTCTGCACAGAGCCCAAAGCAGGACTTGAACCCATGAGCCATGATATCATGAGCTGAGACAAAACCAAGAGCTGGACGCTTAACTGACTGAGACACCCAGGCACCCCTTTATTTTGTATTTTCAAATAGGTAATTCATTTCTAGACTGCAAAAAAAAGATACACATTACTTACTGTGCACTTAAAAATTTTTTAAGAGGGCAGATCTCATGTTAAGTATGTTCTTGCCAAAATAATGATTTTAAAATGTGAAAAGTCTCCCTTCTAACCTGCCCTCATCTACCTAGTTCCCACACTCATTCATAATCACTGCTCTCCTTTTTCTTTCCAGAGTTTCTTTATGCCTATATGAGCAAATACAAATAAAAATTTTATATGTCCTCCTCTTAACACAAAGGATAGTACATCATAAACATTGTTCTGCACTGTGCTTTCTTCTCCTTAGAATATATATCCTTGGTATCTTTCTACATCAGTACATAGAATGCTTCTTCATTCTTTTTGACAACCCCTGAGTATTATACTATACGAATGTACTGTAATTTAAAAAGTAGTCGTTTCTTGATAGACATCTGGATTACTGCCTATCTTTTGCTATTATAAATAATACTGCAATGAATTATGTTGCACATATATCATTTCTCCATGTATGCAATTATATATCTGGATAAGTTCCCAAATATTGAATTACTAGGTCAAGAGTTATATGCATTTGTTCTTTGATAGATATTGTCAGGTTACCAAGAAAATTATACATATGCTTGAGATAAAATTTTCATGAAACAGGATATATTTATATTTTTCTATTCTAGTTATTTTCACTTCTTAAAATATTGGCCTCAATTCACCAAATTAATTTCAAAACCCAATAAATAACCACACAAAAGAAAACATGGCATTGGGAAATAAGTATGGATTCAGAGGAAATAAAAATGAATTATAAGAGATTATCTTAACACTACATCAATACATTTTAAAACCTTGATGACACAGATGGGTTTCAAGGAAAATATAAATGATATAATATGACCCTGTAAGAGACAGAAAATCTAAAAAGAAAATTACCATATAACAGAAAGTTGATCAAGAGCTACCCCTACAAAAAAGTCCCTGCCATAGACAGATTCAAAGGTGAGTTCTTACAAATCTTTAAGATGTACCTCACTCTGATCAATTGTTTTATTTTCAATATAAACTTTTTTATTTTGGAATAATTGTAGATATATAAAAAGGTTGCAGAGATAATATAGGGAGTTCCCATATAACCTTCACTCAGCTTTCTCTAATGTTAACATCTGACAGAGTCGTTGCATCCTTGTCAAAATTAACACCATTCCAATAATATTAACTAATCTCTAGACAATATTCAGATTTCACCAATTTCTCCACAAATATTCCTTTTTCTGTTTCAGGATCCAATCCTGGATACCATGTTACTTTTAACCATCTTCATTTATTTTCCCCCAAATTTCCCCAAATGCTGTTTTAGCTGTTCTAGAGTATAAAGAAGGAAAGCTCCCAAATTCTTTTTGAGCGGCCAGTATGACATTGATATCAATTCCAATAAAACAGTACAATAAAGTAGAAATACAATCTCTCTTGTCAATATCATAAATAAAATGTCAGCAAGAAGAACCTATCGGCAATCAACAGAGTAATCGCGGGATCTATCCCACGAGCACACTGGCAGGGTACATGAAAATGAAAGGACACCCAACATGACCACTTTGTTTTGTTTTGTTTTGTTTAATATTTTATTTATTTTTGAGAGAGAGATAGAGACAGCGTGAGCAGGGGAGGGTCAGAGAGAGAGGGAGTCACAGACTGAAACAGGCTCCAGGCTCTGAGCTGGCTGTCAGCACAGAGCCCGATGCGGGGCTCGAACCCACGAACCGTGAGATCATGACCCGAGCCGAAGTCGGACGCTCAACCGACTGAGCCACCCAGGCGCCCCCCCAACATGACCACTTTGAAAGCGAGAGATTTACACTTTCAGTTAAATGGCAGCCAAATACAAATTAATGGACAAAAACCTGGCTGCAACCAAAAATAAATTCCATCTAGATCAAGGGATGTGTCGGTCTAGTTTTCTTCTACATCAGTCCCGAATGCTGCCTTCAGTTCTAGGCTGCTCACTTTTTTTTTTTTTTTTATAAAAGAGAGAGTAGATTTCTGGTTAAACATGGTGAACTGAAATTATGTCTTAATCTCTTTTCTATCCCAAATCTTATAAATTACAACAAAGGACTATAAAGATTAAAAAAATAGAAAACAAAGAACATGAGAGAAGACAGTACATGAGAGATATAGACAATGTTGGAAAGATAGAAACTGTTTGGAGGAAAGATAACTGAACAGAGCAAAGGAAACAGAAACCTATGTGCTTTCAGAGTTGGATTCTGATGAAAAATCAGCTGATTTTTGCTAAGATGGATCAAGAATTTGAGGCAGCAGGTATGGGAGAGGACGGATAAAGCATAGGGCCAGAAATGTGGAAATGGATTTCCATAAGCAGCAATTTTATTCACAGGCCCTAGTCCACTCCTCTTGCCCACCAAGACAACCACTCCTTCTTGACCCTACTGAAGACAAGAAGCTTATTCTCTGGAGAAATCAAACCAGAGAGCCTCCAAACTTAGGGAGACCAGGCCCAATAGAGACTGCAAGATTGAAAAAAATAGAAGGATTAAGTAAAACTCTTCTTACTGAATGACAAGACCTTCTGTATCTTCCTTTGCCAAGCTCCCAAAATATTGGCAGCTAGGACTCTATATCCCGAGCAAGAGACTAGAGAATCCTTTTTTAGAGAATCGAAAAGAACCATAGAAAAAACTTCAGATGATGATACTTCTGGCAACTTGGTGCCTGATCATCATGCACTGAAACCTATTAATTCAGTGAGCCTCGGACATCATACAAAGTTTCTTACACATGAATGGATATTTGAGAAAAGCCTACATTATGAAAAACATATCAAACAGAAAAACTCAGAAGAAACAGAAGCAATGCAGGAAACAGATGGAAAAAATCATAGAGCCTTAAAATATTACATCCATGAAACAAGAAGAGGATTTTCATGGAAAGAGAGAATGAGAACACTTGAAAATTAAAAATAAGACAGGCAGAATTTAAAGGTTCAATTAAAAAGTTGAGAATGTCAGTGAAGTCAATGAAATGTTATAGAAAGAGTAACCAAAAGCCAAAGACAGGGAAGCCAAAGAAACTTAGAAATGTACAGGATCAATCCAGGAGGTCCTATATCCATCTAAGAAGAATTCCAGAAGGAGAGAACAAAGGAAATGGAGATAAGGAAATTATTAAATAATTCAGTAAAATTTCCCTGAAAAACCTGAGTTTCCAGATTAAGAATATCTACTAACTGCCCAGAATAATAAATGAAAAAAGACCCACATCAAAAAATAACACTGTAAAATTTCCAAAACTAAAAGAAGAGAATATCTTTATTTTTTTTTTTTTTAATGTTTTTTCATTTATTTCTAGGACAGAGAGAGAGACAGCGTGAGCAGGGGAGGGTCAGAGAGAGAGGGAGTCACAGACTGAAACAGGCTCCAGGCTCCGAGCCGGCAGTCAGCACAGAGCCCGACGCGGGGCTCGAACCCACGAACCGTGAGATCATGACCCAAGCGAAAGTCGGACGCTTAACCGACTGAGCCACCCAGGCGCTCCGAAGAGAATATCTTTAAAACTTCCAGAGAAAAAGATAGATGGCACACAAACAGTTGAGAATAAAACTGGCATTAGACTTCTCAGTAACTACAATGGAAGCTTGAAGAAATTGAAGCCATGTCTTCAAATTTCTGAAGAAAAATTACTTCAATTTAGAATTCTATACCCTGCAGAATTATCAATCAAATAGTAGAAACATTTTCATATGTTCACATCTCAGATAATTTACACCCTTTCTCAGGATGCTCAGAGAGAATGTGCTCCAGCAAAAGAAGTAAATAAAGAAGAAATGGCATCCAGGAAATTGGGGATGAAATACAGACAAGAGGCAAAGGGAACACCCAGGATGACTATGAAGGTATGTACTATGGTAGTGCCTATACACAAGACCTACAGAGACCAACCTTACAGCCTGGTGCATGAAGACTGAGGTCTTAGGAAAAAAGATGAATGTAGATTATCTTATGTGTCTCTGCAGAAAAATTCACCGAGAAGCCGTTGGAGGGTACGAAAACAATTAGGAATAAGTACATGGAAAACTAAGCAAATAAAAACAAGGAAATTCTGAAATGCAAGAAAAACAAGAGGTTGTATAGTAAAGGTAACCAAATTTTAGTTCACTACTTGGCTCAGAAATGAACATTTGCATTGTCCTAATAATGTAAACACTAAAAAACGATTTCTCAAAAACAGCAGATATGATTGGTGAAGGGGAGCTCATATAGTGGCATAAGAGCTAAAACCTCATTCATCACAATAATTAAATAATGTCTAAAATTAATAAATTATGAAACAGTAATGCAAGAATATTTCTCAGAAATATGGAGGGGGAAAAAAGCAGAGGATACAGCTAGAAGAGTTGAAAGAGGTTGCCTCTAAGAAAAGTAACTAGATGCTAAGGAGGAGTGGGGCAGGGACTATTGATTTCTATTCTAAACTCTTAGTACTATTTTCTTTTTCTTTTTTTTAACTATTTAGTTATCATTAATTATGTAAGCTAAGTTTAAAAAACTGGACATATGTTTATAGTAAAATACACAGAAAAATATAATGAAAATAAAATCACCTATAATTATATCTCCCAGAGTTATCAACTGCTAATTTTTCTTTTCTTATGCTTATACATGCTATATGGTTTTGTTAAAATGAGATATTATAATTTTCCCACTTAATATTTCATGGATATTACACCATATTAATATTTAAGCATTTATATCATTTTTCAAAAACATTTTTAATGTTTTTATTTATTTTTGAGAGAGAGAGTGTGTAAGCAGGGGAGGGTCAGAGGGGGAGACACAGAATCTGAAACAGGCTCCAGGCTCTGAGCTAGCTGTCAGCACAGAGCCTGATGTGGGACTCGAACCCATGAACCGTGAGATCATGACCTGAGCGAAGTCAGACGCTTAACTGAATGAGCCACACAGGTGCCCCACATTTACATCATTTTAAATTGTTTTACAGTGTTATTTTCTTTGGCAATGTCATAATTTATTCAGTAAATCTATCATTGGACATTTGTGTTATTTCCAATTTTTCAGTATTATATAAGCTTTACAATGAACATCCTTATTGATGGTAAATGGCTACTTCCCAAATATTTTCTTGGGATAAATTCCTCAAAGTGAAATTAATGGATTTAAGCATATGTCATTTTTAAGAATTTGGATGTGTATTGTCAAATTGCTTCCAAGAAGTTACCAGTTTCCACTCCCTGACAGATTGCATGAACACTGAATATTCTCATTTAAAAAAATTGTTTTATGGGAACCTGTGTGTCTCAGTCAGTTAAGCGTCTAACTTCAGCTCAGGTCATGATCTCATCATCCGTGAGTTTGAGCACTGTGTCAGACTCTGTGCTGAGAGCTCAGAGCCTAGAGCCTGTTTCAGATTCTGTGTCACCCTCTCTCTCTCTGCCCCTCCTCTGCTCATGCTCTGTCTCTCTCTCAAAAATAAATAAACATTAAAAAAAAACAACCAGGAAGACTGATGGGGGTCGGGGGAGAAGAAGGAGGGTGACGGGCAAGGAGGAGGGCACTTGTGGGGATGAGCACTGGGTGTTATATGGAAACCAACTTGACAATAAACTATTAAAAAATTAAAATAAAACAGGATTAAATTTTTTTTTTAATGTTTATTTATTTTTGAGAGACAGAGAGTGGGGAGGAGGGGCAGAAAGAGAGGGAAATACAGAAGCCAAAGCAGGCTTCAGGCTCTGAGCTGTCAGCACAGAGCCCAATGTGAAGCTTGAACCCACGAACCATGAGATTATGACCTGAGCTGAAGTCAAACGCTTAACCCACAGAGCCACCCAGATGGATGAGAAAATATTCTCATTTTTAAAAAATATTTCCTGGTAGGATGGAAAGTAGCATCTAGTTATTGGTGGAAATATATATTTCTTGAAAAATATAGAAAAAGTAAATGTACACATCATTCTATCACATTAAAAATTATATAAAGTATTTGGTAGGTATTCATGCCAACTTTGCCCTAAATTTATACCAATTTCTATTACATATATTAAAATGTATAGTCCACAAAAATAGAATCATTCTACAGTCAGTCTGCATTCATTTAACCTGTGACTATATTATGGCCATCTTTCCAAAGCATGGAAAGTTTTTATAGTTTTTATTATAGTTTTTATTTAAAGTTATTTGATTACTAGTACATCTGAACATTTTTCATGAGCTATGGTCACTTACATTTCTTTTTTGTTACTTTATTTATTTTTTTTTTTTTTACTACCAGAATGCTTGCTTCCTTGCTATTGTAAAAGCTCTTTTATAACAAGGATTGTTTAATGTCCTTTCCCAAGGATACAAAATCACATCATGTTTCTGTGAGACTTACCACGGAGGGTCAAGAATGCAGGTTCTAATGTCTGACACACAGAGAGACTAATCAGAAAGGATGGAAGAATAAACATCCAGCAAGCCTACAGGATATTGTTTCCAAATATCAATTGCCTCACTCAGGCCCCTAATAGGAGTCAGCTGCAACTTTAGGATATAGATATTAACTCCGCTTGTTTTTTTTTTCTGCTCATCATACTTTCACCATCTTCCTATAAAGGTCTAGGATGGTAGAAGACTTAAAACCAAGTCATATGAAGACTCACTGAAAAAAATCAGAGAATATTTATTTGACAAAGATTTGGAGGAGGCCTATCTGATCATGGTTCACAAACCACCAAAGGCCGCCATATAGAAATAACTGCATGGATGCAAGAGGGACACTGCAATGGAAAACAGGGACCAGAGGACCTTCGTGGCTCCTTCCATTTATGCAACTTGAGGTCTTAACCAGATCTAGAAGCCAGGAAAGATGAAATTTGTTGTGCTCTGTCTTGAAATTCAAAGACCCACATCCACTAGAGCAGCTAAGGATCTTAAAAGAAACCACAGCACTGGATGATAAAAGAAATCTCTGACCTCTCTGTTTCAGTCTCCAAATGACTGCAGAGATGTCAGGGATCTCAGACATATCCAAAAGGACTTATCCAATAGCTTTTCCATTCCTTTTGAAGGTCATCAAATTGCAATGGCTACTTGCAGTAAATTGGTTCAAACCTGCTGCCAAACAGAATTTAGCTAATTGATTCAAATAAACATATATAGCTATAATGATAAGAATTCATTTGCATTATATAACTGAACTGTGGGTAAGGCACGTACCTTCATCTGGAGATCCCTGAAGACCAAAGAAATGGCAATGTCAACTAAGCCATTAAAAGTGCTCCCTGATTCAGCAAGGTCTGAGCAGGAGAGTTTAAAGTCAAGAAAATGACCTGCTAATGGTTTTAATATTAGCCTCTGGATTGCTGGGCTAATGGAAGAAAATAAGAGCCCGGGTTATCTCCAAACATTTGAATCTTTTCTGCAGTCCCACTGCCAAGAAGTCATTCACCCTCTAACTGTTCGGTCATTCACTGTTGGGCCCATCGTATTGCTACAAAGTTTCTTTACATAAAGCTGAACTCCACCTCCCCAGAGCTTCAGTCCTCAGTAGCTGCGGGGCCACCCCTCCCCTGTCCCCTCCCCCCCCCCCAGCCTCCATCATCTAGCACAAATAAGCCCCTTCTTCTGTACCTAAACCTTTCCTGATTTGAACATAGCAATCCTGTTGCAATCTTCAAGTCTCCTCTGCCCCAGAATAAACATCCTCAGTTCCTTCCACAGCTCTTCATATGACAGGGTCACTTTGGATCACCCTCCTCTGGGCACACACCAGTTTGGCAAAAATCCTATAAGGGGTATGAATCCCCACCCTAAATATACTTCTGGTTGTCTGGAACAAAGTAATATGAAAAGGTAAACTCTCAAAATATTTTGCAAATGGAGAAGAGGACTAACTATACCAGAGAGACAGCTATCTTAAAATCACTGGACAATTAAAGATATAAATCCTTCAAAAGGGATAGAAGAGGTTATAGTAAAGAACTTCAAGTAACTAGTACCAGCTATTGAGAAACGAAAATTACCAAAAAGCAGCAAAGGATAGAAGAGAAACTGAAGAGCCCAAAATCACTTACACTAAATGGAAATTTTAAAATAAAACTGGATAGCAATTCAAGGGAAGCTATCAGACATTGAATCAGATTGGGAATACTCAACTCACAATAGAGATGGGCCAAGAAAAGAGAAAAGGAAGGCACAAAATTGAAATCAAAGAGTCAAAGGTAAATTTCTTGAGCTGAAAAATATGTCTCAAATATAAAAAGCAACATGCCTTGAGGAAGACTCCTTACACAGCAAGTGAAGTTCTTAAACGTCAAAAATTAAAGAAGCATCTTTCAAATCTGTTTTAAAAGAGGAAAAGAATATGATCACTTGCAAAAAGAAAAGATTAGGCTCGTATGTTTTGCAGCATATTATTTAGGTATAGACTCAAGTTTGTTCTTTTTCTCTCTGGGGAATAAAAAAGCTTTACAAGTGATATTTGAAACTCTGTTCTTGAAAGACATCCCGAGCAGTCCTTCGTGATTTTTTTTTTAACCTACTAGTGAAGGTCTTTTGTCAGCTTCATGTTTTGTTTTGCTTTCACTACTTCCTCTCTCCCTCATTACACTGTCAGCAACTTGAGCATTAAAGACCATGTCTTATCTCTATTTATTTTCTTCCAGGATCTGTCATATAAGTTCAACAAATGTTTGTTGAATGAGAGAATGAACAAAATTAAAATAAAAGCAGAAACATAAACTGGAAAGTTAGAATAAAATTTCACTGAATAGAGACAAAGTTAATATGGGTTAAAAGGTGACAAAGACTGACAAAACCCAGTAAACCAAGGGTACAAATTACTATAACAAAATGAGAAATGATCAAAGACAGATAAACATTAGAGGAAAAATACTAGAAAGTGCTATACATGTTATGCACAAGGAATTTAGATAAGCTAAGTAAATATGGGTGGCTTTGGAGGATATGTTAGGAATGTACTTTTCTAGAGTCTTCCTGGTAAGTCCTTCCATTTTCCTGAGGGGCAGACTCCTGGGTAACAAGGTCAGTCTCACAGAATGATGTCTTCCAAGATTTCCACATCAAACCTTTAGTATATAGGTGCATTCTTACCTATCAAGGGATTTTCCCAAACCAGTTACTTGGACATAGGGGAAGACATAGTTTCCATGTAGGCTCTTAACAGGAAACGACAGTAAGACCCACGTGGGAAAATAAAAATCTGATGCTCAGCAGTGAAACACCCTGGTAGCCTCTGGGAACCCAAAAGACTAAGGAGTTGATGTTGGTATTTCCTGGATGTAATGAAGATGTATATATTTTTTAATCCAATTCATGGGTGCCTGGTTGGCTCAGTCAGTTAAGCATCCGACTCTAGGTTTCAGCTCAGGTCATGATCTCATGGTTCATGAGTTTGAGCTCTGCCCTGGCAGCACAGAGCCTGCTTGGGATCCTCTCTCTCTCCATCTCTCTGCCCCTCCCCACTCATGCTGTCTCTGTTTCTCTCAAAATAAATAAGTAAACTCTTTTTTAAAAATCCAGTTTAGGAAACACCCATTTACTGGGGAAAAAAAAAAAAAAAACAGCCAGTGCAGGTGACCATATATGAGAGATTAATGAAATGTAGCCCCCACTTCAGGAAAGGATCAGCTCTTTTCTTCCCCTTGACTGGTGGTGAGAGGTACCTGGCACTGAAGGGTACCCGGCAGAGTGGTCAGGGTTTTTGGCCCATTTATTCTATGTTTTTCACAAGGCTGATCAACTCCAGGAAAAAGACAATTTAACACCCTCACCTCCAAAAGAAAAGAATCCGAACTAAAAATATAAAATAAAAACTCCAAGTAAATCTATACCTGAGAAGAAATTTAGGTGAATTTTTTTAATCTGTGAAAAAAATTATCCTACACAGAATATGATGTATTACTGTGTTTATAAAGAATTATTTCAAACTCTCCCAAAAATTAATAGACAATATTCATCAACCAGGAAAATGATAGCAGTCTACCAAGTTCTTCTAACAATGCAAAGATAGCCCTGAATTTAAAATCTGACAACACTTTACTAAAAAGGGACATAGGTCAATCTTACTCATGAAATAGTTTTTAAAAATTCCTAAATAAGATCATACCCAGAAAATGTTAATAATCTTGAAGCTGGGAGAAGGGCATGTAAAGTTCATTTTACTATTTTCTCTACTTTTGGATAGAGAGTTCTTAAAATGCTTGCTTTTTTTAATTAAAAATATTACCTCCCGCAAAATCCACATTATAAGGATAATATATCATAATCAAGCTGGTTATCCTAAGGAAGAAAATCTCAATATGAGGAAAATTATTAATATACATTATCTCATAAAAAGCAATAAAGTAAATGATCATAAGATGTTGGACACTAATCTTGTTTGATTTTTACAAACCAGGCAATTCAGTATTATTTTAGAAAGAAAAATAGAAGCATTCCACTTAAAAGAGAAAATAAAATTACGACGTTCATTACAACATTGGAGTTGCTAGCCAGTGCAAGGCAACATGAAAGAGCAGTGAGAGATAAATACAGCAAAGGCACTTAAACCATCAGTGCCTATAAGTGGCAAGATTGCACATGGGACTTAATTTGAGAATACCAGAGATAAAGCACCTGAACAAAACTGTTCAGTTGTAAAGATATAGGAGAATTCATGAACAATCACAAATGTTGGAATGGACTATATGTGTAAAAGGAATCTGGGCTTGTTCTGAACAGTCCTGACCAACAATTCATCAACGTTCATGAAGACACATTTCAGCTCAATGTGAAGAACTTTTCTATTTTTTAAAGGAAATTTTTAAAACATACACAAAAGTAGACACAATAGTGTCACGAATCTCCATGAACCCCCGGAATTAGCCTAAACTTTTATCTATTTTTCCCATCTTGAAAAGAGTTTTTCCTGATCAGAGCTATCAAAATGGTACTGGGCTGCCTTGAAGGAGAAAAGGCTTTTCATCACCAAGGTGTGCATGAACTACAAAAGGTGTTAGATCAGGGATCCTACAGGGGACAGTCAACACTGGATAGGAACTAAATCCATATGTGCCTTCCAAGAGCCTATGATTTAGGAAGTAAGATGAATCCAGATTGTGAGTTGGTCTGGGCCAGGCTAACTCCTGAAACCAATATTGCACTACATGTTAATGAACTAGAATTTAAATAAAAACTAAAACATAAAAAAAAAAATTATATACCCTCAAAATTAAAAGCAGAGTTTTTTCTCTTAGTCATCTTAGTACATCCAACTCCCAACATAAGTATTTCATAAATTCAAGAAACGTTTGTTAAATAAATGACAAACAGGTGAATGGAACACAAAATGGAATGGTGGAACTTCCACATGACAGCAATAAACAGAAAAAAATAATAAAATAGAAACCTTCTTACTCCTTATCTCCAACATACTGAAGGCCCAAGGATATAAACCATCTGTTGATGCAAAAAATTAAAAAGGATAAGAAACCAAAATACCTGGCAAATACCCAGCCTCTGGAATAATGAGAGAAATAAATGACCAAACTGCCATTTATTCTTAAAAAGACATTAAGTGCTAAAACTTCTGGATCTTCCTCCTGTGACATCAGTCCCATTTCTTTCAGACTCTCAGACTACATACATCTACTCAGTCTTGACTCACCTGTTTCATGCCCACCTTGATCCAGTCCCCAAGTTCAATTGACTTTGCTTCCAGTTATTTTTTTTTTTTAAGAGAGAGACTGAGACTGAGCACACAAGCAGGGGAGAGGGATACAGGGAAAGAGAGAACCTTAAGCAGTCTCCATGCTCAGCATGGAGCCCAAAGCAGGGCTTCATCCCACAACCTTGAGATCATAACCTGAGCTGAAATCAAGAGACAGATGCTCAAGTGACTGAGCCACCCAGGCACCCCTGCTTCTCGTTGTCTTAATCTCTCACTTCCTCTCTCCTTTCTTGGTGCTACAGCACCATAATTCAGACCTTGACTGTGACTTATTTTAACAACCTCCTGGCCAGTCCCTGCTTCTAGTTTTACCCTCCATCAGTCTGTCCTTTGTATTACTACCAAAGTGATATGTCATTCTAATCACATCCTCATTTTCAAAATCCTTCAGTTGTTCCCTCTTTATCTTTAGGATATGGCCTGAGCTCAGGAATTACAATAATATTAACAACACAACTATATTAATGATATTAGCAATCCAAACTGATAATGAACCAGGCAGAGCTAAGCAATTTGTATGCATTATCCTATTTAATACTTATTACAGCCTTCATTACAGAAAGGAAACTGAGGCATGAAGAAATTAAGCTGGCCACAAGCACATGAAGGAAGGGGCATAACTGGAATTCCAAACCAGATTATCTTGCTTGTTTCTGGAACTGAACTCAACCATTCCAGTCCCCTACCTCCCTCTCAGCCTCAGGATGCATCAAGCCTTCTGTGATCTGGCCCCTGCCCACCGGTCTGTCTCATCTCCCTCCCACCGTATCTTCCAGCAGAACTGAATTACCTCTTGTTCTACGGACAGACCTTGATTTCTCACCTCCTCGTGGCCCCCGCAGATGCAATCTCTTCTGCTTTGTCCACACTCCCTGCCCATCACCCACCAAAGTCCTACTCACATGTCAACGAATGGTCATGGTGATACACCGGACTAGCACAGAACGCTTTCCTCTCAGCTTGTTCTCTCATCTGTAAAACCAATTACAATGATTCTTGCCCAGTTGTGTTCCAAGGTTGGTTTATGGCTTACATCCTATTACCTGTGACAATTCTCTGGGAACTATAAAGTCCTATGAAATGTTACCGAAAGAAACCTCTTTTTCTGAGTTAGTGTGAGCTCAGCTCTATCACCAAATTTATCAGAGGCAGATGTTGGAAGTAAGAAGTTTCTCTCTGCCATATGATGGAGTAAAGTACTGACATGTGACAACATGGATAAACCCTGAAAACATGGTAAGTGATATAAGCCAGACATTAAAGGCCGCAGGAGAAATCAGGGTCTGTATCCTGTGAAATGAAACTGTATGGTTTCATTTACATGAAATTTCCAGGATAGGTAAATCCATACATGTAGAAAACTCATTAGTGGTTGCCAGAGGCTGTGGCAGAAGGGGAAAGGAGAATGGACTACTAATGAGTAAAGGGCATTTTGGGGGACAGTGAAAATGGTCTAGAATTAGACCACGGTAATGGTTGTCCAACCTTGTGAAATACTAAAAACCACTGAGTTCTACACTTTAAAAGAGTGAATTTTATGGCATGTGAATTTTTTTCTCATTTTTTAAAAAAGAAGTTTACCTCTGGGGCACCTGGGTGGTTCAGTTAGTTGAGCGTCTGACTTCGGCTCGGGTCGTGATCTCTAGGTTCATGAGTTTGAGCCCCACTTTGGGCTTGCTGTTGTCAGCACAGAGCCTACTTTGGATCCTCTGTCTCCCCTCCACTTATGTGCTCTCTTTCTCTCAAAACAAAAAATAAAATAAAATAAAACTTACCCTTTCCTGTGGTGGTAATACCCTGAGCCTATTTTTCTCATGTCCTCCCCACCTGCCATTCCTTTTTTTTTTTTCATTTTTTTTAAGTTCATTTCTTTTGAGAGAGAGACAGAGCAAACGGGAGGAGCAGAGAGAGGAGAGAGAGAATTCCAAGCAGGCTCCACACTGTCAGCATGGAGCCCAATGTGGGTCTCAAATTCACAAACTGCGAGATCAAGACCTGAGCTGAAACCAAGAGTCGGATGCTTAACTCACTGAGCCACCCAGGCGCCCCACCTTCTTAGTAAAACCAAAAATACTGGTTCCCTAAAAGCATTAGAAGCATGTGGAGGGGTGGTTAAAACACAAATTGCTGGGACCCAGAGTTTGTGATTCAGTAAGTCTAGAGTGGGGCCCAGGAATATGCATTTCTAACATCTCTCTAGGGCAAACCTAGAGAAAGTGAAGTGCACTGAACTAGAAGTCAGGAGACTTGCATTCTCTTCCTGGATCTGTCTCTAATTAAGTTTGGAATTACATAAGTTGCCAAACCTCTGGCTCTCTCTTTTATCTTAACAGTGACTGTCTCTAAGCATCTGCAATTCTAAAACTGTATTATCTCACCACTTCCCTCCTTAGGTACTCCAAGGCCCCCCATCATTAAAATCAAACCTCTTTCCTAATGTTCTATTCAATCTCCCACTGTTGCTCTCCTGACCTATTTGGAAAAGGAGGGAAACATGTATGTAACCTATAGCATGTCACTTACTCCTTAGGACAACAACCCCACACGGTGGGGGTCCATAACTCCATTTTGAGGACAAGGATGCTGGGCTTGTAGAGGTTAAAGAATTTCTTCAAAGTGACTGAGGAGGCCCTATCCTCCTCTGATCACATAATTCTCCATTCCAATGCTTCTTGGTCCCTTAAAACAGCCTTAGGTGGGCTCTCCTTGTGCCTTTGTTCATGATCTCCCCACTCTCTGAGACTCATTCAAATCCTATTTAACCTTCAAACTCCAGTTCAAGCTTCACAACATCCAGGATGGATTTCTGCCTACTGGTCTACCACGTCTCTCCCAGTTCCCCAATCTCATAGCTCCTGTGTTAGATCTTATTCCTCCATCCAACCTATGACCTACTTGTGTTGGGCTTCCTCTCTTCGTATGGACTTGGGTCTTGTTTTTTGCAAGATTGGTGTCCTGTTTCTTTACAAGGGTCTAGTAGAACACCTTGAGCTCAGTTGACATTTGTTGTGTTAATAATGGCAGTTTATGGATGTCTGAAATGCTATGGTAAGACCAGAACACTGAACAATAGGCAAGTTTAATGTTCTAAGCCAAAAGAAAGAGTTATTTATAAATACTTTAGGGAAACTCATATCTACATTTCTACGTCAATTACTTGATGTTGCCTTGGTTCATTTCAGTGATCAGAACTCTGTAAGAGATAATGGGCTGGGGTCTCACATCTGCATTAACATGCTAAGAGGATTCAGACTAAGATGAGAAAGGAAGGGGAACTTACTCACTATGCCACATTATTATTCCTCAAGTGTAATGGCTACCAGGGCCCCAGGAAGGAGCATCACCTCTCCCCTCCCTACATAGGGATCCCAATCAAGTCTTTGATTGCAACACAGCCTCTGATAGTCTGACTTCACCAGTGATTTCATTTGTGGTCATAAAAATAGTCAAAAGTTAAATGAAATTGTTTTATTGTCATTGATTTTGAAGTAACACCACATATCATTCCTATTCCTCCTCCACCTTCCCTTCCTTCCCTCTTTTAGCTCTGTCGCCAACAGGAATCCCTTTTTTTTGTAGAAAGGGTTTTGAATGCCCGAAAAAAAGTGTAACACAGAACTCAGTAAAAAAGCAAACAAAGAAACCATTACCTTGTGGTGGGTTCTCCTAGTTTTCTAAATCCTTCGGTCATGTAAAGGAGCTCTGGGCACCAGCAGCCTCTGGCATCTCACCTTGTACCAGGTGCAAAGGAGACATAGGAGGTGGCCCATGAGAAGTACCCTGGCTCATCAGCACCCCAGAGTGGCAGTCCCCCAAATGACAGCTGACCTCAAACTGCCCTCATGGCCCTTGCTATGTCAGCAAACAGCCAGACTACCACACCTGTCGCATGCACCATCTGTGTAAAAAGGGTTCTGTGGTATGGGTACCCCCTCGGTAGCTTCATCCTAAATGATAATATTCATTAAATCACAGGTCTGATGGTGCCAGATATGGCTTTTTTCATGACATACATTAAAATAAATACACCACTAATTAAAAAAAATGTTCGCTCACATGTCACCAAAAACCATCTTGGGTACCGTGTGGTACAAAGACAAGCCTTTGGGAAACACGGGGTCAGGGCACGTCATGCTCCTCAGATTTCACATGGGCCAAATAGGATTAGCCATCTCTTAGGGAGGACACAGCTTCTTCTCTGACTCAATACAAATGGCCTCTGCATGCCCCTCTGGGAGCTGCAGAGTAACAATAGGAACAGCCTGCACCAATAGGGACCAGGCCGTCCCTTCCTCTTGCTAGTGATCTGAGGGCACGGACACCCAGGCCACTCCATGTAGAAGACCACAAGCTGGTCACACAAGTTATCCACTTTATCGGATGGACAGTGAGCCCTGGAAAGGATGTGGGAAAGGGCAGACACTCACAGTAACGCTATCTGCAAGGCCTCACTCCATCACAGTGATGTTTAAAGGGTCCCTGTAAAGAGCCTCACAGGTAGATGGCAAATGTCACTGGTAAGTCAGCTGCAGCTGCTGAGCCCCTTGTTTCCACCTTGGACAGGAACACAGCACTGGATAGGGGTAGAGAAGCCCTGCAGTCAGGTTCCTGCTCTGCTACCAGCGGGACATGTGACCCAAGTCATGTCCCTTGCCTCTCTGAGTCCCAATTTTCCTACCTGTAAAGTTAAGGGGTTAAGCATTGGTGAACCTTGAAAACATTGTGCTAAAGTGAAAGGGGCCAGTCACCAACGATGGCACATTATATGATTCCAGTCATCAGGAAGTCCAGAACAGGCAAATCTATAGCGGCAGACAGTCATTAATGTGTGCTTAGGCTGGGGGGGTTAGGGGACAAAGTTATGTAACAAAATAAACAACACTGGCTACCCTCTTTACATTCCAGGTGAGGCTTTCCACAGGCAAGAAGTGATAAACATAACAAAGGAAGTCGATGAAGAATGTTGGAAGGGTAAGTGCCAAGGAGAAAAAACAAATCAGATGACCAGCGCATGGAGTTGCAAGTGTGGGGTCAGGCCAACGTTCATTCACCTGGAGATCTCATTATGGGCTCCCCTGCTCCTATTTCCAGAGGGCCGAAGAGTTCCCCTCTTTCTCTCCAATCCTCTAAGTCAAACCTCTAGTCAAGCGCCTCACTACGACACAGCATGACAAACATCACCATAGCTCCTGCTTCCCTTTCTACCCGAGTCCACGCTCACATCCACACATTCATTCAAGGGATGCTTACTGATCAGCAACATCATGCAGGTACAAGGGCTGAGAGGGGACAAGGACACCAGCAAGCACACTGCTCGCCTGTACGGAGCCTGCAGTTCACGAGGGGAATCAGAGATATGAAGCCTTACTTGTAATTCAGAGCAGAACGGAAGAAGCCATCTGCTAGAGACAAGGGTTTTGCACCATTCTCTACTGTTTCCAAAGTACTTCATGGGCGTGGATGATCTCACTTGGTGATCACATCCTGATGCTCCTTCTTCCGTGCTTTCACAGTGCTGCTGGGCTCAAGGCTCTTCCCCACTGACCTCTCATGCCAAGAGCACAGTCCCTGATGTGTCCTGGAATCCAGTTCCAACTCTCATCAGCCATGTGCTAACCACGCATCCATGTACAAGTGCTCTAGCCTCCCTGAGCCTTTACTGTCATCTGTGAAGGGTGCTGACCTCTTCAACCTCTCAGTATGTTAGATAATATACATGAAGTACTGCCACATCCCATGGCACCCAGAAAGTCCTCAATACTAACAGTTACAATAATGCTGTCAATTTCAGGTTATTCTTTCTCTCTTTTTTAAGTTTATTTATTTTGAGACGGGAGAAGGCATAGAGAGAATCTCAAGGAGGCTCTGTGCTGTCAGATGCCGGGCTTGAACTCACAAACGGTGAGATCATGACTTGAGCCGAAATCAAGAGTTGGACATTTAACTGAATGAGCCACCTGGATGACCCACAAGTTATTCTGTCTGTAATGCTACTTAACTGTTTCAGCTGTGTCTTTTATATCTTCCTAACATAAATCCTAGACTGCATTTCTCCCCAGTTGCCCTCACTCCTAACTACTGGTGGTAATGAATTATTAAATAAATGAATCAATCAAGAGGAACTTGGAATACCAGAGAGAGAGAAAAAGTGCAAATAACTCCCCAGCTTCTGGTTTGGATGGCTGGAGATGGTAGTCCTCTTCACCAAAGGGGGAAGCACTGAGAAAAGGGCAGTTTTGGGAGGAGAGACGGGTTTGGTGGGCAGATGTCGAATATGAGGTACTGAGAAACACTAGTAGATGGATGCAGTGACAATAATAACACGACAGTCCTCAGGTTGAGACCACGAGAGTAAATAAATACCCTGAAAGGAGCTGCATATCAAAGTTACTGAGGTCCTATAAATAACACCAATGCCCAAGCTCCAACCGCCCAAAGATGCCGATTTAACTTCTCAAAGACGGGGCCTGGGTGGGGTTTGTTAAGGAAGCCCCTGGAGTTGGAATGTGCAGCCACAGCTGAGCACCACTAGGATGGAATGAGCAGAAGGAAGGAAAGAAGGAGCCCTGGGTGGGGCTATTATTTCAGGGACTGAAGACACAAAGGACTCACAGGGAAAACTGAGAAGAAACAGCCAAAGAGGCCTGAGAGCAGCAAGAGGAGCCTGGAGAGAAGAAACATTCAAAAGGGAATAGTTTGGCAGCTCTTCAATAAGTGAAACATAGAGTTGCCACTGACCAGCTATTCCACTCCTAGCTACGTACACAAAATAGTTGGAAGCAGATGTTCAAACAGTAACTTCTATGTAGATGTTTACAGCAACACTAGTTACAACAGCCAAAAGATGTGAACTACCCAAAGGTTCATCCATGGATGAATGGATAACTGTGGTATATCCATACAACACAGGATTATTCAGTCATAAAAGGAATGAAATACACACATTACACCACCGATGAACCTCGAAAATTTAGGCTAAGGGAAAGACGCCAGACACAGGAGGCAATGGGATGTGAGATTCCACTTACATGAAATATCCAGGCACACACGTGGAGACAGAAAAGAGATTAGTGTTGCCAGGGACTCGGGGAGGGTATTGGAATAGAGTGTTTCTGCTTAATGGGCACAGGGCTTCCTCTTGGGGTGATGAAAAAGTTCATGAACTAAATAGTGGTCAGGGTGGCACAACACTGTGAATGTACTTGATGTTACCGAATTGTGCATTTTTAAATGGTTTTTAAAGGTAAATTTTGTGTGTATGTATTTTGCCAAAATGATAATGTGACCAACCCATGCCAGACACAGCCAAGACAGCAAAAGATCCACCCTGAAAGGGACCACAGACTTGGCGACTGGGACTTTCATGATAACACCTACCCCCTGCTCCTGCACAGCCACAGAAGGGTCTAGGGCTGGCTCAAAGCCAATGAAAGCTTTCAGTTCAGATGTCATCAGTTCCCAAGGTCTTTATCCCCCCAGACATTCAGTGTGAAGTGCTTTTCCTCCTCATAGACTTGTTGGTTTTTGCGAATGCCCTCATCTGTGAAGAAGAATTCTGGTGACAACCATCTGGACATAATTCAACAAAATTGTAGAACGTAAACTCAAAGCTGAGACTTGTTTTTTACTTTACTATCAACTGATTCATCAAATGTCAGTACATGCCAACTAATTTTCAGTAGCTTCTGGGCATGTCTGAGACCACAGGCACCAAAAACAAAACCCACAGCAAGTGCAGTGCTGGGGAGATTCATACCGAGGACTCCCCCTGCTCAGAGGAAGCAGCCGGATCGGACTCCAGGGGTCCGTGCAGGGGAAGGAAGGCGGGCTCCCGAATCCATTGCGCTGAGAAACAGCAACCACCACCGCCACAGCCCAGAAACAGATGGCTTCCAGAACTGGGCCCAACATGCTTCACAGAGCTCAGTGACCCGGGACGGGAGGCTCTGTCCTGGCCAGAGAGTCTTGAGTCCCACGGACATGGCACTGGCCGTGGACTGGTGGCCTGGTCTCTGCATTTTTCAAGTCTCATCCCTGGATCTTCAGACCCCAGTCTGGAGGGTCTGCAGCCATCCGCACAAGTTAGGGGATTTGGTCCCAAATCAACGCCCTTCATTCAAATCAAGCGCCTCTTTCAGCTGGGCCTTGGGCTGGCCGGGGTCCAGGAGACGGAGGTTAATCAGACACAGTCCCCACCCTGGGACAGTTCACACGGTGTGAGAGAGACGGTAAGACACACCTGGATAAATAACTCCTGGCCAGTCCAAGGCAGAGTGCGGGGCCCACAGGAAAGGGACATCTGAACTGCTCCGGGGAGTCTAGAAACGGCTCCTGCCAGCCAGCGGGCAGCGGTGTCCTGCCAGTGGCTGCACGGGGCTTGGGAACAGCTGACGGGTATCAGGGAGCCAAGAGCGCCAGGGGCCGCCTGCCAGCCGGGACCCCCTGCGAGGGTTCAAACCAACAGACCCTCTGGCTGCCTTAATTAAGCCCCAGGTAAGCATTGTGCCCGGAAACCTCTTCCCCTTCCTGTAGAATGACCCAGCAAACCGGGCAGGGAATCAGGTCAGCCATTGAGGGATGGCAGCCATGGGCAGCAGTGTCGACGATGGTCAACGAATGCCGCCTCAGCTCAGGTCACTGAGAACCGCAGGGCCCAGAAACCCTGACATTCCGCCCTAAGGAAGCATCGCGCTTCCTGTCCCTGCCCTCACAGAGAAAGTCCAGCTGGGGTCACCCCGCTCTGAAAGGACACAGACACTGACCTGGCCAGAGCTTTGCCTGAGGAAAGGAGGAGAAGCAGAGGCCGCAGACGCTCGGTGAGGCACATCTCTGGGGTCGGGGAGCAAACAACTGACACAGAGAATGGGTAAGATACAGCTCCTCCTCTTTCTGGAATCCTCAAAAAAAATGCTAAGAAACTATAGAACATTCCAGGAAAAGTGGTTGATTTAATGAAGGTGTAAACCATAGGCGATAAAGCCATCACTATGCTCTGGGCACAAGTGTAAAGTGACGCTGGGCACACACAGGCAGGAGACTCCAAACAACAGGTCTGATCTGCTCAATGCGGGGTTTAGGCAGTAAATTGTATTCATTTCTTTCTAAATCCCCATTATCTCTGTCTGTGCACACGACACCTATGTTAGGATCAGAGAGACAGTCTCTAAGAAGAGAATCCAAGCTCTGAGGGACGGAGCACAGGCTCCCAGGGGAATGGCACCGTGGTGAGCCCCCGGCCACCAGAAGCCCTGCCCCTCCTGCCTCCCCCACCCCCACCCCCACGCCCCCCTGCACACCTGGAAGGGCTCAAAGGTCTGACCTCGGACCCCCATATCTCCAGCTGGCAGAGGGCTCAGAGATCTTGGCTCTCCTGGGACAGACACGAACCAGCCCACCTTGGGGGCACATCTGTGGCATGGACATCAGGAGCAGCATGAATGCCCCACTGCCCCCATCTTCCCAGGCTTGGAACCCGGGCATTTGAGTCTCTGTAGCCTCCCTCCGAACCCAACCACTCTCAGCCCCTGCTGCCGTGACACCCAAACATCTGCCGTGTTTCCATCTTCCGTCTCTGCTGCCATCACACACGTTCAGGCTCTTATGTGGTCTCTTACGTGGTCATGCAGCACCTGCTCTCCCTGCTTCATTCAGCCTTCTCTCCTGCCAATCCGTTTCCGCACTACATAGCAATTTTTCTAAGATGCAGATCTGACTAGTCACTGTCCTGCATCAAACCCTATGCTGTCACCCCACAACTTTTAGGATAATTAACTAGGCTCTGCAGTGTGAACTCTAGAGCAGTCCTCCTGGGCTCGTATCACTGCTCTGTCACTTACTAGATAGGTGACTACCCCGTTCCTTAACCACTTGGTGCCTCAGTTTCCCCACTGGTAAAATGTGGCCAATAATAGTACTTGCCTCACAAGGTTGTTGTGAGGACTGAGTTAATGCACATAAACTGCTTAGAAAAGTGCCTGTAAATGGTAGCTACTATTTTCACAGATTTGTGCTTTTTATAGACCTTTGAGGCCCTCCCTGTTCAGGGCCCATGCAGCTGTGCAACCTCTTTACTCTCCTATACCTCCCCGCCCTCCCCTCCCAGGGAGTTCCAAAGACGCTGACTCCCTTCCCTTTTGCTTTTGCCACTGAGCCTTTGCACACGCCAGTGTCATTGCCAGGATGTACTATTCTCTCTCCTGGCTTGTCTGGTTGTCCATAGTTTGTCTCTCTCAAAACTATATTTGATTATTTATTCACGGATATCCTCTGCTGAAATATAAGATCCATGTGAGCAGGGCCATGGGTGTCTGAGTCACCATGACTCTTCAATGTTTAATAGACATTTAATAAATATTTGTTGAATGACTGAAAGCAATGGTGCTAGCTAGCCAAAGCCCAGGCTCTAGGAAGACAGCCTACTGAAAAGAATCAGAAGGAAGGGGTCTTCTCTATACCTTGAATACTAGATGTCACAGCACATTTATAAGTTCACAACATTCTAATTTGCTACAACTATTCCTACAAGAGCTACCACTGAAAGAAGGCAGATCCTTGTAAAATGGCTTAGGTTCAGGTGCTCTAACAAAGTAAGTCCATGATGGAGAGGGAAAGGAGCTCTGGAGGCAGAGGAGGAAGAAGCAGCAAGGAAGATCCACATTTCGAGTGCTTAATATTTATTTAGATTGTCTGTGACCTGCCATTACCAGGTCATTCCTGAGTAAAATGAATACAGATATATTTTGTTTAAAAGATAATGTTAGAAAAGAAAAACAAAGAAGGAAGGAGTTCTGGGAGTTTCCCATAAAGCCATTCTGTTAAGCAATTTCCATTTTCTTGCAGATTTCTCGTTATAAAATTAGAACTGTGTTCCCCTGGACAATAATCTATGCTCTGGAAGCTTATTTCAAAATCCAATGACCATCATAAGAAAAGCAATTCTCTCCTAATTAAACATTAAGATGATTGGTCAATGTATCAACATACTGCTGCTAAAAGGTTACAAAATAAAAACAAAGCCTCCTCTCATCCCCTTTACACACTTCAGTCTGCTTCCTGCTCTGATGGCAGATTAATTTTACTAAAAGCACAGCTCTGCCCATCCTTGCCCTCATTCAAAACCCTTCAGTGGCTCCCCATTGCCTTCAGGATAAAGAATAAACCCCTAGCGGGTGTTTGAAGAGCCTTCTCCTTTTGGCCCTGACCTACTTGTATAGCCTCATTTCCTTCTAATCACCTTCAAATATCTCCTGGCCCAAACAAAATTCAGGGAGAGCCCCTGCCACGCCTTCATCTTTTCCCCACCTCTGCCTAGAATGTTCTTTACCCAGCCCCAAACTCCCCACATCAAATTCCTGTCTCCTTGTAAGACTCACTCAAATGCTACCTCCTCCATGAAGTCTTCCATGATGTCCTCTTCCATAACATATACTGCCCACCATCCTCAGGCTTCCATAACATTTTACTAGAGATGATTCTCATGTATTTATCACTGCTTGGTTTGTATTGTTATTTCTGAACAGATTCTCTACCTCCTGATAAACTATAAACCCAAATACATTTTCCCCTCACACTTAACATATTTCATGCAAATAGAAGGTACTAAACATTTTGAATGAATAAAGTCATAAGCGGCAGAAAACAGTACAATATGGTTAGCAGCAGCTGAATTTATCACTGCACTTAGAGAGATAGCAAGTCTGGAAATGTGGGAACTCTATCCCAGTGGTTGGAACATTTTGTCTACAAACCTGTTTCTATTGGAATCCCCAATTTAAGTCTCATTATTTACCCATCGACCTTTCACTCCTGCTGGATATATGTGTGTATGAGCATGCCTGTGTGCGTGTGTGCATGTGTGTGTTGAGCAAAGGGAAGGAAGCAGAGCAGAGGAGGGGTATTATCATCAAAAACTGGCAGCAGCAACAGAGAAGCGCCCTCAGCTCAAAACCCGCACAAGCACCTGTGTGCCCTGCACTGGCTGTCAAGCACAGGGAGGGTGAGATCTAAGTCCTGCCGGGCAGTGGTGCTGACTTTCCTGAGGACCAGCCGAGCTTGTGAAGACGCAGATGGGCCCCACGCCCAGGGCTTCTGTGCCTGTAGGTTGGGGTGGGGCTAAGATTTTGCACTTCTAACAAGCTCCAGGTTATGCTAATAGACACCACGCTTTAAGGATCCTCCGTAGATGGACAAATGAATCAAGGGGTTCAAGGTACGAGGATCAGCCATGGTATGTGATACAGGCATTTCTAAAGCTAGAAAACTCATCTTTAATCAGATTAAGGCACATGGAGAAACAACATCATATTGTGGCTTTTCCTTGTCACTTGTAATTCAGAACCTAAATTCTAAACTCCACAGGGTAGACCAGAAAATTACAGAGAAGGGAGTTAAGAGACCTAGGTTCAAGTCCTGAACGTGTCACTAGTTAGCTGGGTAACCAAAGACCCCTCACTATCCTTTTTGAACATCACTGCACAATTAGAACCACAGAAATACTCAACCTGAAAAATCTCCAGATTTTTACATCCTATGATCTCACAATTTTAAAAGCTGTTTGCAATTTAGTTCAAAAACTAAATATTATCCTATCTGTATATAAAATGCTTAAAGATACTGCAAACTAAAAACATGAGAAATAATTAACAGTTAAATTGGAGAAGAGCCCATAATAATTGCAATTATGAAGACTGAAAGAAACTTCACTTAGATTTCACAAATAATAAGTGCTCAAGAATATACCATGGAAATAGATTTTTAAATATACAGCAAATATACTACAGTTAGGAATATTACTCAGCCGTAAAAAAGAATGAAATCTTGCCATTTGCAATGATATGGATGAAGCTAGAGAGTATAATGTTAAGTGAAACAAGTCAAAGAAAGACAAATGGCATATGATTTCACTCATATGTGGAATTTCAGAAACGAAACAAAGGAGCAAAAGGAAAAAAAATTAAGAACAGACTCTTAATTATAGTAAACTGATAGTTACCAAAGGGTGGGGGGGAGGGGGATGGGTGAAACAGGTGACAGGGATTAAGGAGGGCACTTGCTGAGATGAGCATCCGGTGGTATATGGAAGTGTTGAATCACTATATTGGATACCTGAAACTAATATAACACTGTATGTTAACTAACCGGAATTAAAAATTTAATTTAAAAAAATGCTACAATTAAAAAAAGAAAAAAAACAGCTTTCTTTCTGCAAACCATCTAGAGAAAGCAGGACATGTTACAAAATGAGAGAACAACTCACCAGAGGAGCGGAGCTGATGGGATTCATCCAAGGAGAGAAATCGGACCCTCTTCCCCACGTTGGCACCTCCCCTCCTTCCCAGAGGACACTGCTCCTGGGCCACCCAGCACACAGCTCTTTTTAAAGAGAAAAGGCCACCTTCCCAAGATCGTGGCCACAAGAAAGTGAGGATCAAATGACCTTCCTCTAGCTCGTCAATGAGCCCAAGGAAAGCTGATGGCCGGGCCATGTGGGCCAAGACAGAAGGTCCCCAGCGGCCTGGCACCCACCCGCCTGCAGCCCCCCGGCAGCGGCGGCCACGTCCTCCTGATGCCATCTCATCGTCCCCACCTCAGCCCCCTGAACCAGAGAGAGGAGACCCCCATAGGCCCTTGATGGCAACCCGCCTGCCAAGGCAAGGGCAACAGAGAACACGAGGCCGCGCTCTCACGTGGCACCCCTTCTGTGGCTGCAGGGCTGACTCGGTGCCTGCGCGCCCGCCCCTCGTGCCCAGCTGACTCGGGTTAAAGGGAACGGGCACAGCATTAAGTCGCTAAGCCTCCCGGGGAGGCAGGTCACCCTCAAACACATTATCCCCCCTCAACAGATGGGGAAATGACGCCACGGGAAGATTAAATAACCCGGCCGGCCTCGCACAACCTCCGCAGGGGAGCACGATGCGATCCCTGCTGAGGAGCCGGCTCAGGGGCTGCGGACAAAGCCCTCCGGCGGCGAGCAGGACTTGCGCAGCAGAGCCGAGAAAGAAACAAGCAGAGGGCACCTGCTGAAAGCCACTCCAACGGTCCCTCTTTCCCCGCGTGTCCCCAGAACGCCGTTTACAGGGTGATTTTCCACCACACGCAGGAGAGGGGCCGAGTGTGAGTGTGCACGCAGAGAGGAGAGAGCGGGCCTGTAGGCGGCAAGGGGCCTGGCGACTGGCCCCAGAGGTGTCGGGCCGAGTCAGGGCCCTCTGCACCCGCATGAACTGATGAACTCCGGCCTGAGACCAGGCCTGTTTCACTCCTTCGTTCGATGAGTACTTGCAGATCCGAGGGGGGCAAGTTAGAGAGACACACAGGATGAGCTGGACTGTCCCTGCAGTCAATGTCATCAAGGAGTGGACGTAAATCACATAAATACAAGTGGAGAGGAGTACGGGCACAGCAGAGGGGCTGGCGGCGTCTGATGACGGGAGCTCACATCCAGCTGTGGCTACAGCTGGTGACCAGGATATAAGGGGTGGGACAGTGACTCCTGCAAGGGTGAGGAGAAGGACATAGAAAGTGCAGGAAGGGAGAGGACTCGGGGCTTCCCTGAAGTCCAGGAAGAAGGATGTGGGGGACCAAGGGTATGTCAAGGAGGGTTGAGGGACTTAGGGTAGGATCGGCAGGTGGAAACCCTATCACCAAAGGCCTTAAGTGTGGGACTAAGGAGATTAAACTTCCCTCCTGGCCACAGTGCTCAGCATGGTGCCTTGCTCACAGTAGGCACTCATTACCATTAAGGAGCAAATGCAGGAAGGCAATTTCATTTGTGACAAATATCCAACAACTGTATGCCACAAAAATTTGCCTCAATTCTTTTTATCAGGTGGTAGCTGATCAAGACAACTCCTTAGTAAAGTATCTGCTGCGTTCTACCCTAAATGGAGACCATAAGACTTGCCATCAGCTTCTCACCCAAGAACACTGAAAATTAATGATGAGGTAATGTCTGAAATGCTCAGAGCTCTTCGGAGATGTGTGGCAAAAGGCATCACAATTATTAATATTTAAAGAGATTCTACCCAGCTCTGATCTCTTTTTCTGCAGACTAATGTTACGTCCACAGGATAAGGTGATGCCAGAGTGGCCTCTAAACAAACCTTCCTACCGACAGTGCCCACTGCAGGTGCATTATCCCGAGTCCCTTGCGTGGGGCTGATGTGGCCCGTGATCACAACAATGCAGGGCTGGTCTACAACCTGTTATCGAGGGTTGCCGGAGGATACAGGGGCCGAATGGACCCGGCAGAAAAGCAAGATAGAGTTCAGAAGATGGTCTTCCTTGGGACCCCAATTTTTAGGCACTCAAGAGAGTCCGGTGAAGACTTCAAGGGGAATCATTTTAGCCAAACCCACATCCTAAGCCAGTTAACATTTTTAGGTCTAATGCAGTGCCCAAGAAAGGAAGACATAAGAATAGCTCCCTGGGCTCAATTACAAATGGAGTGGAAAGAATAATTTCAAAAGTTCAAGGGGAAAAAAAATCAATCTATTTCCTTCCCCCAAAGCTTTCACTTCTATAAATACACTCATACAAATGGACCAAAGACCACTCTTCCTTATGAAAACACTACCTGTCTGGAATTTGCAAGATAAATGATGTGCCCATCTTGCATTCAATGCACTGAAGCTCAAACAATGCTTTCCAATAGCTTCTCTCTTCTTAAATAACACTCACACCCCTTCCCCCATTATAAAAGTAATACATGTGCCTGGTAGAAATTTTTGAATTTTTCTTTGGAAAGAAGAAAACAAAAATTCTCCGCTACAATCTACAAATTGCTAATTACCCTCCCTAGCCTCTTTGTGTGAAAATACACATTTTCGAAATAACTGCAAATATTCTGTATATGCTGAATTTTAGCCTGTTTTTTTCCCCTAGAACAATACCCCTTAAACATTTACCTATGTTTTATTTCTTTGCATTATTTTCTATGTCCTATTGATAGGAGTGCCATTTTTAAAGTTAACCCCCTACTGCTGGACATTTGTTCTGTTTTCGCAATGTCTGTGTTACAAACAATGTTGAGATAAACATTTTTGCATAATACATTGCCAGTTATTCTCTTAGGATAAATTCCTAGGAGTGGCGCTGCTGTGTGAAAAACTGTGCAAGTTTTTACAGCTTTACATCTCCAAATTGCACTCCAGAAGGGCTACTGCAAGCTAACTCTTCTTCCGTCAGTAGAAGAGCCACCTCCCCTAATTGCTCACTGACACCTACCTTAGTAAGTTTACAAAGGAGGTGTTGCCCTTATTTGCAGTCTTTTGATTACTCTGGAGGCAGATTTTCTCCCAAGTGTTTCATGCCTACATTTGGTTTTTTTTCCCCAGACTATTTTTTTTAACTTTTTTAAATGTTTATTTATTCTTGAGAGAGAGAGAGAAACAGAGCACAAGCAGGGGAGGGGCAGAGAGAGAGGGAGACACAGAATCCAAGGCAGGCTCCAGGCTCTGAGTTGTCAGCACAGAGCCCGACGTGGGGTCCAAACCCACGAACTGTGAGATCTGAGCCAAAGTCAGACGCTTAACTGACTGAGCCACCCAGGCACTCCCCCCTTTTTTTCAACTGTATGCTTCTACTTATCAGAAAACCAACATTCTATTCCCTCTCCAAAGGGCATTTCCCCCACCCCACCTCAGGGGTCTTCCTGCTTAGCACCCACCACCCACATTTTCACCTTGGTGCTCCCCACTTCTTTCTCAGCAAACATTTCACATCTCCATCAAGTGAGTCAGACCCAGAGCCCAATAATCAGTTATTCAGTCATCAATTTATTCACCTGATAATCACAATCAAGAGACTGTGGGTCAGGAATGCTCCAGGAACCATACTAAAAGAAGCCAGGGGAGGGAGGGTCAATGAGGCCTGAACAGAAATACACTTAAATTGAAAGATAACCTGGGGCACCTGGGTGGCCCAGTTGGTTACGTGGCTGACTTCGGTTCAGGCCATGGTCTCATAGTTTTTGAGTTTGAGCCCCATGTCAGGCTCTGGGCTTGGCAGCTCGGAGCCTGGAGCCTGCTTCAGATTCTGTACCTCCCTTTCTCTGTCCTCTTCTGCTCATGCTCTATCTCTCAAAAATAAATGTTAAAAAAAATTTTTTTAAAAGAAAGATAACCTTCTTTTTCCTTTGCACATTTGTTACTTAAATTCCACAAATGAATGAAATTATATGGTATTTGTCTTTCTCTGATTGGTTTATTTGGCCTAGCATTATACTCTCTAGCTCTATCCATGTCATTGCAATAAAAATATTTTATTGTTTTTTGGCTGAATAATATTCGTATATATATATATCACCTCTTATTTATCCATTAATCTATCAGTGGACACTTAGGCTGCTTCCATAATTTGGCTACTGTAAATAATGCTGCTATAAACATAGAGGTGCATGTATGCCTTTGAATTAGTATTTTTGTATTTTGGGGGTAAATACTAATGCAATTGCTGGATCGTAGGCTATTTTTAATTTTTTGAGGAACCTCCATACTGGTGGATGCACCAGTTTGCATTCCCACCAGTGCAAGAGGGGTCCTTTTTCTCCCCACTCTCACCAACACTTGTTGTTTCTTGTCTTTTTGAGCTTAGCCATTCTGACAGGTGTGAGATGGTATCTCATTGTAGTTTTGATTTTTGTTTCCCTGATGATGAGTGATATTGAGCACCTTTTTGTGTGTCTATTGGCCACCTGGATATTATTTTCATTCTCAGAACATGAGAATGAGGGGCTGGGCTTGAGAATGAGGGGCTGAGGCTGAGAATGAAAAGTTGGCTCTTGCTGAATTCACCTGCCAACCTGCTCTTTTCCTTGCACCTTGCCTCTGCTTGCAAAATCCCTGGCCCATCTCCAGTGCAGACTCCTACAAAACCTTCTTGAGAACCATACTCACCATCCTTCTCTACAGATCTATCTGCCCGGAACAGAAATCCTGGCACTCAGACCAATGTACTCAGCAATTCCCCAGTGAATAGATTGTTCTGTTTGCTGATTCCTGGGTCTTATCAGTCCAGCGAGGAAAGAAACTTCTGGATAGTGATATGTTCTGTCATACCCATAGCCTCTCAACCCTGGCCTAACTTTTAATAGGCAATCAATAAAAGCTTATAGAATCTAACCAAATTAAATTGGGCAGAATAAATACAAGAGAAGGGATGGAAATGCACAGGTTGTATGCTTTTAACTATCATCCAGACAACTGGGAAAATTGAAACTGTCTTTGAAAATTAGTTTCTGAACACAATCATGACAAAAAGATTAATTCTCTTTAGGCAAGGAATTCTACATCTACCTAGACATTTCTCGGTTAGGCACACAAACGATACTTGTTAAACTCTGGTGCGTATCCCAAGAGCTTCTGTACATAAAGGTCAATATATTCTAGAGATTTGGATTTTTCTTTTTAATCAGGAAAGCAGGAGAAGAAAGGAATAAGGCCCCTAATACATGCCATCTCTGCTGGGATTTTCCATATTGATAATTCCAATTCAAAGCAAAAATCTTAATGCCATCTGGGAGGAACCAGTCTCCATCATTAATGCTCTCATGCTGGCAGCAAACATTTCTAGATAATTCTTCCCTGAAGGCACAGAGCCCATGCATTCCTCAAGTGGCTGGTCTCTCCCTGTTCTGGTTCCAGTTCTCCTAGCTCTGGATTCATCCCTACCAGAGCTCTCACCACACACTCTGATTGTTTGTCCTCACACTGGGCTGTGGCCTCCATCTCTATGTGCCCCGGGGCCTAGAACATTCACCCTCCACATAGTGGACGCTCAGTCTGTGTTATGGAATTAAATGTAGTGCCAGGGCTATTAAGGACCTTAGAAATAACCCAGTCCACAGATTAAAAACAAAAACTAAAACAAAAACAACTGAAGCCCAGGTTGGGGAAGCAACCTCTTCAAATATACACAGAGAATTGATAATAATCATTGGGTGAGAGAGAGGAAGAAATCAAATAGGTTAGCAATGCTGGAGGAATTAGGAGGCTGAAAGCCTTGATGGAATTTGGAAAGGATGGAGGGAAACAAAGTTTGGTTTTAGACAGCCTCTAATCCATAGAAACTATCTCAAGTCCCCTGAATAGCCCTTCAGATAACATATAAAGGAAATTAACAATTATTGAATATTTACCACATATAGGTAGAAAACAGTGCTTGTGTCTTCCTCTGGTCTTCTGTAAGTTTAACACTCACAGATAGTCCATTAAATAAGCGAGTAAATAATGTGCCTCTGGTCATGCAGCTACAAATCCAGGTATGACTGAGTCAAAAGCCCAGGCACTTTGCCCACGCCCATGTCCCAGGACAACAGTTGCAAGCACCTTCAGAGCCTGCATGTTAGGTCTAGAGCTTCCCTGCCTCCTGAAAGTATAAAGGACAGGCACCACCCATCGCTAGTGCTTGGCTGACAGGCTAGACCCACCGCAGAAGCAGGTCTGAGACAGAAACACAGAGGTCTTGCCATAGCCAGGATACCACTGGTGACCGTCAAGGGCAGTGAGGGCAGCAGGAGCCAGATGCAAGGCAGGCAGTCATCATAATCACGTCTTTCATTTCATCAGTGAGCGTCATATGCCAAGCCTGGCCCTCCCAGGACCAGGCCCTCTGGTGGGCTCTGGATTGAACTAGGCTCAGCCCCTGCCTGGGAGAAGCTCACAGTCAAGTGGGCAGGTTGCATGGAAACACCCCCACAGCCACATGATCTGGGGAAGCACTCCTCCAGCCTGGAAAAGACCTCCTAGACAAGGCAGGGCATTCTGATGTGGGGATATTTCTAGGAGGCTACATCAAACAGGCCTTGTCAAGTTGGGAAATCACTGTTCTTTAAACCCAGCAAGCAAAATAAGAAGCAGAATTCTCTGAACTGTTCTCTTACACCTGCCCTTAGGGCTCCAAGCAGTGCAGTTGGAATATCTTACTAGCTGATCCTTCCGATCCTTTTCAGACCTGAGGTTCTTCTAGGTCAAGTCTAGTGGGAACAGCCAGGAAGGGGGCAATCTGGGGTCCCGGTGGGGACACACTAAGGGTACTACTCTGTGCCAGTCCCTCCTGGGAAGCTTTCCTGGATCTTACCCAAGGCATGGCCAACCCTCTGCAGGGCTCCCGTGGGTCTCCGTAACATGCAGCACCCGCCCTACGCTGACTTGCAGCCAGCTGCAGGTGGGACAGAACTGTCTGAGTCATCTGTCTCCTCCCTCTTCCCCACCCCGTCCTGTTCCCATCCCCTCAGAGACCTTTCTTAGCAAAATACACTGACCCAAGAGAAGCAGCAGTCAAAGAGGACACTCTGGGCAGGTGTGGGCCAGGAATCCCAGAGCAGCAGTGACAGCCACAGCAGAGTCTGGAGTGGCTCAGTGCTATACCCACTCGGGCCACCCCACCCCCACCCCCCCTGCTGCATCCCCTCAGCTCCACCACGGGCTTCACCACACCCAACACTCCTGCTTGCCCGAGGCCTTTTTGGCACTCTGGCATGTCAACTGCAAGCAAAGTGATGCATACCCTCTTTGGAGAAAAGCTATTTTATTTGTGTTGCATTAGGAGAACGCATCAGCCAGTAGTGACTAAAGACTCCACTTAAAGGGCCATGGGACTTCTGAAACAGGCTACCCAAAAGGCAAAAAGATCACACTACAATATGCTCTGAAAGCTGCAAAGAAGCATTTCCCTAGTTTTGACAGAAAGAGATATGTACTGGGGTGCTGAGAATATAAATAATTTCCCTAAAGTTCAATGAGCCAACCTCGGACTAAATTAGAGGGGAAATGCAGGGACATTAAGTCTTCCCTCTCTGTGTCCCTTCTCTATCCAGAGCACGTTCACTAGAGGATCTCCCCTAAGCCTAAGAAGTAGTAATGAATATTTTAACAGCCACAGTTTCTCCTTCCCATTGATAAAAACTCCACGGACTAGCCAGGACATGCTGGTGAAGATTGAAGGACCAGAAAGACCCACCCACATCTGCAGAACCAGGCCCCTCAGAGTGGCAGCCAGGAGGCTAAAGAAAGGAACTGCAAGACATGTGCAGATTAGAGACCTGAGGCTGGGGTCCCTGGAGAGATGGGCTCAGATACAATCAAGAAAAAATAGTCCCGTAAGGAGAGAGAGTAAGAAGCCAAAGGTTGAATCATGCCCTCCTTAGAAATATGTCCAATCCCAAGAATCTGTAAATGTTACCTTAATTGGAAAAAGGATCTTTGCAGATATAATTAAGTTAAGGGTCTTCAGACAAGGAACCCATCCTGGATTATCACGGGGGCCCCTCATGCAATGACAAGTGTCCTAGTAAGAGTGAGGCAGAGAGAGATTCACCTCTGGAAAACAGTGTGGAGGTTCCTCAAAAAATTAACAATAGAACTCCCCTATGACCCAGCAATAGCACTGCTAGGAATTTTACCCAAGGGATACAGGAGTGCTGAGGCATAGAAGCACATGGACCCCAATGTTCATAGCAGCACTCTCCACAATAGCCAAAACATGGAAAAAGCCTAAGTGTCCATCAACTGACGAATGGATCAAGAAGATGTGGTTTATCTATACGATGGAATACTACATGGCAATGAGAAAGAATGAAATCTGGCCATGTGTAGCAACATGGATGGACCTTGAGGGTGTTATGTTGAGCGAAATAAGTCAGGCAGAGAAGGACAAATACCATATGTTTGCACGTATAGGAGGATTAGGAGGAACTTAACGAAGGACCGTGGGGGAGAAGAAGGGGGGAAATGGTGGGGGAAAGGCAGAGAGGCAAACCATGAGAGACTCTTGAATGCTGAGAACTGAGGACTGATGTGTGTTGGGGGGAGGGGGGAGATGGGCATGGAGGAGGGCAGTTGTGGGGATGAGCACTGGGTGTTAAATGGAAACCAACTTGACAATAAACTATTTGTAAAAAAAAAAAAAAAAAAAAGAGTGAGGCAGAGAGAGATTCGACCCAGACAGGAGGCAGAGCCAGTAGTGATGAGGCCACAAGTCAAGGAATGCCAGCAGCCGCCAGAAGATGGAAGATGCAAAGAAAAAATGCTTCCTTAGAGCCTTCCAAAGGGATGCAGCCCTGTCGACACCTTGATTTCAGACGTCTGGGCCCCAGGACCATGAGAGAATACATTTCTGCTGTTTTAAGCCAAGGTTGCAGTGATTTGTTACAGCAGCCATAGGACACTAATACAGTGCTACAGACGTGATCAGACTGATGAGGGCTCTGAGTCCCAGAAAGGACACTGCCTCACCCAGAGCCACTCCACATCAGCCACTGGCCCTAGACACTCTCCTGTACAGCCCACCAGGTCCCTCCAACACCAGCACGCATACAGTTCCACAGGAACCCAACTGGGCCTCAGGTTGTGCTAAATGCAAAGACAGACTCTGGAGCGAGGTCTTGCTCCCCTCCGGGCTGCTCAGAACTCACCTGCGTGGCTATTATGTCCAATTCTTAGCTCTGTCTTTTTCAGGGGATTGGATAAACTGGGGCATTCTATCTGAATAAGTGTAGATTCACAGACCTGATCCCTGTCTTTGATTGTCCAAATGGCATAATGGCCATCGTGGGGAAGAAGAAATGGATTTTTGCGTGGGGCTTCAAAGGGCAGAGTCAAGGCCAACGGGGCAGCCACAGCCTGGAGGGAGAGTCTTGCACAGCATAATGAAGCACTTTCTAATAATCAGAGCCAAATGACGATGGAATAGAACTGCCTCAGGGATTGGCAGATCCAAGCAGAGAGAGGCTGGGTGCACTAGGGGAATTCCTGTACCAGAAAAAACTCTACTCGATCATCTCCGGAATTGGCAACCCTGTGTGAAGGTCTATGGCTGTTAGTTAAAATATCCTGTAAACTATTTTGCATGAGTCTGGGTTTTCAGCATACAGGCAGGGAGTGCTCTCGCTGAGGAACTTCTTTACACAGCTTTTGTTAAAAACAGAACAAAACAAAACAAAAAAACAACTAAGTACTGCAACTAACCAGAAAAGAGGTCAGAAATAGTTCCTCCTCCTATATGCTAATATCCCCGACTCCCAGGGAGGAAGAAAGAGGGAGAGCATATTTCTCCATATGGACATCACCCTTTAACCCCACCAGGAACCAACAGCACATGCTCCAGTACCAGGGGAACTTGGGCTTGATGTCCTTCTCCAGAGAAAAGCAGAGAGAACAGAGACTGCTTATTTTAATAATTGCTTTTCCTTTTGCATTCTTCTGAAATTCTACATTTGGAACAAAGGAAACAACAAAGCAGTAACTCAGAAGTATACCTATGTTGATGTTCAAAACTTAGTCTTGGAGAGGCTTTTGGGGGGAGGGGAATATTGTTATCACTGGCTATAACAAGTGCTAGCCTACACCCTACATTCTGGATACGCATAGAACAGGAAGCATGGCATTTCTCATCTGCCTGCACATCTGTCTTCTCTTAAGTCAAAATCTCAGAGAACTAAGCACTGTTGCATCCGGGTGAATTCCTCTGAAGCTCTTTCCGTTCAGGATTTTGAAAATTTGCCACGTTACCCTTTGACTGAAATGGCTGAGCTTTTCAGATCATTCTTTAAGAGAGGTCAAAAGAATAGACTTTCATATTTTTTGATTTGCCACCATCTCTTTTCTACCCTGTAATTAGTGGGGTTTTTTTTTTTTTCCCTAAAAGAATACCAGTGTTAAACACACACATCATTCATCAGCCAGCTTGTGAAATGATTGGAAGCCCAAAGCATTTCTAACCAGTGGCAAAAAAAGGTCTCCAAACGACAGGTGGGTCCCTGAAAATACTGTGTCACTTCAGTGAAATTAATGACTACTTCCCTCATGTCAATTGGCCAAGCACCAAATAGGGCTTCCCAGTGTCCTTCGGGCAGATAGTTCATTACTTTTAAAACCCGCCTATTTGCAGAGCTGCATAATGTAATCTGTAGTTACCAAAACAAATTTAAGACAGCATTATTCTGCTTCGGCGAATGCATATTAAGTTTGGTGCATGTCTGAGACTATAGGAGAAGTATAGCTACGACAGCTATGCATAAATCAAAATTTTATATACTGAATGGTGTTAAATACACAGGTATGTTTGGTATTTGAAAGCTTTCCGTACCAGATCTTTCGGTACGGTGGAGAATCCTTTTAGCATACAAGTAATTACAGCTGAATTTATCTAGCTAGAAGGTTCATTTTTTACATCGTACATTTACTAAAAATAGGCCATCCTGGAAAGCTAAATTCAAAATTCAGACTCTTGTTTGAGGTTACATCAACTCTCCATCAGGTGAAGGATCCACATTTTAAAGCAGCAGAATGCCTCAGTGGTTTCATCTGGCGACCACGAGGCCTGGGCATCAGCACCGTGTTTCTGGCAGGACTCACACCATGTAAGACCTCGCGAAAATCACAGGCTTTTGTCAGTCTGGTACAGCAAACACATATCAAGCCTGCACGAGGGCGAGGCTCCGTGAGAAGCGCTGTGGGGTGGATGTAAGAGGGATGTCGTGCCTGTCCTCCCTGGGACTTCTCATGGCCATGGCCACATGCACAAATGACTGCACGCAAAATCCTTGTGTGATGGCTTCCCTGTGAGAGGTACTAAAGGCAGTGAGAGATCGCGGCCAGATGAGTGCCCTGGGAGCAGGGGATCCTGAAGGCAGCTGAGCTGGGCCCTCAGGCATGAGCAGGCATGACCACCGGGCGGAGGTAAATGCTAGGGAGGGGCCAGATGGCCTGGAGACCTGGAGGTGGGATTAAGTATGGAGGACATGGTGAGGGAGGAAGGGCACTAAGAGAATAGATGGAGACAGCCTGGGACACCTGGGTGGCTCAGTCAGTCGAAGAGTTTAGCTGCTGACTTTTGTTTTCGGCTCAAGGTGGTGAGATCAAGCACTATGTCGGGACCCCACTCCCAGTGCTGAGCATGGAGCCTGCTTGAGATTTTTGTCTCTCTCTCTCCCTCTGCCCTTCTCCCCCACTCACATACACTCTTTCTCTCTCAAATAAAATAATTTTTTTTAAAAATGGAGGGACGCCTGGGTGGCTCAGGTGGTTAAGTGTCCAACTTCATATCAGGTCATGATCTTGTGGATTGACAGTGTAGAGGCTGCTTGAGACTCTCTCTTCCTCTCTCTGTCCCTCCCCCTCTTGTACTCTCTGTCTCTCTCTACTCTCAAAATAATAAATAAATAAATAAATAAATAAATAAATAAATAAATAAATAAACTTTTTAAAAAAAAGATGGAGGGGTGCCTGGGTGGCTCAGTAGGTTGAGCGGCTGACTTCACCTCAGGTCATGATCTCATAGTTCGTGGATTCGAGACCTGCATCGGGCTCTGTGCTGACAGCTCAGAGCCTGGAGCCCGCTTCAGATTCTGTGTCTCCCTCTCTCTCTGACCCTCCCCTGCTCATGCTGTCTCTCTCTCTCAGAAATAAATTTTTTAAAACATTAAAAATACATAAAAAAAAAAAAAAGGATGGAGAGAGCCCATCATGTCCGCCAGGCTGAGGACTGTGGACTTCATTATCCATAAACAAGGGACCCACAGAAGGTCTCTGGGCCACACTTTAATCGAAACAGAAGTCCAACATTCACAGAGAGAATAGGAAGGTGGAGACATGTTTGAGAGAGATTTTACAAGTAAAAATGACAGGGCTTGGTGAGTGACTGGATTTCAGTCAAGAGGGATCAAGGGAGAGAGTGAAGTCACGGGTGACTATGTGCCCCTGTTATGCAATTTCTAGCCTGGGAGTAGCGGGGAGGACACTGGCCAGGGGGCATCTCACAGCAGGGAGAGTGGGGGGCAAGGCTGGTGTTGGTGCCGTGCTCAGGCTTCCCCTTGGCACCTCAGTGAGCACCCCAGGGGCACTACTCTTCAGGGCTGGCAGTGAAAGGAGATGGGGGAAGGGAGAAGAGGCGAGGGAGGAGGGACACAGAGGAAAGGAGGAAGGGGCAGGAGAGGGAAGGTAAGAAAAGGAAAAAGAGATGAAAAGAGGGAGGGAGAGGGATCCTGAAGAAGTGGTTCTACAGCGGGATGTCCCCAGCGCAGGGGTGGTGGGGGAGGAGGCTCTCCACACCTCTCTGGGCCTGCTCTTGCAGGGAAGAGTGCTGTGGCTGGGTATTCCTCTCTTCAGAACTCCTAAAACATATTTTTGTTTTGTTTTAATTTTCTTTAAGTTGTAGAGAGAGGGAGAGAGAGAATCCCCAGTCAGCGCAGAGCCTGAGAACAGAGCTGAGGAACTCACGAACTGTGAGATCATGACCTGAGGTGAGATCAAGAGTCAGGCGGTCAACCAACTGAAGCACTCAGGCGCCCCCAAAACTGCTAATACCTAGTTTGTATTGATGAGCAGAAAACCTGCCCTAGTGTCTCCCAAGAACTAAAAGGGCGATATCCATGCACACGGCCTGTTGAGTTTTAGAACACACTAAGCCTTTCAGGCCCCGGGGGGGCTTTGCATTTCCTGTTCCCCTCACCGCCACCCCATCCTCTTAATTTAACTTTCATTCGGTGCCTGCTACCTACCTGGCACTATTTCAAGTACATTACATATATCAACTCATTTAATCCCCAAACAATTCTTTCGAGTAGGGTTATTATGCCCAGTTTACAGAGGAAGAAACGGGAGCCCATATGATTAAATAACCTGACAATGGAATATATTTAGTTGTCAGTGGGGCCAGTATTCAAATCCAGGTGGTGTGGCCGGGAGTCTACATTCTCACACCAAAGCCAGGCTGCCTCTTCGGAGCTGGGTTGCTTCCCGCCCCCCTCAGCTCTAGTCCCAACTGACTCCTTTTCTCCTTTAGTTCCTAGTGACTCGGGCAGGCCTTCCTCCATCACCCCTATCACCTGCTCTCACATTACCCTGTTCATTTCCTTCCCAGCCCTTAGCCAACCTGTAATTATGTATGTATTTACTCGATTATTATGTGTCTCCTACTAGAATGTAAACTCCAGGAAGGCAAGGGTCTTCCCTTTTGTTCCAATCCATTCCTGGGACGCCTAGAGTAGTTCTCTGGCACAGAGAAGGTGTTCCATGAATAAATGTTGCATGAACAAATGAAGGGCAGTATAATGGCTGCTATGGTGTACACAGGCTCATAAAGCATTGCAATGTCGTTCTTCACCCTCCTGTCCTATTCTCCTTCCTTGGCCACTGCAGACCCCCTGCAACCCACACTAAGGCAGATGGGAGCTGGTGCCTGGTTCCCAGCATAAGGACAATGCCGATATATTTATAACTGTGCCTGACTGTCAAATCCCCCCACCTGGGTCCTGGAGCACATAGTGATAAGCTTGTGGGAGGCAGGGATTGCGTGCTCTGATTAACCTCTCGGTGGCCTCCCACCACCTAACGGTATTTACAGGGCACTGTCTGCTGCTGATGTCAGTGTCTGATCTGAGCACCCCCCAAATAACAAAAAGCCCCTGCCCTTGAATCAGAAGGTCCCTTGAATACAAATCATATTGTTACAGGAACTCCAGTCTGATGGTGAGGTTCCAAGTCAATACACAGGCTAAAACAAAAGGCACCATTTATGTACTTCAGTGGTGTCTAGCAAAGCGTACAGAGCTTGACCGTGAACACTTTAGTAAAAGAAACTATTATCAAATACCTCTTGCTTTGCAAATGCTTAGGCACTTTATACATGATCTAAATTTACTCCTGTGCATTTGGAAATACTATTATTCCCCTTTTACAGATGAGAAAAGTGAGGTTCAGAGGCCCAATATCCCCATACCAGTGTGGATTCAAGCCCAGGTTCAGAGCCTCCTGAACCTCTTCCCACTGTCCTCTGAAGTGTTCTTCTGCCTTCTCCTTGCTTCCACCGGACCCATTGTTCTCCATCTGGGCCCTGAGCTTTCCCGACTCATACCAGTTCCTTGACCTAAAATGGCCTTCCCACTTGTCACCGCCTCTTCTTCCTCCCACTTTCCATGGTACAGTCTGCCTCATTATCTCCAGTAAGAATCTGCCCTCCTCGGTGTTCCTAAGGTCCCAGTAAGAACTCCCAGAATGTGGAGCGCCTGGGTGGCTCAGTAGGTTAATAAGCATCTGATTCTGGCTCAGGTCATGGTCTCACGGTTCATGGGATCATGTCCAGCTCTACACTTATAGCACAGATCCTGCTTGGGATTCTCTCTCTCTGCCCCTGTGTGTGCATGTGCTCTCACTCTCACTCAAATTAAATAAACATTAAAAAAAGAAAGAAAGAAAGAAAGAACTCCCTGAATGGCCTGTGGTATTTTCCTCTTTCTTCCTCACTAGACCCTGAGTCCCTTGAGGGGAGGGCCTTACTGATATTTTCCTATCTGTTTTCTCCTGAATGAGTGGTGAGAAAGTACTTGCCAACCCACTGAAGAAGGAAGACCGAAAAGACCGGTGTGGTTCTAATGCATCTGAGCAATCAAAGGCTCTGGACAAATTAGCTTCAACTACACAGTATGGCTGGGAAAAGGCAGACTTCTGTACCACAGCTCTGCTGTTTCCCTGCCCCAGTCACAAAGCACACTCTTACTAGTCTTCTGATTTCATAAAGCTTGAAACTTAAAACTGGGAAGTCTAGGAAGGAAATAAAATAATAAAATCACTTCCATAAGAATCCTTTGGTAGTAATGGATTTCACCCACACACCCTGGGGAGACGCTAATTGCAGCACAAGGGGGACAGGAGATTGGGCAAAAGAACAAAGCTCACCTCTAGAACATCAGTTAACTACAGCACAGCTGCTCTGCTGTGGCTGCACCAGAATGCACTTGTCCTGGAAAATACGTACTTGCCAAACTGTAGGCCTCTCCAACTATGCCTGTGTTGAACACCCACCAAAGAATGACTGACTTAGAGTGATTTTCTAGATCATCTTGATTGGAAACCATCTCCACCCGTCACTTTAGAAAAAGGTAGATGCTGGCCTCTATGTCAGGACCCCTAGAACAGTGCATTATTCCCCTATCCCTCCCGCCCCGGAACATTTTGAGGTTTTAACAAAAATAACCGACACACAAACAGAAACGCTTCCTGATCTATAAGCCACTCTGAAAACAAATCATTATGCTGTTGAATATTTTATGATGGTCCAAAGCACTGACAGAGGGAAGGCCAGCATTTACCAGTCCTTGCCATGTCTATTTCGAGACTCCCAAAGCACCGTGCAAATGCCTTTATTTTCTTAACTCCCATTTGCAAGTGCTGGGTGGATGTTTAGTGAAAGATTTCCCCTACCCGAACTAACCCTAAAGAGACCTGGAAGATTCCACCTCTCCAGAGTTTACAGCGGAAGGACCACAAAGATCATCTAGTGCATATTCCTCCCTCCCCACTTCGTAGGTGGCAAAACTAGTGGGGGGACTTGCCCAAGGTCACACGGTCAGTGGATGGCAGAGGGGCCGCCAGAAGCCAGGGCACGGCCTCTAAGCTCCAGTAGCATCCTCTTCCCAGACACTGACTCAACACCCCTCCTAAAGCTCAGCCCAAACTGCTGCTGGCTAGCGATGTGACACCCCCTCCCCCAGATTGACTTCGTGAGTTCCACCCCACAAGGAGCCCTGGGGCTGAGACACTTAGAGGTGCCCCGGACTCACAAACCGGCAACACAGGCATGCGCTTCAGATGCTCATCCTGGCGAACCCCTCCTGGTCCAGGTGTGGCCGTCGAAACGGGGCAGAACTGGCTGGTCTGAGGTCACTCTGAAAGTTGGCGCTGGCCGTGGCTGCACCTGAATCCAGGTCTCCTGTCACCCGGTTTGCCGCTCTTTGCACTACCCCCGTGCAGGTCTCAAAAACTTAAGCAACACAATGATGCTGGGACAGATTTAACCCTTGCAGGCCCGGAGTGAGCCCGCGGACGCGCCCCCCACTGGGAGAGGGACGCGAGGACTGGAGCCGGACGCGGGTCAGCCGGGGCCGGTGGTGCCAGCAGAGCGCACGGCGGAGGGCGGCGCGGAGGAAGCCGAGGGGCAGGCAGCCGGCAGCTACCGGAGGCGCAGGCCCGGGGCGCAGGGACCGTCGGTCCCCCCCAAAACTTTGCGGCGCCGGGACCTCGCCCTTACCTGCAGAGGAGGCGCCGCCCGCGCGGACGCGGACCCGAAGAGCTGACGCTTTCGGCTAGGGGCGGCCCCGCCCGGCGGCGGGCACGGACGCGGGCAAGGCTCGGGCAGCGGCTCGGCTCGGGCTCGGCTCGAGCTCCGCCTCCCGCGCCGCGGCTGCAGCCGGAGGGGGAGCGCAGGGCCGGCCGCGCCCGCGCCGTCTGGCCGTGGCAGGTGCTGAGGCTGCAGCTGCGGGGCCGCCAGCTGCCGGCGCCGCGACCCCCGCCCCGGGGGAGGAGCCCCGCGCGCCGCCTCCGCGGGCCCGGGAGGTCCCGGCCCGCCGCAGTGGGCGGTCCCGCTCCCACCCGGGCCTGCCTCCGCCGGCCTTCCCCGGCTCCCCACCTGGGCACGCAACGTCAGCCGAGTACCTACGGGGAGACTGAGGCCCGGAGAGGAAAGGGGCTCCCCCAAGGTCACCCGGCCCGCCGGCGGCGGGGCCAGAACTGGAACCTAGAAGAGTCCCAAGGAACGACTCACCCCACCCTTCCCCTGGCTGTCATACTCCAAGGCTTTTCGAAGAACTCCAGCTACATGGGACTCTGGGGAGTGCAGATGACCCCAACTTCGCCCTCGCGGCATGCTCCTGGGCTGCGGGGAGATGGAAGAAGTGGACTCACTTTGGATCTACTGTCTTCCTTCTCTGCCTCGTAAATTCCTTCAGCGCCAGAGCGTTGGGGTTCCTCAGCTCTCCGAAGGCTCTCCAACTACTCCTACTTGGTCTCCTTTGAGGGCTCCTCAAACCCCAAAGCCCTGAAATGCCGGGATGGCTAGAACTCGCACTCAGCCCTCTCCTGACTCCCTGGGCCATCTTACCCACTCCTCTGGCCCTGGCCCTACGCCTGTCTCCATCCCACCCAAACGCATGCCTCTGAGAACTCTTCCTTGCTGAAGAATCTCCTGCACACCTTCTAGATCCCTACCCCATGTTAGACACTAGAGATACAGCTTCCAAGAAAGCACTCTCCCTGCCCTCACGAATGTGCTAACGGGCTGTTAATACAGGGCAGCTCTTGTAGCAATAGTGTGATCCCAGGGTGCTGAGGGGGACGCCTGCATTGGCCGAGCAAGGAAAGAAGGCCTCCTGGAGAGGATGTCCTCTATACAGAAACCCGGAAAAGCAGAGGAGGCTGGCCAGTGACAAGGAGGAGTGTAGAGAGAGCTTTCTAGGCAGAGGCCACAGGAACAAAGACCCGAAGTTGAGAGCGAACCCCTTGAGGGAAGGGAAGGAGCTGAGAGCTGAAGCCCGAAGGTAGTTTTGAGTGGGGAAGGAGCACTCTGGTAGATTAGACTGGTAGATTAGATCATTCTGGTGATGGAATGGAGCACAAATGTAAGTGAGGAAGTGTGGCCTTCATCCAAACAAAAACAAAAACGGGGCTCCTGGGTGGCTCAGTCCGTTGAGCTTCGAACTTCAGGCTCAGGTCATGATCCCAGCTAGTGAGTCTGAGCCGTGCATCGGGCTCTCAGCTGTCCACTGTTAGTGTGGAGCTGGCTTCAGACCCTCCGTCCCCTACTCTCTCCCTCTCTGCCCCTCCCCTGCTCACTCTCTCTGTCTCTCTCAAAATACACTTACATTTTTTTTTTCAAGCAAAAACAAAAACAACAAAGAAAAACAGAAATAGCACTAGAGCCTACCTGGCCTAGATGAAGAAAGGCACTCCAGTACCTGCCTCTTTTACTTCCAAATCCAGGCTTCTATTCAAAACCTCTTTCCTTAGAGGCTCTCCCGGAGAGGCCTCCTAGCTACCTACACCCAAAGATCTCTTTTGTCTCGGTGCCCCAGCCCCTCTGCCACCCAGCTCCTTGGGCTGAGTTAGCCCTTCATTCCTTGGGGTCTGCTCCCCCAGTCTGTCCCCACTCTAGGTACAGTGCACTGAATTCTGTCTCAGGATAAGCATCACTACAAGAAGTGGACCAGAAATGGGAAATTCTGAAGCCACGATGAAAATAAAGTAAGCTTCTGAAGACTTAAGTGTTGTACCTGTCCACATTATTTCTTAACAGCTCCATGTGAATCTATAATTACCTCTAAAGAGAGTTTAATTTTTTAAATGATGTCTTGTAGATAAAGATTAATAACCAAATTACTCTCCCTAATTCATATTAAAGACTGAAGAGAGCTCTTGTCAGAAAGGAAAATAAAGACTCAGCCCCTTTGTCCAGTGAGTACAGATTTTGCTCATGAATGTTGTCCTGTTTCTCTCAATTTCCTAGCTGCCCCTGCCAGAAGACTCTTCCTCTTCAGGAGCTTTAAGTACTTAATATGTAAACACTTTTCACCTATGGCGCCTGGGTCCCTGCTCTGCCTTGGTTCCCGTTTTGATTGCTCTTCTCCCTCAGCTTTCCTTGTCTGATGGCTGTTTAAATGCCAAGGCTCCTCGTGTTCCCTCTTGGTCCCTGTTGTCTCTTTTCTGTCACTGAGCAATTCTGTCAGATGTGTGGCTTCAGTCCAGACCTTGTTCTGTGCTCCAAACCCAGAGACATAACTGCCAGTAGGACATCTCCTGAATATTCCTCGGGGGCCCCAGTCTCCAAAGAGCCAAAACCAAACTCCCCCCTCTCCCCTAAATCATCCCTTTTATATTGCCTCCACGTCTCAACTGGCAGTGGCACTTAAACCAAAACCAAGGGGATAGTCTAGTCTCTTCCCTCTTCATGGCCCTCATACCTACTGGTCGCTAAGTCTAGTCAACTCTGTCTCCATAGCATCTCTTACACGTGTCTCCTCCTCTTCGTCTTGCCTGCTGCCTGTGCCTTACTTAGTTGGAGCCTCGCCATTTCTTGGGGAAGCGGTAGTAAATGCCTCTAATCTTGCCTATTTGCAATTCATCTTCCACATGCTGCCAGGGATCCTTTTTTTTTTTTAAGTTTATTTTTTTGAGAGAGAGAGAGTATGCAAGTGGGCGGAGGGTGGGGGTGGGGGGGCGGGAGAGAATCCCAGGCAGGCTCTGCATGGGACTGGAACTCACAATGAGATCATGACCTGAGCTGTGGTTGGACACTTAACTGACTGAGCCACCCAGGTCCCCCTGCCAAGGATCTTTCTAAAGCAGGAATCAGACAAGTCATTCTCCTGCTCAAGATACTTCCATGGTTTCTTCTTGACCTATGACAAACTCCTAACTGTTTAGCATGGCATGCAGCCCTCAGTAATCTGACCTGTTCTGGCTACAGCCCCATCTAGACATCACCCTATACCTCACACCAAATACCTCCTGTTCCTAGAGCACATCATATTTTACAATAGTAAAAATGGCTGCAATTTATTAAGTTACTACTATGTAACTTAGTACCATGTTACTACTATGTAACCAGGCACCATGTTAAGTGCTTTACACATAACTTTCATGTAATGAAAGACATGGAGCATATCACTAAGCAATACGGTCTCAAGTCAAACTGCCTTTCTTCAAATCCCCACACAGCCGTTAACACCTGTGTGAGCACGGGAAAGTTCCACAGCCTCTCAGTTCTAGGTTTCTCCCTCTGCAAACATAGCATAAGAAAAATACCTGAGAGTGACTAGGAGTAAAACAGTGCTCATTCCCTGCTAGCCAGCGCTAGTCATGTGTATAATCCATGTAGCAGCGAGGGCTACCATGCTCCTTTTTCACAGAAGGAAACTGAGGCCCCAGGCAGTGCAGTCATTCACCTAAGACCCACAGCCCTATAGTAGCTGGGCGTCCCCTGGGATCCTGAATCCCCTACAACTGAGTGCTTTGCATAAGCTATCTCCTCACTCTGGGAGGCTTCCTCAGTTTCCCATTTCCAACGCTGACTGCAACTTGCCAGACACACTCTTCCTCCTTTAAATCCTGGTCAAAAATATCTTCTCTGTGAAGTCTTCCTGGGACAAAGGATCTCCTTTGTGCCTGTGCCGCACTGGGGCAATTCTTCAAATAAAGCATCAGGTGCACCACATTACAATGATTTATTCACATGTCTGTCTTCTTGAAGCCTCCTTGAGAAAGACAATTATCTTACTTATTTTTGTCTTCCTAGAACTCTATAGATATTTGTTGAATGAATAAATAAATCAATGAATAAAACAGACATGAGATTCTCAAGGAACTTTACCTTCACAGCTGTCATTTCAATCTAGATCACTTTTAATCTCTGTTTTTGTCACTCTGAAGTCATTTTTGGTGAGAGAATGCCATCGAATGATCCGATATTAATATAGAGCAAGATACAGCAAGACTGAAGTCTCTCATATGGCTATTTGCTCACGCCTTGTCCCTCTCAGATGTCTCTCCTTTTTTTAGTGACACTATGTAATAAGCCATAATGAGAAGCTGTGTTGCATCCTAATGAGACTTCCTGACTAAAACATCTGAGGTTTGAATTTATTTCCCATAAGTACCATTTCAGCTAAAAGTTTTGCTTTCTCCATGGCATGAGTGTGTCATTTGTTACCGGCTAAGTGCCCATACCTTCCCCTTATCCGTATTAATCTCCTTTGCATCCAAATACTTCTGAGAGCTGACTTAATAGTTAGCTTTTCTATATAATTTCCTTCTTCGAATGCCTAACTCTTCCTGACTTCATTTCTATTGTTCCCAAAATAGAATAGTTTACTGCTTCAAATTTCAGCTTTACTGTCTCTAGTGATTGAAGACAGTTTCTGCTCCTCCTCAGAATGATCGAATTCCATAAGGCTAAAAAAAATTGTTTTAAACCTGCCACTGTCACTTTGTCTAGAGTAGTGTTTTGAAAGTAGACATTAGAAACTTTTATTTTGTGTACCAGAACACAGTATGCTGACAATTTTAATGTCTTCATATCAAATTCATGAGAAGCATGAACAATGGAGAAATGAACAATGATCTGGAAAACAGGGGTGGGGAGGGAAGATTCTAGTACCGTTCTGCCACTTGCCCAAATCCCTTCACTCTTCAGGCTACAGAAGAAGGGAGAAGTCGGACAGAATGACCTTCAAGTTTCTTTCAGATCTAAAATGACATGATTCCTGCAATCCCTATCAAAGTGACACCAGCATTCTTCACAGAGCTAGAACGAACAATCCTAAAATTTGTATGGAACAAGAAAAGACCCCAAATAGCTATGGCAATCTTGGAAAAAAAAAAAAAAACAACAACAACAACCAACGACAACAAAGCTGGAGGCATCACAATCCCAGACTTCAAGAGGTATTACAAAGCTGTAATCATCAAGACAGTATGGTACTGTCACAAAAACAGACAATCACATCAATGGAACAGAATAGAGAACCCGGAAATGGACTCACAAATGTATGAATTAATCTTTGACAAAGCAGGAAAGAATAGACAAAGAAGACATCCAGATGGCTAACAGACACATGAAAAAACGTTCAATATCATTCATCGTCAGGGAAATACAAATAAAACCACAATGAGATACCACCTCACACCTGTCAGAACGGCTAACATTAACAACTCAGGCAACAACAGATGTTAGTGAGGATGCAGAGAAAGAGAATCTCTTTTGCACTGCTGGTGGGGATGCAAACTGGTGCAGCCGCTCTGGAAAACTAGGGAGGTTCCTCAAAAACTTAAAAATAGAACTACCCTACAACCCAGCAATTGCACTAGTAGGTGTTTACCCAAGGGTTACAGGTGTGCTGTTTTGAAGGGACACATGCACCCCAATGTTTATAGCAGTGCTATTGACAATAGCCAAAGAACGGAAAGAGCCCAAATGTCCATCGATGGATGAATGGATAAAGAAGATGTGGTACACACACACACACACACACACTGGACTATGACTCAGTAATCAAAAAGAATGAAATCTTGCCATCTGCAACTACATGGATGGAACTGGAGGGTATTACATTAAGTGAAATTAGTTAGTTAGAGAAAGACAAATATCATATGACTTCACTCATATGAGGAATTTAAGATACTAAACAGATGAACATAAGGGAAGGGAGGCAAAAATAATATAACAGCAGGGAGGGGGACAAAACATAAGAGACTCTTAAATATGGAGAACAAACAGAGGGGTGCTGGAGGGGGTATGGGGGGTATGGGCTAAATGGGTAAGGGGCATTAGGGAATCTACTCCTGAAATCATTGTTGCACCATATGTTAACTAACTTGGATGTAAATTAAATAATAAATTAGTTAATTAATTAAAATAAATTAAAATTTTTTAAAAAAAACATGATTCCTTAATGGGCCTTCAAGTAGTCATTCACCCAACATTGTTGAGTGCCTACTATGGACTATGTCTGTTGAAGTGTAGTGATTTAAACTTAAACCCAGACCACTTGGGGAATGGAATTGTTTGGTTAAAAGTGTGTTATGCCACAAAAACTAAATACATGTCTTTAATATTCAAGAGTGACTTCATAGTGAACTGTAATGAAGACAGTTTCTTTGAGACTAGGGTAAGGCAAGACTCATGGACTGTTGGAGTACTGCAGGAAGACTTAGGAATAGCCCTTTATGAGATCCATGTCAGCACTTATAGCAAGCTGCTGGTAGAAAAGCAGTGCCCTAGAATTCTAGAACCCAGTTCTGCCCCTATCCTGCTGTGTAGCTAGGAGAAAGTCACATCACCTCTCTGCACTACCATTTCCTCCTCTGTAAAGGGAGAGAATACCTTATAGACCAGGGTCTCCTGTGCTCCAAACCAAATGATTCTTTGAGAGTAAGGAAGCTAAAGTGTTACCTAGTCAGAAAGAGAGGTCTGGCTGTTGTCTGCAAAAGAAACTGGGTGCTTATCATGAGGATTATATTACCTCTTGAGGACAAGTAAATTGTTGCTCCACGGAGAGAAACAATGACATAAAAACAGCGTGTTCTTACTCCCAAGATTCTAGGACACAGAAGCAGACGTTCACTGCTCACTTCTTAAAAATGAATTGTCCAGTTCGCTGGAAAATACAATGAATAGGGAATTAGAAGAGAGGGTCCATTTTCTGTGCCTTAGTGAAGAGAGCTCCATCTCCCTGTAGTCTCCAAACTGTGCCTGATCACTTACCACAGTCATGCTCCTAAAGATGACCCGCTTTAACCTTTTTAAAAAGGAATCGGGGATGGGGATGTACAAAGCACGTCTCCTTTTTGGATTGCTTCTTTAGCTCTCATGTTAGCTTTGTCTGCTTATATTTCTCTTCCCTATCTCCAATCACATTCTCTGCTTCTTGATAAAACTGATATTCTAATCTATGGCTAATGCAATAGACTTAATGACCAGGTTGGGAACAGAGGAGAAGGATGGGATAGAGCTGAGAATGATTATAACAATCTCTTGAAAATATTTGAGTTCTTGATGTCTCCTGTCAGATAAGTTTTTAATCTCATTCCTCAGATGATAAATCTTTCAGTATTCTGACGGATGGCTTTGAAAATATAGGAGTGTCTTCATCATCTTTTTTCTTTTTGGCTTTTTAAAAAATTCTCTATTTCTCTGCTGTTTCAGCTTTTGGGAGCTCACTTTCAAATGCATGCCCTTGAGGTTGTGGCCAGTGTCTAGCATGGCCCTACTTTGGTCTTGCCAATCACTGGAGAAGCCAGTGAATGCTGAACATCTGTGCCAATCACCTCAGGCTCGATTCTGCTCTGAATGTGCCGGGTGACTGCAACTCGATGCCACTGCTCTGCTCCCCACAGCCCCCGGGACAGATGCCACCTTCCCTCTATCACCACGTTCTTCATCCCCTTTACTTTTCATAGCACTTTGCCGTTTGTAAAACACCGGGCAGAGCAATCTTTTATTCTCTCAATAGCTCCTTGAATAACACAACACAAACATGGTTATTCCCATTGTACAGAAGAAAAAAACTGAGGCAAGCTCAGAGAAGTCCCATGATTTATAATGAGGTCACAGCTGGCGACTGGGATTCAAATTCAAGCTTATCTAGGCAACAGAGCTCTCTCCTTGTGGAGAGAAAGATGACTGCAGCAAAATTGTAATACAGAGAAATTTCACACAGGTCATCCCAGGGGATTCTCTAAAGATGAGGACTTGCATCCTATAGCTGACTCCCCTCTCAGCCAGCTCCCTATGGAGACAAGTCACGCTGTGAGGCACACAGTGAATGGAGAGGGTAGGATGTGAGGGCCGAGAGCTGGAACATGAAGGAGATGTCACACCTACCCAGGGAGACTGAACCCATGCAGGACTGGGGAAGGATGCTGTCTCTGCCACACTGTTAAAACTGTGGGAAGGACCAAAGCCCAGGAGTCTGGGAAGTTCCTGACTTGCTGGTGAGCCTACACTGAAGCCTTTTGATTCTGGGGCTACCTAAGGGGCCCAACTTGTACCTAAGAATGGGACCCTTTTGCAGGTAAGAAGGAACTACCCCTGCCCACTTCCTGCACATGGTCCCAAGGAAGACACTTGATTCTGCCAAGGTTTGTCTCCCTAAAGGGGAGTGCCACAGTTGGGCCAAACTACCCCTCCCAGGGCCACTACCAGCCCATACAGCAACTTTAGGTAGATTAGGAGGGGAAAAAGCGTCACCTCCTCAGATGTCTTTGTGAAAACAAGAAAATAATTCTCCCCTCCTTTAGGCTCCACACCATGGTACACAGCTCAGCAAGTGGGTTTTACCTCTTAACTTTTCAGCCAGTACCCTTGCACAGTAGTAGACAGCCTACACAATGGCACACAACAGCCCAATCCTTCCCTCTTCATAATGGGGGTGTCTGAAGACCCTAGAAGTCTTTCCCACCTCACCTCAGCATGGTGGGCCCAGCTGACCAGCCTTCTTCACCACAAGGCCACTGGAGAAGCCAGTGATCGCTGAACTGTTGCTACTCAAGAGGCCACAGTAGACAGACTTGCCTGGGTGCCAGTATATGTGGCCAAAGCAGATCAGAGATTATTTAAGAAGACCCCATAGCTTGAAGGTAGAAGACCAAGTTAAATAACTAGAATAGAGGACTCATATTGAGATACATTTAAAAGAAGAAAAAGTGAGGGGTGCCTGAGTAGCTCAATCGGTTGGGTGTCTGACTTCGACTTCGGCTCAGGTCATGATCTCATAGTTCCTGAGTTCAGGCCCCAAGTCAGGCTCTGTGCTGACAGCGCAGAGCCTGGAGCCTGTTTCAGATTCTGTGTCTCCCTCTCTCTCTGCCCCTCCCCCACTCACGCTCTGTCTCTGTCTCTCTCAAAAATAAATAAACATTAAAAATTTTTTTCTTAAAAAAAGAAGAAAAAGTGAGTTTTTAAAATAAGAATATCAAGGAGATTCAAGCAGAGATTAGAAAGAAAGAATCAGAATGAAGACACATGGCTTTGGAAAGTGAAAAAGACAGTTTTTAAATTTAACCTTTTTGGGGGATATTTATTTATTTTTGAGAAAGCACAAACAGGGGAGGGGTAGAGAGAGGGAGACAGAGGATCTGAAGCGGGCTCTGTGCTGACAGTAGCAAACCTGATGTGGGGCTCGAACTCACGAACTGCGAGATCATGACCTGAGCGGAAGTCAGACACTCAACTGAGCCACGCAGGTGCTCCTAAATTTAAACAATTTAATTGTGGAAGTGAAAAATAGAATGAGCACCACTGAAAACTGATTTAATGACCTGAATGATGCAAAAGGAGAACAATCCCACAGTACTAAACCAAACCACAAAGAACTGAAAATTAGAGTGAAAAAATTAAAAAACATGGATGAAACATCTAGGAGACACAAGGTAGGAGTATCAAATGGAGCAAAAATAATAAGGGAGTGAAGCAATAATGAAAGGAGCAATAGCCAAAAATTTTATGAGCTTCCAGAAGGTTGAATTTTCAGAAAGAAAAGACTCACTGAATGCTACACAGCAGTAACCAAAAAACACGTACTTAGGACTTCCAGTTCCAGACAAGACAGGGGACACATTTCTCCGTATTCCTCCTGCTAAATAGAACTAATAGCTCTAGACATACTGTGTAAAACAAACATAAAAAAAAAATCTGATTAACGGAGAGAGAAGGCAGAGCAGCTAGGCACCTCAGCACGCAAAGAGCAACGTAGCAACAAACTCCTTGGGTTTTCTGTTTGCACCCTATGTATTCCGACCAGGCACTAGAGAAGCTGACGGCGAGGAAATGCCAACAGGCACAGACCCAAAAAAAAAAAAAAAAAAAATTAGCTGCAAGAAAACTCTGATTTCTGTAGCCAAAGGAATGGGAAAGGGCAGCCTAACAAGACAGAAGCCTTTGTGACAACATGTACCCCATTCCAGCCAAACTCCAGAGAAAAAATGACACACAACATTCCTACTCCCACTCTCCCACCCCTGGTCAGTGGAGGCTCAGCAGAGAACTTGGATGTCTACCTCTGCCCTGAGGTCACAAGACACACCTCCCACTCTGCACCCGGGGTGTCAGCAGAGGCTTAGTGGGAGACCCGGGCTTCCATCCTCACCCCAGGGGCCATGAGGCAGGACTCCCTGTCCCTACCAGTACAGTGTCTGTTGAGGCCTGCTAAAACAGAATTCAAATTCATAACATAATACCCCAAATGCCCAGGATACTATTTTATTTATTTGTTTATTTATTTATTTTAAAATATTTATTTATTTTTGGTAGCAAGCAGCGCAGGGGTAGAGAGAGGGGGAGAGAGGATTTAAAGTAGGCTCTATGCTGACAGCAATGAGCTCAATGTGAGGCTTGAACTCAAGAACTGTGAGATCATGACCTGAATCAAATTCGATACTGAACTGATTGAGTCACCCAGGTGCCTCCGAGATACAGTTTTAAAAATCAGTTATAAGTGTCTGACTCTTGACTTCAGCTCAGGTCATGATCTCATGGTTCACAGTGGCAGCAGAAAAGTATTCGAACCCCACATTGGGCTCCAACTGACAGTGCAGAGCCTGCTCGGGATTCTCCCTCTCCCTTTCTCTCTGCTCCTTCTCCCCCATGCACTCTCTTTCTCACTCTCTCTACCAAAATAAATAAACTTAAAAAAATCTTTATTAAAAAATTAGTTATCCTACCAAGAACCAGAAAAAGCTTATCTTGAATGAGAGAAAAACAATCAACAGATGCCAGAATGGGGAAACTACAGATGTCAAAATTATCTGACAATGTTTTTAAAGTGGCTATCCTAAAAATCCTTCAATAAGCTTCAATGAGCTCTCAAATGAAGACATAGGAAATATCAGCAAAGAAATAAACATTATAAAAAATAACCATATGGATATTATATAACTGGAAAATACAACAAAAGAAATTTTTAGAAAAAACTCCCTGGATAAACTCAGTAGTAGAGTGGGGGTAACAAAGGATAAAATCAATGAATTTAAGGCCCGATTAATAGTGTGTACCCATTCTGAACAACAGAGAGAAAAAAGATTGGGCAGGGGGAAGGGGGAGGAACAAAGTTCAGCTAACCCTCATCTTATTGGGGTTCCAGAAAGACAGGGGAGAGGGAGAGAAAGTGGGACTGAAAAAGCGGTTGAAGAATTAATTGCTGAAAATTCCCCCGGTTTGGCAAAAGTCTAGATTGAAGAAGCTGTACAGATTCCAGAAGAGATAAACTCAAAAAAATAAAGAAATTCACACCAAGGCACCATAATTATACTTCTGAAAACTACCAACCAAAAAAACAAAAACAAAAAAAACAAAACAAAAAAACCCTTGATAGCAGAGAAAAATGACAAATGACTTACAGAGGAACACCAATTCCAATGATAGCCCAATTCTCATTTGAATGGAGGCTGGAAAGGAATGGTGCAACATATCTCAAGTGCTGAAAGAAAATTACTATCAACTTAGGCTTCTATATCCAGCAAAAAATATCCTTCAGATATGAAGGCAGAAGACTAAGAGAAAGAAACACTAAGAGAAATTGTGACCCATAAACCTCCTCTAAAAGGATGAGTAGGGGTAATTCTTCAGACACAAAGGAAATGATAAAAGAAGGAAACTTGGACTATCAATAATAAAGAAATAACACAAAGGGTAAAAATATTGGTTAATATAAAATGTCATTTTCCTCTAGAGTTTTAAAATTTGTGTTTGGGGGCACCTGGGTGGTTCATAGGTTCAGACCCCACATCAGGCTCTGTATTGACAGCTTGGAGGCTGGATCCTGCTTCAGATTCTGTGTTTCCCTCTCTCTGTCCCTCCCCTGCTCGTGCTCACTCTCCCTCTCTCTCAGTCAAAAATAATTAAGCATTGGGGCGCCTGGGTGGCTTAGTTGGTTAAGCGTCAGACTTTCGCTTAGGTCATGATCTCGCGATTCGTGGGTTCGAGACCCACGTCGGGCTCTGTGCTGACAGCCAGCTCAGAGCCTGGAGCCTGTTTCAGTCTGTGACTCCCTCTCTCTCTGACCCTCCCCTGCTCACACTGTCTCTCTCTCTCTCTCTCTCTCCTAGAAATAAATAAAACATTAAATAAATAAAATTAAATAAACATTAAAATAAAAAAATTTTTTTTAATTTGTTTGGTATTAGAAACAAAAATTATAAATATTGTTGGATGATCTCAATGTATATAATATTTAAGACAATTATATTAAAAAGGAGGGAGGGTAAAGGGACCTAAATGCACATTTCACTTGAAGTGGTAAAATGTCAGCATCGGTAAACTGTGATAATTTATATATGCACAATTTAATATTTGACCAACAAATAAAAAACTAGACAAAAAGATACACCCAAAAACATTACAGACAACTCAAATTGGAATTCTAAAAAATTGTTCAAGTAACCACAGGGAGGCAAGAAAGACAGGAATGAAAAATGAGGGACAAGCAGAAAATAAATAATAAAATGTCATACTTAAGTACTAATATTTCAATAATTATGGTAGATGTAAGTAGTCTAAACAGACCAATCAAAAGACAGAGATTGGCAGAACGGATTGTTAAAAACATGCCCTGGTGAAAATCCTAAACTTTAAGAGAAAAGAATAAAGATCTTAAGCTTCCAGGCAATGTCAATAGCTTGCTTATGAAGGAAAGAGTCTTCCAGAATTATTTTATGGACTCCACAGATTGCCCTTGTTAAAATTTATTGAGACCTAATATTTGTTAGTCACAGTTCTAATCAGTTTATGTGATCTCATTTTTATAATTCTATGGGGTATATATTATTAGGAACACCATTTTCTAGATGAAGAAATTAAGGCTAAGTTTCCCAAAGTCACTCAATTACCAAGAATCTAAGAAGATTCAAACCCAGGGAAAGAAATGAAAGAAACTGAAGAATTAGTTCAAATTAGCGACCTGAATAGGAGAGAGAGAAGAGAGCGACCAGACAGGGAATGGCATATTGGAAGGTTCTGAAGATGGAAAGGAACACCTAATACATGCTGGGTGTTTTAAATACACCATTAACTACCCAAAACCCCAATAAACAGGTATTAGAGTGTCCCTTTTGCAGATGAAGAGACTAAGCAACGTTAGGTAACTTGCTCAAAATTATCCAGTAGTAGGTAATAGAGCCAGAATTTAAAATCTGGGTCAGCTGCCATCTGCTATTGGGTCAACAGGCTGGAAAGGTTCTTGGAACATATTTCCCATAATGGTTGTCTTTATCATTCCATAGTTTAGAAACCTGGCAATTAAAACCTTAAAGAGAAAAATATCTGTCCTACTTCCCTGGGCACTTTAACTCAAGCCCACTGGGTCTGAATGTCATCTATAAAAGAAAGAATTAGACATCATCAGTGTTTTTTTTTAATTTAGTTTTATTTTATTTTATGTAAGCTTTATGCCCAACATGGGGGTTGAACTCATGGCCCTGAGATCAAGAGTCACATGACTGAGCCAGCCAGGTGCCCCTATGGCATCTTGACTTAGTAAGTATCTTAAGCTGAAGGAATTTTTTAAAAAATTTTTTTAATGTTTATTTTTGAGAGACAGAGATAGAGTGCAAGATGGGAAGGGGCAGAAAGAGGAAGACACAGAATCCAGAGCAGGCTCCAGGCTCTGAACTATCATCCCAGAGCCTGATGACATGGGGCTTGAACCCACGAACCGTCAGATCGTGACCTGAGCCAAAGTCAGATGCCCAACCAACTGAGCCACCCAGGCGCCCCAAAGGAATGTTTTAAATATTTTATTTTTAAGTAATCTCTACATACAATGTGGGGCTCAAAACTACAACCCTAAGATCAAGAGTCACACTCTGTACCAGCTGAGCCAGCCAGGCACCCCTAGTGTTTTTCTAACTTCGGTGAATGAAGGGCAGACCAGTGGAATCCTTCATTCAATTCAGGTCCTGTTAAATAGAAGCCCAATGTAAAAGGCAGGTACAAACAGACCAAGAGTGACTGAAGGGAGCTGGGAGATGGAGGGGTAGTGCTAGACCCTCTTCAGTCAAAGCACGCTGTTACAGTCCTGAGTTCTGGAGCTAGTACATGGAGAGGCGCTGGGCACAGAGGGCATGTTGGAGGCATTCTCTTCCATCTTAGTGTAGGATAAGGAGAGAGATGGATGACCTAGATTTTGTTAAAAACAAGGATTTATTCATGTTTTGTTACCATGGACTGCGTATCGAGACATTGTATCTTAAGTCTTTTCTTTGGATGTTCTGGGAAGGATCTGGGCCATAGTCAGACGTGGCTTGATACCAGCTCTTGCCCTTACTAGCTTTTGTGACCTTGGACAATTATGTAACCTTTCAGTTTTCACTTGATAATAAACAGATAATACTGACCTTGGGGAGTGTTGTGAGGATTAAATTAAACATTCAGGATAAAGCAACCATCAGAGAACTGGGGTACTGTAGACATTTAATAAAAAAGCAGCTATTATTATTTGAAACTCTGAGATCTTGACAACTTAAAATCTGCCTTTTCTTTCACAATTTGTGGAGCTTGTTTCTTTCTTTCTTCTCATTTTTCTTTTTTCCTTTTCTTAAAAATGTAGAGTAATGTAAAAAGAGATGGTACTTTTTGCAAATTCTGGAATGTCAATAGTACTGTAAATCCATAAATTTAAGGTGTGGATTATGAAAAATCACAATGACGCTGAAGAAATGATACACTTTTATAATCTAGACCCTGACTAGTGACTGTTATACATGCTGATTAGCTTGAAACCAAACAGCCAGATAATCCATTATTAAAGCATACATATTTTCAAACATAAAATATGCTTTTCTCATTCAAGTATTGAGAAGATAAGAATAACCTAATTTTATAGAACTTTTGTCTTAAAATAAGTGATATTTTGGGCATCATCATATAGTTGGGGGCATAGACTAACCTTCCAGAGCCTGTGGTTTACCAGAGGCTAAAGTGATGGCAGATTTTCTATAATCGTCCATGAATCCCTGCCACTTCCCATGACGCTTAATGGGAGAACATTTTAGAGCATACAGTACTTTGTCAACTGATACTAATGTGTCCATTAGTGTGGCTCCACAGGGAATCTCAGTCTATGCCTAGAGAATGGTCACTTGGGGAACAGAAATAGCTACTTACAGCCCCAGCCTCCCAACAACTCTGCCCTCTGTCCAGACTCACCCTTTTCTTTCAGACCTACCAGAAAGACGTACAATTAGATGTGTGCCATTAAGGGTATCTGCATCATCCACACTTGAGCCATAATCCCTTAAGGCACACCACCTTGATGTTCTTCAAGATCTTATGCAGACAATATCTCATTTGACCCTCACAATACTCCTGTAGCTCAGGTCTGAGCTACATTTTGTTATTCCATTTCACAGATGAGAAAACAGAGTGCAAAATGGTTAAAGTATTTGCTTTGAGGACAGAGGTAAGTGGTAGAGCTATGCTTAGTCCAATGCAATAGCCCAATCTCATGCTGGGTGTGTAGAGGCATCTACTTCGACTGACTGGATTCTATGAATTTCTGTTCTTTGCAAGCCTGAATCAGGATGTGGCCCAAATTAAATATACATAAATGTATTCATTCATTAAAATAACATTGACTGGGAGCCATAGGGTAAGCCACCGCGCTATGATGGGAGTTGGGTCCTAGAAAGTTCAAGAGCTTTGGAATACTCAGAACACAGATATATGGACATCCTGGCCCTAGTAAGTTCTCATCAAGTGCTAGTTATTATTAGTAAGAAGTGCTATGGAGGACACAGATGAATCATACATGGCCCTGACCCTCAAATGGCTCTAAGGTTTAAATAAATCATACGACAGTCTGAAAAAAATAAAAGAACTGAATCCCTTTCTTACATCCTATATCTTATTTTTCATTTTAAAATAAAATCCAGGGGTGACTGGGTGGCTCAATTGGTTAACTGTCCAATTTCAGCTCAGGTCTTGATTTCAGGGTTGTGAGTTCAAGCCCCACACGGGGCTCCACAACAGGTATGGAGCCTACTTAAAAGTTTTTTTTTTTTAACTTAAAAAATAAAAATAAGAGAAATAAAACCCAAAAGGAGCAAATATTTTTGTGATGAAACTATAAAAGTATTAGAAGAAAATACAGGTTAATTTAATCTTGGAGCAAGAAAGGTCATAAACATTCAATAGAAGATAAATAGATATTATATAAAAATTAAAAATCTTGCATGGGCGAAACCAACATAAATATACTCAAAATATCAATGAAAAGTTAGGGGGAATATTTATGATACAGATGACAAACAAGAGGTTAGTATTATTGTATATATATATATACACACATATTGTATGTATATGTATGTATATACATACGTATATATATATACATACAATGTGTATGTCTATGTATATATATACGTATATACGTATATATATACATAGACATACACAAAGTTTCTAAAAATCAGTAATTAATGGGGCACCTTGGTAACTCAGTTGGTTGGGCATCCAACTTTGGCTGAGGCCATGATCTTAAAGCTCATGGGTTTGAGCCCCGTGTCAGGCTCTGTGCTGACAGCACGAAACCTGCTTAGGGTTCTCTCTCTCTGCCTCTCTCTGAAAATAAATAATCAATTTTAAATTATTTTTAAAATGAAAATAAAAATCAGTAATTAAAAGATCGACACCCAGTAGAAAAACTAGCAAAAGATAGGAAGAGCTAATTTATGGTAAAGCAATAATAAATAGTTCATCTGTAGAAGTGCTCAGCCTCACTCATTATAGTTACTAAAATAAAGGCAGCATTGAGATATCATGTGTTACTTTTCATAATGGCCAAGATCAAAGGTTTCATAATACGTGAGTTGTTGAAGATGTTGGAAAACAAAGTCATGTTTTGTTTGTGGGAGTGTATATTTGTACATTTTTTATGAAGGTCAATTTGGCAGTATCTATGAAAAAGTTTTAAATGTGTGCCTGTAGCAAAACATTTCAAATAACCAAAATGCCCATCATTAAAGTAGAGATAAATTATGGCACATATATTTAATGAAATGCCATATAACTGTTTAAAACAAGAAAAGAGGGGTTCCTGGGTGGCTCAGTAGGTTAAGTGTCCGACTTCGGCTCGGGTCATGATCTCACAGCTCATGGATTCGAGCCCCGTGTCGGGCTCTATGCTGACAGCTCAGAGCCTGGAGCCTGCTTCAGATTCTGTGTCTCCCTCTCCTTCTGCCCCTCCTCAGGTTGCACTCTGTCTTTCTCTTTCTCAAAAATAAATAAACATTTAAAAATCTAAAAAAAAGTAAAACAAAAAATAAGAAAAGAAAGCTCTTTGGCTACTACCTATTAAGAACAATTTTCATGATATATTGTTAATTTTTTAAAGCAAAGCACAAAATCATGAGTACCATGTGCTACTGCTTGTATTTTTAAAAAGGGAAAGAAATCATTATTTAAGAATCTACATGAAACTCTTAACATTAGTTGACTGGCAGAAAAGAACTAGAAGGCTAAAGGACAGAAATGGAAGTTAAACTTTCACCTCTACACTTTGTATCTTCTGAATTTTGAATTTTATATTGGTATTAAATGTTTTTAAATTTTAATATTGTTAAGATCTTTTAACCCAGCAATTTCAATTCTAGGAATTAACTCTACAAATGTATTTACACATGTATTCCACATATACAAAGATGTTTTACAAAGTGGTTATATGATGGCTAGAAGCTGCAAACATCCTAAATGCTCATTAAGAGGAGAGCTTAATAAATTATAATTCAGTTATTCATAGAGTTGCATACTTTCATTAAAAGGAAGAAATGGGCACCTGAGTGGCTTGGTCTGGTAAGCACCTGACTTGGGCTTAGGTGATGGTCTCCCAGTTCCTGAGTTCAAGCCCTGCACTGAGCTCCATGCTAACAGTGCAGAGCCTGCTTGGGATTCTCTCTCTCCCTTGCTTTCTGCGCCTCCCCAACTTACCCTCTCTCTTTCTCTTTCTCTCTCTCTCTCTCCAAATAAACAAATAAACTTTAAAATGGAGAAGAAGAAGAAGAAAGACTGATAGAGAATAACCATAGTTTTGAGGCCAGGGTATCTGGGTGGGTCAGTGGGTTAAGCATAGAACTTTGGCTCAGGTCATGATCTTACAGTTTGTGAGTTCAAGCCCCAAGCCCCACATCAGTCTCTGTGCTGATAGCTCAGAGCCTGGAGCCTGCTTCAGATTCTGTGTCTCCCTTTCTCTCTGCCCCTCCCCTGCTCTCTCTCTCTCTCTCTCTCTCTTTCAAATAAACATTAAAAAAACTTTTTTAATAGTTTTGAATTAAAAAAGATATATGCAGAATGAAATGTATTGCATGCTTATAGTATGCTTGTATATAGACTATACAAGACCATAGACTATTTCTGGAAGAATATACAAGAATATACTGTTAATATTGGTTGCCCAGTGGTGTCAGGGGGCGAGGGTATTTTGCAAGGGGCAAGAGAGGTTGGGACTGACATGTGGCCAACAGACAGATGTGGGAAGACAACTTACTTTTCACTGTCTATTCCTTTGTGGCTTTTGAAAATTTTACTATGTGCAAATATTATGCACTCAACAGAAAAATGTTAAGCGCATTATGTTCAAATATAGGGGCCTGTATGTATTGAGTTGAAAGTTGCTTCCCTGTGGGTTCTGTCTGTTGATTCAGCTTCTATCATTAGGGTCGCATGTAAAGTAGATTTAACCCCTCTCATTCTAGAGGCTCTTGAGATATATGAGTACTCTGAGTCCTCACTTCTCTGGCCAAGCTCACTCAGAACCCCAAATTGCTTGTTCTAGGAAAGGCCCTTCCTCATCCTGGTCCCCCTCTTTGAACCCTCCTGATCCCCAGGATTTCTTGGAAAGAGCACTACCCGAGGCTGAGCACTGTGCTTCATGAATGTCGTGGGCTGCTGTCACCTCTCCACTGCTGCTATGACCTTCTCCCTACTGGGGTTTCTGCCTTGTATGGGGAGAATCAAGCCAGTGGGAAATGGCAGGAACACATCCCCCGAGGGCCCTGCCTCCAGACCACAAGGCAAGGCTAGCCCAGTGCTTTTCCTTTCTCCAGGGAGGAGGCAGTGGTCACCTTGTAACTTGTAACCTCTTATCTGCTGCAGAGTCTGGATTCAGAGCAGCTGAAGGGAGGGACAGTTTAGAATACAGTGTTCATGAAATACTCACGAAACATTTAAAAATAAAAAATGCCAAGGTTGTTCAGTGGTGAGGAACTGTGTTCATGAAAGCATCCCCAAGCCATGTTGGGGGAGAGCAAGGCGAAGCCACAGTGGGCTAAACATGTGCGTGTATACCGTGCTCTCCTTGTCCATCGTGGCTCTGTATCAAATAAGGGAGCCTCTGGGCTGCTCTGGGAAGGGCAAGGTGGACCTCAGTGGCCTCTGAAAGCCCTTCTACCCTAGAAACTGTCATTAATTTACCTTAGCCCTTGGCCTTTCTTTTCCTTTTATATAATACTCATTTTTTCTGATTATAAAAATAATACACATTCATCATATACAATTTAGAAAATACAAAAAAGTTTAGAAAAGAACAACCATAATCTTACCACATACTACCATCTATTTCTACTTCTATTTCTTCTGTTTCTTACAAAATTGATCATCTGGCACACAACTTTGTATTCTACTCTTTGGACTGAACATTATAGCCTAACGTTTCTCATGGTAATTGTTTTCAAAACCGTGATCAGCAATGCTTCAAAATGGTCTTCAGTGAAGATATACTGGAATCGTTTGTTTAATCATTTACCTATTTTGAGACATTTTGTTTCCAATTTTTCCCTCAAGAATGCTATGATAAATACCTTTATACATAAATTGACATCTGCCTCCTTGATTAGGTTTTAAATTTCTAAAAGTAGAATTCTTGCATCAAAGGGTCTTTACACATACTGTTCGGTTGCATTCCAGGAGGAATGTACCAATTCACTGTGCATATACAGCTACCTGTTCTGCTTTACATTTGCCAAAATGAGCATCATGAAAAAACCTTTTTTTGTTGTTGTTGTTTTTTTTTTTTACTAATTTTATAGGTAACCAAATGCTATCTCATTACTTTAAAAATGTATTTGCATTTATTTGATTACAAGTGAAGCTAAAATGTGTTTTCATGTGTTTATCATATTTCAGGGGAGTTATATATAAAGTGCCTCCCCAATAGTATTGCTGTATTTGGCTAATCAGGCAACAGTTTCATTATTAATATTGAGTTTTTATATAAGCACCTTTACACTTGCTTCTCTCGTAGAGGAGCACCAAGAAACAAACAAAAGGTGTCTAAACAAGTGCGTGCATAGTAAAAAAAAAAAAAATACAGATTGCAACTGCCCTCCATTATCTTCCATGAGGCTAATTGAGCCTAAAAGGATCCTGATATAAATTTCAGCATTACAGAAAATGAATCCTCATGTTTAATGGTAAGTGCTCTCTGTAGTAATCAGAATAATTGTATTACGCAGTTCTGAAAAGACAAGAAAGGATTGTTTCTATTTCATTGTAGGGGGCTGAGGGGGACAAGACTAGGCTAAGAGGCAAGGGGTATATACTCAGCTCCTGGCTAGGGCCTAGAATGCTTGGATCCTATCCCTAGCTCAATCTCTGACTCTAGTCTCATTTGTCATGGAACTTGAAACAGGTCTTGGATATTTTAAGGAGATCCTCCTTAATCTACAGATAAGGAAACAGATACTCTAGGGGTGGGGGGCAGAAGTCCCTACTCAAGGTTATGGGTTTCTTTTCCATGGAAACAACTGTTTTGAAAAGGGAGAAGAATGGGCTATTGGTCTGTATAACCAGTTAGAGCAGATGGTGGATGAGACTATGCATCCTTTGCTCATCCACAGAGGGGTCCACCCAGGCATTCCCTCATGTTTCTTCCAAGCTCTGCTACTGTGTGAGTCACTGATGGGAAGATTTTCTTTGTATCCTGGACATGGACTGAGTCTCAGTCTGGATAAGATACTTCACAGTATAGTCTCTTGAGGAACTAGTCTATGGATAGCTGGACATAGTTACTCACCATTAGCAGAAAAACAAATGAAAGTCTCTGCTTGTCTCATGGTGTGCCATCTTCACAGCACACAGTAAGCATTTTTAGTATGCTCACAAACTGCCCTACCACTTTAAAATCTGGATCCAGATTGCCAAAGGTAGACTGTCCAGCAAACCCAGAAAAGTAGGGGGCCTCTCCATCCATGGGCCTTCAGTTTCGGCAAGGGCTGCTGCAACACCAGCACCCTCAGTTCATGAGGATGTGCTCTCAGGAGATACGCAAGGTGGTCGTTCATGAGGACATGCTCCTACGTGGTGTGTAACATGACAGCTTTACATCAACACTGCAGATGCTGTCTCACTCTGCAGCAAACAACTGCAGATGCCCTCGGTTCCGGAAAGGTGCTATGGATATTTACAAGTACCCCATGGGGATTCGGAGCTCTTAGAGGGGGAGAAATCAGAAGTACCAGGGAAGATGATGGTTGTTTTCAAGTCTCTGGAGGCCCATGTGATACAAGACAAATTAGGCTTGTTCTGTGGGTCTCACAGGGCAGAGCCACAACGAGTGGGACTAGAGATGGCTGGGAAGGAGAGCTGGAGTCAATAGAAGGAAGACTTTAGGAGCTAAGTCAGACTTCCATGTCAGTGTAGGGTTCCTCTCCTCCCATACTGGCAAGGGTGGTAGTGCCTGACCTTCCAACTAATCAGAGCAGAACTAGGCCCTATCCAATGTAGCATTGGTGGACAACTCAGGATCATCCATAGAGGGGAGCAACTTGATCGAGATCCAGCTCTACTCAAACCCAACTCACCAAGAATCCTCTATTTCCTTGCATTATAAGGAAAACTGATAATATGTGAGGTCCCCCTGGACCCTACAGTTCTCAGTCTATAATTCTGCATACTACACCTATCCATCCCTGTCAACAGACAGCTCACTATATTGCTCTAATTCAGCCGCATTTCCGAAACATTTGAACAACACTATTCTAACAATTTCTGTCCAGATTATTCAGAGAGTCTCTTGCCTTGAAAATTTTTGATGACAAAATACAGATCATTGTAGGCAGAAAGAGGGTAGAGGACATTATGTTTTCCTAAAGCCAGGTGGAGAGTTGGTTCAATTGTTCACTTCTCTTAGACTTTGACACTGAATTCTCTTCACAACATAAAAATGTGCTTTAGACGTATAGGAGGATTAGGAGGAGCTTAACAGAGGACCAAGGGGGAGAAGAAGGGCAGAAATGGTGGGGGAAAGGGGGAGAGGCAAACCATGAGAGACTCTTGAATGCTGACAAAAACTGAGGACTGGTGGATGTGGGGGGGAGGAGGGGTGGGCATGGAGGAGGGCACTTGTGGGGATGAGCACTGGGTGTTATGTGGAAACTAATTTGACAATAAACTATTTGTAAAAAAAAAAAAAAAAAAGAATAGGGTGAACTAAAATGATGCATTGAGTGGGGAAAAAAAACTAGACTTTTGTACCCTGTAAAATTGTCTTTCAAAAGTGAAAGAGAAATAAAGACTTTCTCAAACAAACAAACAAAAAAAAAAATGTGCTTTAGAAAGTTCAGGAAGGTAACACAGATTTTCATTAAGGAAAAAGTTTTCTGATTTGTCTTTAAATTACTAAGAAGGTAGAGGTATAAAAGTATTTTCAACCATGCTTAGAATTCTTAAGCTGCCGTATCTGTTTTCCAGTCAAATTGCCCACTTTTTCTGATGAAGTCTGATGAAAGTAAGGCAGCAACTGCACAGTGCCTACCCAGTAGCCATCCTGCCCTTCCTCCTTAGTAACAGAACCCTGGTTATGGTGCCCAACTGGAACTTCACATGTCGTAGCCTGCACTCCAGCTAAAGATGTCCATTAGGATTTAATAAGTCATGGGAAGGGGTCCCAGGAAAGCTGTTTAATGGAGTGCCCCCTTTGCCCTTTCCTATTTATTCCTTTCAGTTGCCTGAGATGTGAATATGATAGCTGGAGCTGGAGCGGCCCTTGGGACCGTGAGGTGACCTTGAAGATGGAAACCTATGCTAGAGACTGTGGAACAAAAGGATAAAAGTAGCCCGGATATACGTTGTAATCTCTAGGGTAGCCACTAACATAACAATAAAAGAATGTATAATGAAGAAGTTCAGAAAGGGGAGGAAAAGAATAATTAAAAAATTGTTGATTAATCCAAAATAAGTCAAGGAACACTAGAGAAAAGAATATAAAACAGGTGAGGCAAATGGAAAACAAATAGCAAGATGGTGGCTATCAACTCAAACAAACCACAAGCCCAATAAATAGCTGCCGGCCTCCCAGCCTTTCTATCCACACACTGGCCAAAGTGGGGATAATCTGACCCTCAATAAGGATAACAAGAGCACTGGATTCGTATTCACCTAGTATGTGTAAATCCATGAATTCATAATTATATAAAAATCCTATTTGAGCCTCTCAGGACGATGTCGGTGAACCAATTCATTATCTTGAAAACTGGTAAATATAGGGAAAGAATGGGGGCATCTGGGTGGCTTAGTCGGTTAAGCATCTGACTTTCGCTTAGGTCATGATCTCGCGCTTCATGGGTTCGAGCCCCGCGTCAGGCTCTGTGCTGACTGCCAGCTCAGAGCCTGGAGCCTGTTTCGGTCTGTGACTTCCTCTCTCTCTGATCCTCCCCTGCTCACGCTGTCTCTCTCTCTCTCTCTCTCTCTCTCTCTCTCTCTCTCTCTCCTAGAAATAAAACATTAAAAAAATTTCCTTTAAAAAAAAAATATATATATATAGGGAAAGAATGGAGAATTTATCTTGCCTTTCCGATACAAACTGTACCTGGTTGTGTGCTGATAAATGTCTAACAACTGGCTCTCTGATGGGAAAAAGCCCTCATTTACATCATTTGCCAATGTCCATGGTTTAAATTCTCCTACTGGGGCCAATCTCAAGCTACCAATGCAACATCCATAAATACAGGGTTGGGAAGAGATGTGCAGGTAGCTCTCACAAGCTGGTAAAATGTGGCTCCAGCACACTACCGATAATATCCATGAGTAACAAAACAGTCGGTGAAGGGAAACATCTCTCAATCGAAAGTATTCCAACTTAGAAGAAAAAGCGAAATGATAGAATTATTACATCACCAGTTTGCAACTTGCAGTGAATGAATAGATCTTGTCCTTGAGCACCGCAGCTGCTACCATCACACTAGGAGACGCAACTGAATATCACTTGGCTCCTGATGAAAGAATGCCACACCACGTAGGGTCTTGCCAGTGGGAGCCCCCCCAACTCTGTAGAGTCTCTGGACCCAGCTGCCACTTTTGCAGGAAAATACAAAGAACAGGGGACTATGTCAAAATGCACCATGAGTGTGCAATAAGAAATCCGACTGTGGGAAACTCCACAGGTCAAATGCTCTGGGTTCCTCAATAGATAAATTATAAGAACAAGAAAGGAATGGAGGGGAGGCTGGTAGATTAAATGAGATTTAAATGACATAATCAACTTTAATGGGCAAGCTCTTTTATGGGCAGGATTAAAATATAGTGTCTAGGGATGCAGAGTTAAGTGATAAAAGTATAAGCATGCCAGGAAATGATCATTCTAAAGTCGAGAGAGTAATCACTTTTACTGGCATGGAGGTGAGTCTGCAGCAGGTGTATGGAGGGCCCTGTGTTGGCTGCAGTGTTCTTCTTCTTGATCTAGGCTACAAGGACTCATTATATACAACCCTCATGAGAATTCATGAAACTACATATTTGTTTGCAGTGTTCTGTATCTATGTGTGCTTTTACAATTAAAGAGGTTAAAACAGAAGTCAGACGAAAGGAGTGCATACTAATGATTTCATTTAACAAAGTTCAAAACCAGACAAAACGAATCTGTGTGTGTTAGAGGCCAAAAGAGTAGCTACCCTTGGGTAGGGCTAAGGTCTGAAAGGAGGGTCAAGAAGGCTTCTGGGTAATGTTCTGTTTTTATCTGGCTGCTGGTCACGTGAGTGAGCTAACTTTGTGAAAATACATGAGAGGAAATTAATCCGCATTGTGCTAATGCCACTGTGATTCTAGATTTCCTGTTACTTAATCCTAAATCCCTTGACGAGCTAATTGCAGAGTGTCCTCTCTCCACCACTATCACTTCAATGCCACCAGCCCTGTGGGCCCTTAATGACTTAGCACAGCACCAGTTGCTGGGGTTTGGGTCAGTCTCCTCTCCAGGAAGCAGGGAGTCCTGAGCACTGTGCCTCCCACTGCCTCTGAGAGTCAGTCAGCCATTCCACCAGACTTAATGAGCTCTGACTTCTAGAATTACAGAGATGCCTCACCCAGTCACCATCAGCACTCCTACCTGGTCAGGAGTTAGTATAAAGAAATGTGAAATAATCATTTTTTAATTTTTTAATGTTTATTTATATATTTTAAGAGAGAGAGGGAGAGAGCATGAGCAGGGGAAGGACAGAGAGAAGAAGAGAGAGTCCCAGGCAGGCTCTGAGCTGTCAGCACAAAGCCTGATATGGGGCTTGAACTCACAAACCATGAGATCATGACCTGAGCCAAAACCAAGCCACCCAGGTGCCCCGTGAAATTATTATTTTAAAATTTGCTGTTCAAAGACCCAATATTAAAGTGCACATTAGAAATTCCTTAGAGTTTAGCACTGGGAAAATAATTTGTCTCTTTTGACAAAATGACTTGCTTCCCTTTATCACTTAATGAGAGCTATCTCACTCACCACACATTTTTTCTTGCCTGGGCTGCCAAGGAAATCAGAATTACATTTATTGCTGAATGACAGCAACTTTTTCTGGCTGATAGTGACAAATCCCACAGCCTCACAGTCTATCCTGCCAATTTCCAAATCTCTGTTTTCTACTCAATACCACCTCCTAAATTTCTTCAACTGCTCAGTATGACAGACAAAACTTCCCAATCTGACTATAACCAAACCTTTCTGCCTCACCCCTCACTGCCCACAGTGCCTTCTTTGCCAGCCACAACGTTTTTCTCCTCATCTCCCAAATGGACCATCCACTGTAGGCTTGAAGCACTTTCCTTTAAAAAGGTATTAAAAACAACTTCATTGAGGTATAATCTACATGCCATAAAATGCACTTTGTAAGTGTATCCTAAGTACATTTGGGCATGCTCTTATCGCCTTCCTTTTCCACTTAGTGATCTCCTATTCTTTAGGACCCAGGTATTGTCACCTCCTCTGTGAAGTCACACCCAGCAAATCCACACTGACTAAATTTCTCCCTAACATAGAAGTTTACGTGTGCCTCTGTTACAGCATTTAGCGTATTACATTATTATTCCTTATTGACTTTTATGTAGTGTCCACTACAATGTGAGCTCCTTAATGACAGGTATGCATCTAAGACATTTCCCACTGCTATGCTGTCTTCCAGAATGTTAGTCATTGCCCAAAACTGGTCAAGTTGCCTAGAGGAAGCTGCTTATCTCCAGTACTGAATAATCTAGAGACACCACAACTGTGGGAGCTTGAGTTTGTCAGAATGCCTGAACCATGGTGCACACTGGCCGTGAACTCTCATTCCCGACTCAAGGGTTATACAAGAGTCTTAGACTTCAGGGAAGGATATGGGGGAGAGCCTGACACAGAATGGCTTCTAGGGAACATGAACAATATCAATAATATGCCATATTGCATTGGACCTAAGTTGCCACCAATTGTAAGATACATCCCAGTCTCGGAGGTAAAAAGATGAGCTTCTTAGAATCTATGAAGTATGATGAATTATTTACTGCATGCCTTAAGGAAGAGCAAGGAGAAAGACAGGGCAGGACAGAAAACTTGAAATATCCTAACTTTGAAAAGGTTATATAGCACCCATCATGTCCCATTTCTGCCCTGAGAATTTCAAACTACTTTTTAATTTTTTTTAATGTTTTTTATTTATTTCTAGGAGAGAGAGAGAGAGAGAGAGAGACAGTGTGAGCAGGGGAGGGTCAGAGAGAGAGGGAGTCACAGACTGAAACAGGCTCCAGGCTCTGAGCTGGCAGTCAGCACAGAGCCCAACGCGGGGCTTGAACCCACAAACCGCGAGATCCTGACCTAAGTGAAAGTCGGATGCTTAACCGACTAAGCCACCCAGGCGCCCTTACTTTTTAATTTTTTTAAATGTTTATATTTTTGACAGAGAGACAGAGAGTGAACAGAGGATGGGCAGAGAAAGAGACACACACAGAATCTGAAGCAGGTTGTGCTGACAGTTCAGAGCCTGACGCAGGGCTTGAACCACGAGAAGCCGGCCGCTTACCTGACTGAGCCACCGAGGCGGCCTTCATACTATTTTTTAAAAGCACTAAGCTACAAATGAAATATGAAGAAATCTAACAACAGTCTGATTTTTCCAAGGAGGAATACTTTAATATTTTTTTGGAAAACATTAGGTATCACACTTTTTCTAAACAAAAATACCGTTGGTGGGTGATCCCGCTTTGCTGGTGGCCTAGACATGCACTTAATGTGTCTACCATGAGCCATCTGGCACTGGAGGGTGGGAAGGATGGGGGCCGTGGCTGAGCCAACCCCACATAGAGCAGGCCCACTGCACCCCACAGCCAAGCAGCCTAGAATTGGGGCCTGGGGCACTCCCTTGCCTTCATCTGCTCTACAGGGGCTTCAGATACTTCATTTAGAGAAACACAGAAGGACCAGTCTGGGGAGTGTCCCACTTGAATCACCTGGAGGGAGTTTCTGATGCAGGAGGAATTTGCATTTCTGGCAAATTCCCATGTGATGCCGATGATGCTGGTTTGGGGACCGCACATTTAGAACCACTGACCTAGTCTAAACTACTCATTTTACAGAGAAGAAACTGGAGCACTGAGAAGGGAAGACGCTTGCCAAAGATTGCGCTGTGAGATTAGAGTGAAGCTGAACCAGGAGACCTAAGCCCCACCTCCTGGTGAAGTTACACCCTGTAGCCTCCTCTCAGGTAGCTTCAGTAGTTGCCAACCCAGAGAGGAGTGCCAAATGGTCTGATAAGCACTTTGTACCTAAACATTGAAGTTTTATAATTAAAATTTACAGATAGCTGCTAATAAACGAGACTCCTTGGGCCATTAGATTTACTGGCGCAACAAACCCACCCAACCTAAGCCATCATTCCTGTTTGTCCTTAAACACTGGATTTCTCCTTCCTCATCCTTCCTTTCGCTCCGTCCTTTTCCTCTCTGTCTACATTCTTCAGAGCAATTTGCAGTACGATTTCCCCAAAGACTAATATGTTTACAAGTTCTTTCTTGTCTTGAGTCCAAGTGTCTCCTTCACATTTTCCAGTAAGACTCTCCGTCCTGCTGCTGCCTCATCCATTATCGCAGAAGCAGAAGGAAGACAAGCAGGACCAGAAGCATTGGTGCACAGAGTCCTACAACATAAAACACTTCCCAGGGAACTTTCCGTGGAAACCCAAATTCACAGCAATTAGGTGAAACGACATATAGAATCAAAGACATGTTAGTCTAGCAGTTATTTTCTTCATTTAACAAAGGTATCGTCTTTTTTAAAAAAATTTTAATGTTTGTTTTTGAGAGAGACAGAGACAGAGACCTCAAGCAGGGAGGGGCAGAGAGAGAGGGAGATACAGAATCCAAAGGAGGTTCTGAGCTGACAACACAGAGCCCAATGCAGGGCTTGAACTCACAAGCCTCGAGATCATGAGCTGAGCTGAAGTTGGATGCTTAACCGACTAAGCCATCCAGGCTCCCTTCACAAAGATGTTCTACTATGTGCAAAGGAGCATGTCTCACTAATAATTGGGGTCTGCCGGAATTAGGTTTTCTTTTCTGTCTGAACCTCATCCTGCTTTTAACTGTGCCATTATCCATCATGGTCCTATTCCTGAGCACCTAATACACATCCCACTCCATGTGTACATGCTCGGAAGGGCTAGTTGAATGAGCTGAATTTAAACCTGGCTGGACCCTGCTTAACTCATAGGAGCTTCCCATTCTCCCCATTGCTTTGTAGCCAGAATAGGCTATTTTCCCAGCCAAAATCTGGCAACTTCGACATAGTGCCTGAGAACATACCCTCCTCTCCCCAGCATCCCCAAAACTAAAGGGCTTACAGACAAGTAACCCACTTTGGAGAAAGTCATGATGAAATAAAGTTGAGTTGCTTACTATGGAAACCCGGCAATGGCCAGAGATGAAAGGGGAAGACCCACCGAGGACAGGGATGTAGGGTGATGATATAAAGAGGAAGAAATAAAATTTTGTCAGGAGAGTTCTTACTGCAGAAATTAGGGAAGGTAGAGAACAAAACAGAAACACTTAAAAGAGGGGGAAGACAAAGGGGTTCCTAGGGATTCCAGGAAGGAGAAAGACCAGGGAAGTCGTACAATGCAGGGAACTGAGGTATAGGGATGGGGTGGAATTTGCAGCAGCGTGGAGACTGCTGCTGCCAGCTGGAGATGAGGGACTGGAGATGAGGGACTGTGCTTCCCTGGGACTACCACACTGACAGAAACAGCTCTGGGCAAATGGAAGCAACACTGGGTTAGCAAAAGTGGCCTGGAAGATGGAGGGGCTCGCCGTCCTTCTAGAAGCCCGTTCCGTATGAAGCTCTGTTCCACTTGTTCCACTGAGGGCAATGAAGAAGAGTCATGTCTCTGCATATGATTTTACTCTCAAGATCTGCACGCTCTACAGCCCAGCAATATCTGTCCTCTCGACCAGTGCTTCTCAAAGAGCACACAAATCCTCTAGGGGCCTTGCGAAAACCCAAATGCCAGCCCCCTGGCCCCCAGACGTTCTTATTCAGTAGGTCTGCAGTGAGGCCTCTAATTTGCATTTTCAACAAGCCCCCAGGTGATGCTGCTGCTGTGGCTGGGCAGGTCACACTTTGAGTAGCACCACTTACAAAGCCAACCCCGTAATGGGGGGCGTGCTGGGCACAGAGGGGCAAAGCCCTGGATGCAAGGAGGTGGCTTCTCCGGAGGACACTGCCCTCCCTCCCTGAGATGGCTGCAGGGCGAAGGCCACACCGTGCTCCCCACCCTAGTCATCTCTTCTCCCTGCCCTATCTCTGCAGCTCCTGCAGCTACTTACACGTTTTCTCCAGGTCCTTCGGCTCTGGAAGCAATTGTATCGACCTGTGCCTGGGACAGGTCTGTGGCTGGCAGATGCCCTGAAACACTGAAGAGCCACCCAAGGCTCAGGAGACACGGGCCCTCTCCTGAGGTTGGCTTCATTTGTCTGCGCTGTCTGGGACCAGCGGTGAGCAGCGCTCCTGACAATTCAGGAGCCTCCCTGCGCTTGCTTGAGGCAGGACTTCCTTGGATGCCTTCCCGGCAGAGAGCTCTCCACCTGCATTTCATCTAACATATTTCCGCGGAATCAGACACGTGAATGCAAAACCATAAGTACTGGAGATGGAACCAGCCTAGTATCTCATTTAGGGCCTATCCCCGAGGGCCAGCCTAAGAAAAGCAATTACAGTACAAGAACGGAGTCTTTTCACACATGGGATTTAGAGGTTTCATACAGCTTTGAAGTGTTTCTCATCTTTCAGACTACCACCTCCTCCAAATCAGTGTGTGCAGCGGTTTTGAGCTGTGAAAGGAAACTAGTAAATTCAGGTAACGAAGCCTGTGTCCAGACCTGTGACATGTGGTCAAGACTACTAATGATGCCTCACTCTAAGACCACATGACGAACTTCTCCCTTGTTGAAGTTTAATGTTTTCCAGTGGTTGTAATCCTGAGGGGGGTCCTAATTTTTTTCTTGACAGGTTATTAGGGCAGTGGAATACATTGACGAGGTAAAAAGTCCCACAGTAACAAAGCTGAATTGAAAGAGGTCATGGGTGAATCATGGGAGAAAGGGTATACATTGAGAATTCAAGTGGATTCAATGCCACAGACACTGAGCAGTCCTCTGGGCCAGACACCGTGCTGAGGGGGTGGAAAGCACCACAAATAAAAAAGAAATGATCCCAAAGGACAATAACAACCCTACCCATCTTTCTAGTGATTTATGCTGAAAATTAATCTAAAAATATGTTTATAACTCACATCTCACTTTATTTTCATAATTACCTTTACAGAGTGAGTACAGCAGGAATTAATAGCATCATTTAACAGACAAACTGAGATTCAGCAGTGAAATTATGTGCCCGAGCCTGGCCCTCAGCCTTCATTATTAAGATTTTATTACTAGCTTTTATTATCAAGTGTGTGATAACTATCATATTGGAATCAGATTTCATAATGAAAACCCTCTGTTTGAAATCCCTAGGATTTAAGAAGCTCCAAGACATAAAATATCACCTAACATATGCAGGCACTGGATTTTGGTTATTTTCCATTGTTCCCCCTTACCCTCTGCCCTGTAAGTATTTCTGCCCCCGATTCCCCCTTGATCTGCAGCCTGAAAGGCCCACCCCTGTAACTAGTCACCTTTTCAGTAGAATCTGGCCAGCGAAAGGAAGCAGCAAACCAAAGGGTAGCAACAGAGAGAGGTAAGGGTATTTCCCTCTCTCTTGACTACTTTCACCACAGCACCTCCCTGACTCCAACTCTCACTGGAAACTGGTAATACCATTTTCTCCCCTTCCCACCCCCCCACCAGCTGTGCTAGCAGCTTCCCCTCTTGTTAATACCTGGGTACCTCACTTCCCCCTGTCGGTTTCCTTAATGCCACCCACACCTCTGCAAATAGTATCTTCATTAAAATCTCTTGAACCACCTCGATGAGATTCTGTTGCTTTGCTAGGACCCTGAACCACACACACATCTCTCCCACGTGGCTCTAACCTGTAAAAATAAATCTAATGCCCAAAGGAACACAGTGAGCCTAAAACATCCACAGTCACAAACTCATTGATTTTTCCCTTTTAATAATTAATGTCTGTTTCTCCAGTGCTTATTTGCCACAGTCTTACCCTGGGCCCTTGTTTAGCCCTGGCCTGAACTTTTGTGATGGTCTCCTGAGTAGAGTCCTATCTCTAACGCCTCCTACCTTCAATCGATCCTATCCACAGCCTGCTACTGGACTAAATTTCCTGGTGCACAGCCTTGATTATGTCATTCGGCTATGGCTCCCAAATGACTACAGAATGAAGTTCACCCTCCTTAGCCAGCATGCAGAGCTCTCACCTGTGTGTCTAGCCTTATCTACAACTCCCCTGTGTGCATCTGTGCTCTCTGTTCCCCAACCCCTCTCCAGAATGCATAGTCTTAATTGTATTTACACCATTCCCTTAGTTTAGAAAGGCCTTAGCTTTGAAACTGTTCACAGACTTCCAGGTCCAGCCCAAACGTCACCTCCTGCCTGAAGATTTTTCTCTTTCCCTACAGAGATAAGCGACCGCTTTCTCCAAAACTCTCATGGGTCTTTTTGCATCTCTTTCTTATGGCCCTTAGCATGTTGAACGTTGCAGTGCATTTATCTGTGTCCATCCTATCCCATACCCCATTCTAAGCCTCTTTCCCAGCCCAAGGCAGTGTGGTTCATGGCCATACCCCAAAGGATGAGCACAGGGCAACGCACAGAACAGTAACAGCAAGTATCTGTTGGATAAATGAATGCATGAATGGATTTAACTTCATATCGCCTCAGTAGCTAACACAGCACCTATTGTGGTTAGACTTTAAAATAATTTGAATAAGCTGAACAAGTTGGATAAGGTGTGCTAAATGTCGTATATGAGATGCTACATATGAACACACCTGCATATTTGTTTGTTTTGTGTGACTGTCTCTTAATATGAATATATACTATTCCATTTATAAAAAGACCTCTCCTGAGGCGCCCGGGTGGCTCTGTCCGTTGAGTGTCTGACTCTTGTTTTTGACTTGGGTCATGATTCCAGGGTCATGGGATTAAGCTCTGCATTGGGCTCTGTTCTTAAGATCCTCTCTCTATCTCTCTGTCTCTCTCTGTGTCTCTCTCTCCCCTTCTGCCCCTCTCCCCCACTCAGACACACAATCTCTCTAAAACTAAAAATACAGAATAAAATAAAAAATAAAAAAGATCTCTTAAAAAAATATCTCTGGGGAGAATGGTACCACATACATAAGCATCTTTAAAAACAAATAAAAACCTAGATGTGCCCAAGCTGAACAAGGTTCTAAAAGAGGTTTCTGAAGGGCACTTGGAAGCATGCAGCTTTGAAATATTCTACTTCTTTCTCATTTCCTATCAGTCAGCCCCATCCTTTCCTTGCATCCAATTTTGTTTAATGAGGCTACTGCAATGTATTTATTTTGGGGTGATTGAATTTAGAAAGACATTCATCTAACACACAATTGCTGCCACAAGCTGAATGGCTGAATCATAACAGGGATGATGGCATTAATCCGAGGACAGCTGTTTCTTATCATTTTGAACACACAGAAGAAGCTCAGGCCAGGCAAGAATTTTTGCTTCAGTCGCAAGATGGGACTGATAGGATCTGAAGCAGAAATGCTTCTGGGCAGGTGGAAGTAGACAAGGAGAAAGAAGAAATGAGGGGCTGAACCTGTGATTTTTAGCACTTTGTCTGATGGGTGAGAGTTGCTTCTAGCCCTTTGGGATACTAGAAAATTCCAGTTATAAGGAGATAATAGGATAAAGACAGCAGAGGCATCTGTGTGGGTAACTAACCTTTTAAGAAGCACTTACGGGTGTGTTGTCAGGATTTCCAGCTATTAGAGAACAATGATGACGATACCGGCTCACATTCACATGGTACATTAGTTTACAACATGCTTTCACATTCACTATCTCAGGCAAGTGAGGCTGGAGGCTGGTATACACCGGGCTAGCTGTCTGTGTGCCCAGAGCTCAGGGGCATATCAAGTATGGTTCCCAAGGAGCTGGGATGCCCCTGCCCAGAGAAATCTCCATTGACACTTGCCTGCTGCAGATGCCCAGAGTCCTCCATCAAGGTACAGGCATCCCTTCTTTGAACTCAGGCACTTTGACTGTTCGAGCAAAAACGTCTCTGGAAATAAGCATAGAGCCAATTCTGTAACTCATTTACACCTGAGTATGAATGCGTTCTCAGCACCTTCTCAGCAGAACAGCTGGCTGAGGTTTTAAGCAGGTCATGAAAGCATTGAGGGTAAAAGGAGGTTGGGGGCCCAACAAATAGATGTTGCTGACACTCGCTACAGCCTTTAACAGGAAACAGGCAGAGTGGTATTAATTCAGCATCGGATCTTAATATAGCTAAGAGCCGCAGAATAATCTGCCACGTACATATACCGTACCAAGTGCTCTAAAACTTCCCCAACAGACAACTTCCAAAGGTAATAAAATGTTACGAAACTTCAAGTTTTTAAAGGCCTAAATTTGAAATCACACTGCATCCTGATAAAAACAACCCTCATTCATTCATTGATCCATCTGTTCACATATTCATTCTGTAGCCAGTAAGCTGAGCAACCAAAACTCATGGAATATAATGAAACCGTTATTTTTAATCTCCTACTGCCTTTTAAATTTATCAGGGGTGAAATGGAGAGAGATCTTCCCTTGCCTGTAGACAGAAAGTCAAGCATGCCCCTGGGCTCTGGTGGTCCCTCCCAAGTAGTCAAAAGTCCTTCCTTCACTTTGAGTCACAATTACAAACAGTTTCAATTCAATAAATTAAAATAGCCACATCCACGCAGTAACCAAAATTTCTAATCTCATTCGGGGGGGTTTTGGCAGGTGGGAGACCAGGTTATGAGTCTTCTCTTTCCTTCTTTATACTCCCATCTTGCTAAGTGGGGTTTTGACCCCTCCTGGAGAAAGAGAGGAGAAGGAAGGTGGCGGAAAGTGCTTGTTTGATTAGGGCCCTGGTAATATGGCACCATACCCTCTAGGGTTAGCAGTCATCTAGAACTCTCTCTAGTAAGTAGTAGTAAGGCATTACTACTGTGGGTTCTTCCAAGACCTGCGCTCCCCACTCCGAGACCAAGACTCTCCCATCCCCCCACCCCCATCAGTTGAGGATCTATTAGTTAAACAAAAACAATCCATGCAGACAGAAGCTCTTGCCTCAGGCCCTGGAAATTACCCAGCCTCACCCAGCTTCTCTGCTGGGCCTATTTACTGACTCCCTATTAAACAGATCTAAGGTGCATCGCACTCTAGCTCTCCCCAGCAGGAGCGCATATCTGCTCCTTGGAGCATTCTTTGACCTAACAAATTCTGGGAGTGTTGGCCAATCAGGAAGCAGCAGCAACGTCCATTGCTCTGCTGCCAAAGCAAGAGCCAGCCAGCCCTGTTCTTTTTTTTACAAATTTCCAGGTTGGGATTCAGACCCACCTGGGCCTCCAACAACTGCGGAATGCAGCCCAAGCTCTGAGTGGTTCTGTTGAGAGATGGATGAGATAAGGTGGGCTCCTACACCCCTTCCTCCCTGGGGGGGGTGGAGGGGAGTACTTAACACATTCACTGCTCCCTCCAAAGAAATCCTCTTCAAAACCCTCAACAATGGTATCTTATGACTCTTGATGTGAGTGAGAGCCCCAAAAGTCATGTAACCATTTTTCGGCTGAATCCCTATCCAGATTTTTTAGGTGGGCTGTCCCACAACTGATCTATCTGATAGCTACTGTGTCTTGATCCTTTGTGGGAACTTGTAGTCTAACCCTCTGTTACAATTGATTCATGTATATGGCCAACAGTCATTGAAGGTCTTTCTTAGTGTGGAATGTTCCTCTCACCCACCTCTTTTCTCTTCCTCATTTAATCTATTCTTTACCTTCTTGCTATCAAAAGTTATGATGGAGAATCCATTCATTCTCTCTCTCCACAGATTTCCAGCTATCACTGTAGACCTGTGTGAAAAAAATGTTTTCACTTTCTGTACCAAAATGGAGAACAAGCAGACTGAGAAAACATAACATGAAAAGCTACAGTAAATAATGAAAATATTAGACAGTAACTTTTTTATAGCAACTTTTTTTTTAACCCAAAGCATAGAATGTTGTCTCTTTGGATTTGTGTTCTTCAAAGTTCAAGTAGCAAAGTTGTTGCAAAGCTATTGCAAACACAAGTTTTTAAAATGTTATAGTAAAGAAGGTGCTTTATCCTGTGTTCCCAGCCCATAGGGTCAAGGGTGATGGGAAACAAGCTGAGGATAAACAGGGGACAGAAAGGAATTTAATTATTGCTAAACAAACATACTTTATATAGCATATAAACACAGCCATATGGACAGGATAAAATAAAAACAGGAGTTGAAAGGAATACCAAGTGCTCTAAAACTGCCCTACCAGACAACTGGAACTTCTAATAGGATTTCTCAAATATCATATAACAGCTGTCTACTTTGCCAAGCCCTTGAGTCCTTACCCTAAATAGTTTTTTTAAATAATCATGATGATCGATAGCCATCATTTACTTAGAGCTTTTTCTATACGGGGCACTGCACTAAATGATTTGTAGCATGTGATATTCTCACAACAGTCCTTTGAAAAAGATACTGTTTATTCCCATTTTATAGATGAGGAAAAGGAGCCTCAGTGATTAAGGCACTTGTCTTAAGTGTGCACTTGTGCGCCTTTAGTGGAGAAAATGTTAGTTACGCTTGGCTCTCAGTCATGTCAGAGCCCCTGCTCCTTCCACTGAACTAGAGGCAGATATAAATGAGTGTTCCACTCCTAATTTGCCCATTTGTCTAGAAGCAAGGGAAAAGGAATTTCATCTTCATCTAGAAGCCTTTGATTTCTTTTTTCTTTTTTTTTTTTTTTTTTTAGAGTTACCCTAAGTGGCCAACTGGTCTTTGTGCTAGTGAAATCTCCAGCAATCACAATGACCCTCTGTTATAGAACAGCGATGGAATACAGCTGCCAACTGCCTCCTAATTGTCTTCTGTTGAGGAATGGATCTGCCCCAACTCCAGGATGTTGGGGGAAGAGAGAGGGAAGGAGCTGGGAATACGAGGTTTTTTCCTATTACTCAGTGTCAGCCCCTACAGGAAGCGGTATGTAGCAAGCAAGCAAGTACCTTCACCACATCAGGCTAATCTAACAAGACCATATGGCAGGATTCCCTCTTTGGCTCCAGTTCTCTGTGGCCTTCACCCTGTCCTATCTCTACATGAATAAACCTTCTCATCCCTTCCTTCCACCCTCTTTTTTCCTCTCCTGACAAATACTTGCTGAGCACCAAGTACCAAGCACTGTATTTCATACAAGGATGTAACAAGAATTAAAGCTTGGTCCCTGCCCTCAATGATCTTATTATAGTCTAGTAAATAAATCAGACACATTAGCATCCAATTACAGTAGTGGGTTGTGAGGACCACAATTGTGAGCCATAGAGGAGGAGAAATGAGGGAAGGTTTACATGAAAAAACAAAACCTTTCCCAGTTTTTCCTGTTGGGACCATATTCATCCTCATTCTTGAATTCTGTTCCACCTTGAAGCTCTGTCAGAGAACCCTGTGGCATTTTGGCTTCTATCCGTCACTTTGGGCTGGGTTTATTTCCTCCATTCCATTCAGTATAATTCACTGCACATGAGTATGTACTAGCTATACTGTGGGGGAGGAAAATGACAAGACCACTCCCAGATCCACTCCCTCAAGGAACACACAGGAGAAGAATTGTGTGACACAAGAGAGGGTTAAACCAAGTGCAATGGAAGATATTGTGGGGATCAGTGATACCCCATTAGAGAAAGCCAACATCATGGAATGCTTCAGGAAAGAAGAAGTATTGAGGTGAGCTTTGAAAAGTGAGCAAGATCTCTCTAGTCAGAGACAAAAAGGAAGGCATGCTATACTTTATGACAGATTCAGGGAAAGCAGGGAGATGGAGAAAGAATGGAGACAGGGTGTTTGAGGGAATTGTAGTAGACCAATGGGGCTGGCGTGTAGGATACACGGTGGAGAAGAGCAGTGTAGGTAGAGAAAAACCTGGGAAGACTAAATTGGACCAATCCATGGGGACTTTAAATACTGTAAGGTATTTGTATTTAATGTGTAGGCAGTGGGAAGCCATTTTGAGGTACAAGTATGTGACCAAAGTTGTCTTATGAGATTATGGTTGAAAGGTAAGAGATAGGGAGACAAGTTAGGGCGTGACTATAATAGTCCAGGTGAGAGAGGCCATAGGTGCTGGTGAGAAGTGGCAGTGCGCACGGAGAACTGACACCCTTGAGTCAGGGATGGAGTGTTACCCATTTGTGTTCCTGTAATGTCCAGCACTATTCTCCGCCTTAATTAGCTTTTATAAATCTTTCTGAAATTGAACTGCGTTGAAGATTCAACTTGGATATATGAACTTATGTCTTGCAGGTGTTTCGTACTTTTTGCTTTAATCTTGTCACCTAAGGCATCCAATTCCAAGTCATAGAAGGTTTCTGCCCAAGGTTGTCCTTCTCTGGCATTTTTGGGGATCCTCAGAGCAGTGATGCCTCGTTCACTGTCCTTATTAGCTCATGCACCATTTTAATTGGTTTGCAGCTGTCTGCGTGGACACACCTGGTTTCCTTTCTGGAGTCAGCTGGGGCTGCCTCACCCTTCCCTGCCAGCTCTGGCATCTGGAACATCACTGACCAAGAAGACTCAGGAAGTCTGCTGAGCTCCGAAGCATGCAAAGAATGGGCTCTCGTGGTGAAGGCTAAAGACCAGTGGGCTGCCTGGACCCACACTAAGGCAACTCTCTAGTAAACCCACAGTCACTTTAGGCAGGCACTTCTAGGAAAGGGAGGAGGAGGGCACAGCAGTAGCCAACTGTAGGGACCACCCATGGTGTGACGCTTGAATCCTAGATGACATCTGATATTCACGTCAGTAGGGATCTATTAAATGGTTGAGAGGACTCATCTAGGAAGTAACCCACCTCAAGAGATGGCTTAGAATTATGGAATTAATGAGGCTCCAGTCTGTCAAATCCAATGTAGGGGTCAGATTGGACTGAGATCAAGACCTCAATTTAATCAGAAGATAATGGCTAATTTTATTGAGCATTTACTAAGTGCCAAACACTTTTCTAAGCACTGTTGTTATAATATATTTCATGCTCACAATGACTCTATCAGGTGAGTACTATTATTATCCTCACTTTGCAAGTGAGGAAAGAGACACAGAAAGGGTAAGACTTGCCACCAGTCACACAGAGGGCAGATGGTGGAGTCTGGATTTGAACCCAGCGAGTCTGACTCTAACGCGTACTGAACACGCCACTTTCTGCTTTTCTCTTTTCTCTTGTTCTCATCACTCTGACCAGCAGGAATGGAAGACGTAAGAGGCCTGAAGTGTGACAGCTCCTTCTGAGACATGAATGTTCTGAGCATTAGCATGATGCAATGAGAAAAGCTTGAGTTTTGCATCCAAAGAGGCCTGTCTTAGAACCCCATTTCCATCATATCTTAGTGAACGACCTGGCACAATTTACTTAATTGCTAAGGGTTACAGTTTCTTGGGTATAGGACAGAGGCAACACAGTCTTCAAGCTTGCTATGAACAAAATAATGTACCCAGTCCCGAGGCTGGCACAACGTGGGTGCTCATTAATGGTCATTATCATAAAGAGAGGTGGTCTCTGTGAAACCTGGGACAAGGAAGCAAAGAGTAAGAACATAACTTGGTAGATCCAGCAGTGCTTAGAGGAAAGAATGTTCAATGTTTTGATTCTAGAAAGGCTGAGAGAGGCCGTGCACCCTATCTCCCTACAGCTTGGTCACAGTATCCCTGAGATACCTGCCTTCTCTTTTCCAGCACTGGACTCACTGATGGGCATTCCAGTCTGTGATTTGTTCTTTGTTCCTATGGCTCCAGCCGGCTCTGCCCATGGGGGTCCATCCGACCCCACTGTTCTGCTTCCTTGAGGTAGGGATGGAATTGGGCATGTGTACTGCTAATTAAGTCCTAGTTCTGATACTAAAATCCTCAGTCACAGTTTTCATGCTAAACCTCAACACCTGACTTCTGTGCTTGACCTTCAAGTGGATAAATTAAACAATAGTGTTATTTGGTTTTTCTTTTCAGTCCAGTGGGAATTTAAAGAAAATTCTCTTCCTTTTCTTGGTGCTACAGCAGGAGGTACTCAAAAGTAATCTGAGGTCTGAGCCCTGTCTCTACCTCTTATTAACTATGTGACCATGAGCAACTCCAATCCTTGCCCTTGTTACCTCAAGAGTTCTTAGAAAGGCTGAATAAAATAACAGGTGTGAAATGTGTCTTGATTGCAAAGAAGCACATGAATGGAATGGCAGGAGTTATTATCGCTGAGCTTTTATCTAGTTGGTGAAATTCTGACAACATTAAATAAGATTCTTTGGAGCCATCTGGGACTTGGGGTGCCCTAGAATCTCAACACTGGTGAGTGTTGTCAGTACTAGGGGCAATACTGAGTGATCTTGAAAGAATTGAAATGAGATTTGTCCTCTGGGGTTTAATGAGGACATTAGCACATAATTGATTACAGCAGAGATTTGCTAAGTCATCTTAAAGAAACCGAATGGTTCTCAGACCAGGAAAACTTAATGAAATCTGATTGAAAATATTAATATAGCTGAAGAAGTAAAGCATCTGTCAAATGGGATATTGACTAGCCATGAAAATACAAGGAGAGGCAAACCATAAGAGGCTCTTAAATACAGAGAACAAACTGAGGGTTGATAGAGGTGAGGGCCTGGGGGTTGTGAGAAGTGGTGAGGGGCATTGAGGAGGGCACTTGTTGGGATGAACACTGGGTATTGAATGTAAGTGATCTACTCCTGAAGCCAAGACTACACTGTATGTTAGCTAAGTTGACGATCAAAAAACAAAAAAACAAGGAAAGGAGGTCAGATAAGCAAACCCTAGTATGACCCATCTAATACCATCCAGGGCAAAGGAGCTCTAGTTAAGAAAGTGACCCAGGTAATTCTGGTGACAAGTATCTTCCTATTATAGAAGTCTAAGTCAGATGTCGCTAAACATCCTTTTAATGATTTCCCCTTTTCCTAACTGTAAGCTTATCAAGCATACTGATTTCATTTTGGTTTCCCATGTAGATCCACCTACTGGAAATGACTGGACTTGGGCATTCTTTGGCAACTATATTTTTTTATTGTGAGTTAATTAACTGACACCTAATTGTTTTTTAAAATACTTTTAAGTTTATTTATTTCGAGAGAGAGAGAGAGGGAGAATCCCAAGCAGGCCCCTCACTGTTAGCACAGAGCCTGACATTGGGCTCAGCACTGACAGTTTGATCTCACAAAATAACACTGTTGTGAGATCATGATTTGAGCTGAAATCAAGAATCAGACACTTAACTGACTAAGCCACCCAGGTGCCCCTAACTGATACCTAATTATAACATGACTTCTTATGAAACCTGTTTATCAGGCTAGAATGCTCTTATCATAGGACTTGAGCATTCAATATCTCAGCAATTGTACCTTCCCCTGTAAATTACTAACTTAGCATTTCTACATGTACTCTGAATTCCAAACCTGGTATCTTTGCTCATGCAGTCCATCTCTGGCTAGAATAACCTCTTTCCCTCCACCCCTTAGCTCCATAGACCAAATCCCATCTTTGATTCAAGACTCAAGTCAGGTGCTCTCTCTTCCATAACCGCTTCCATAATTGCAATTCCATCTCTGAAGTCCAATAGCTCATTTCGTGCTCACTCACGTTCTCCATCTTATGTTAGAATTCTGCAGTAAGAGTGAGGTCTCCAAGAATTCCAGAAATAAAAGTCATTTCTTTGCTCAGAGCATTCTTCCGTTGTAGGAAAACCTTCCTGGGAAATTAAATTCATTCAACCTTTCATGTATTTACTCAGTCATTTAACAAATATTTACTAAGTGCCTCTATGTGTTAGGCAGTGGGATATGGTGGTAAGTAAGACTGACAGGGCCTCTACCCTCATCCAGCTGCTAGTCTAGTGGGGAAGCTGAACACTGAGAAACAATAAATCAAAGCTCTGGTAAGTACCATTAAGGAGAAGGACAGAGTGCTGCCAGAGTGAAGATTAGGCTTTTCTAGGAAAGTTACATCTAAGTCTAAACCTGAGCTAAGACTTAGCCAGAAGAAGAGGAGGAGGGCGCTTGAAAGAGTATAAACTGAATGATCTCACTGCCCAATGTCACTGAGCTGCAACAGTCCCTGGCCAACTATCCTGCCTTCAGATAATGCTAGGAACAAATTCACTGACGTTTTTCCTTGGTCCCTTTGTCTTCCAGCTCCAGGCAGACCACCCCCTTAACACCAACAGTCTTCCCAGTCACCAAAGTATGATATATGTTGTATTTAACCTTTCTTACGTATAATTACATCACCATTCACTGACTGATTTTGTTTCATGTTCACTTTTCCTAACTTCATACTCAAAGGGTGACATTAACTTCATGTTTCAGGGGTTCTTGTTGTCAGTTCTTTGACCACATGAAGAAATGAAAATCTTTGTTTTGTTCACTGCTGTATCCCCAGTGCTAAGACGCCTGCCACATAGTAGATGCTCAACATATATTCACTGACTGGGTAGGTGGGTGGGTGGGTGGATGGATGATGGACAGATGAATGGATAGAAGGATGGATTTGTCTTCCCTCTTACACCAGAAGCTCTCTAAGAGCATGGTACTTGCCAAGTTCACTTTTGGGTTCCTCCAGAACTTAGAACAATGCCATGCACATGGTAGGTAATCAATTTGCTTGAACTTTGCTTGAGTTTTTCCATAACTGGAAAGAACGCCCTTCTTTTCAGGCAGCTGTTTCTGCAGCTGAACTGCCTTAGCTATTAAAGTTCTTCCCACTCCTTGACTCAGTCAGTTAAGCATCTGACTTCAGTTCGGGTCATGATCTTTTGCCTTATGGGTTAGAGCATTGCGTCGGGCTCTGTGCTGACAACTCAAGAGCCTGGAGCCTGCTTCAGATTCTGTGTCTCCCTCTCTCTCTGACCCTCCCCTGCTCACACTGTGTCCCCCTGTCTCTCAAAAAAAATTTTTTTTAATATTTTTATTTATTTCTAGGAGAGAGAGAGAGAGAGAGACAGCGTGAACAGGGGAGGGGTCAGAGAGAGAGGGAGATACAGACTCTGAAATGGGCTCCAGGCTCTGAGCTGGCAGTCAGCACAGAGCCCGACGCAGGGCTTGAACCCACGAACCGCAAGATCATGACCTAAGTGAAAGTCAGACGCTCAACCGACTAAGCCACCCAGGCGCCCCCGTCTCTCAAAAATTTTTTTAAAATTTTAAAAAAAGTTCATCCTACTTTTGGACTAACGTTTGTCTCCCCACTGGTCCTACTTCTGCCCTCTGGGCTCATGAGGGCAAATCCACATGCTCTCCACCACAGCAGCCCTTCTGATGTTAGGGACAGTGATTTGGTTGCCTGCGGTCGCTTACAAACAGGACGTTTCTCCAGCATGAACTCAAGTACTATAAAATAGTTTGGAATACTCCTCATACACTTCAAAGAAGGTCTCATCCCTCATAAGCCTGTGAGGTGTTCTGCACTCCCACAGAGAGCCATTGTCTGAGCAAGTTCTCTCTCTGGGTCAGGAACCCAAACCGGAAATGATGGTGATAACAACAATTAATGTTTATTTTGCAATTATGGTTTATTGGTTAATCCACATAACACCCTTGGGATATAGGTCAGAGTTCCTATGCATAAATGGTCAAGGGAATCATGCAAAAGACAAAAGCCTCAGCGTATGTGGCACAAATGCTGGGGTCCAGTGGAGGAGAGAATTGCATTGCTGGGGCCTCAGCGGCTCAAGAGCCCATAACCAGGCTAATCCATCTGAATCGCTGGGCTCTTTCCTTAGGTGACAGAATCACTGTGGGTTCAGTTTCATTAAAACCAGATCAGTAAAATGCTGCAAATTCTAGGATGAAGGGTAAAGGGAGAAGAGCATACAGAAGACAGAAAACAAGGGCTTATCCTGTGTGCCAAAACTCTGCATTAGCCTCTGGGTAGTGAAATATATCAAATATGTTTCAAACTACAGCACCTTACACACAACAGGCCCAAAACTATGCTTGCAGGTTTGATACTCTTTAAAATAAGAGACTGTTAGCTGGAAGCACAAACTTTTTTTTGTTACCCATAGGTTTTTATGGTAGTGGGATTTGCTCTGAATCTTCTTAAAACTGATACAGTTGGGGACGCCTGGGTGGCTCAGTCAATTAAGCATCTCACTTTGGCTCAGGTCATGCTCTCACAGTTTGTGGGTTCGAGCCCCACGTCAGTCTGTCTTAGTGCTGACAGCTCGGAGCCTGCAGTCTGCTTTGGATTCTCTCTCTCTCTCTCTCTCTCTCTCTCTCTCTGCCTCCCCTCTGCTCATGTACTGACTGTCTCTCTCTCTCTCTCTCAAAAATAAATAAACATTTTTTTTTTAATTTTAAAGAAAAAAGAACTGATAGAATTGGGTCACAAAGAGTCTACTAAAATAAGTGCATATATTTAATTTGGTCAAATTCACTATCTGGCAAACACACAAGACATTTTCAGTGACTCCTTTCATCAAACAAAGAATCTTTTCCAAATCATTTTATAATTTGAATAAATCCCTTGTTTAAATTGGATTTTCAACTGTAAGACTTCCTTCAAACAGCAATTCTTAAGCTTTTGGGAGACTTTGAATCCTTCAAGAATCTGGTGACAAGTCACATGGACACCCCCACCCCCCAGAAGAACACACAGATTCACATATGAACAAAGGATTTCATAAAATTTAGTCTATACACTCAAGGTAAAGATCAGAAAAGAAGCTGGCCCCTGATGAAGCTTTGGAGCCATTGCAAGGTCTTTGATTTCCACTCTGAGTCAGATGCGAAGCTTCTGGAAGGTTTTGAACTTTCATTTTAACAGGAATGCTCCAGCGACTATGATGAGAATACAATTGAAATGGGCAGGGGCATGGGGCGCCTGGGTGGCTTAGTCGGTTAAGCGTCTGACTTTCGCTTAGGTCATGATCTCACGGTTTATGGGTTCGAGCCCCGCGTCGGGCTCTGTGCTGACTGTCAGCTCAGAGCCTGGAGCCTATTTCAGAGTCTGTATCTCCCTCTCTCTCTGACCTTCCCTTGCTCACGCTCTCTCTCTCTCTCCTAGAAATAAATAAAAATATTAAAAAAAAAAAAAAGAAAAAGAAATGGGCAGGGGCAGAAGAAGATCACTGCAATCCTCCAGGCTACAGGACCATAGTTCGAACCAGACATTGTAGTGGAGGAGTGAGCAGTGGTCAGATTCTGGTATAGTGTGAAGGTTCAGTGGCAAGATCTACTGACCAGATTGGATGTGAGGTGTGAGCAGTAGGCATGAGTCAGGGAGTGTCTGGATGGCTCAGTTGGTTACGTGTCCAACTTCGGCTCAGGTCATGATCTCACAGTTCATGAGTTTGAGCCCCACATTGGGTTCTGTGCTGACAGCTAGCTCAGAGCCTAGAGCCTGTTTCAGATTCTGTGACTCCCTCTCTCTCTGACCCTCCCCTGCTCACACTGTCTCTCTCTCTCTCTCTCAGAAATAAATAAAACATTAAAAATTAAAAAAAAAAAAAGAAGAAGAGATGAGTCAAATCTGACTCCAAGGGTATTGGCCTATGCAACCTAAAGGCTGGCGTTGCCATTACTTGCAACAAGGAAGACTGAAGGGGTGTGAGGTTGTTGGTGGAAAGGGAGTAAGAGGGGTAATGCTAGGAGCCAAGTTTTGGGTATTTTAACTTGAGATGTCTATCAAACATCCAAACAGAGATGTTGAGTAGACAGTTGGATATCTGGTTTCGAATTCTGGAGTTTGGGCTGTAATAATATTCACGTGTAAAATTGGAATACAAATACCGTAACACCTACATAATAGTACTTATTATAGGGAGGATGAAACAAAACAATGCATATAAAGCTTTCAGTGCAGTACCTGGCACACAACATGCCCTTGATATATTTTAGCTATGTTTTTTATTTAAAAATTTTTCAGTGTTTTATTTATTGCTTTTGAGATTGATTATTGTCTCTGATGTCAGTTCTTGGGCATGATTTGCTGGAGAGTCTTGAGCAACGGCAGTGACTTTGGAATTGGTCTCTAGTCCCAAGAGTCTAACATTTGGATGGCTTTTGCATGCATTCAACAGCCTTTGTAGGTAGGTTAATGCCACATTTCCTAAATAATCAGTGTGTTCCTCCATCGACCCAGAATTTATTTTGAGTTTTGAAGAGGGTCTGATGTGAAGAATGGAGCAGTTTATCAGGAGAAATTGAATAGCAGCAAGGACCCTGCAGGGAAGACATTTCCCGCCTGCTCATGTGGCCCCTTGTGACACAGGAGGGCTAAATGGAAGGACACATAAGAAATGACAGACTACCCTTTCTTGATTTTGGTAGCTACAGATGTAATCACTGGCCACAAGTCCATCTTGCTCCTTTTAAAATTGATTCACAAAGGTGACGACTCATGTCTTCCTGAAATAACCAGCTTCTTAGAGGACTTTCTTGGAGAGGCACACTCTTGCTATCTTGTGTTAATTTATTCAGTGATCTTCAGCTGTTTTACACTGAGAAAGTAAAAACAGAGTTGGTGTGTTTTTATTACACACTTCCGGATCTTGGAATCAATGATTTTCTGGTCTCAAAACCTAAACAATGTCCTGAGGCTTCTCATTCTTTTTTACATCTCTTTGAATTTTAACTAAAATCCTTGACCCTGTAATTCTCTTCAACATCTATGAGAAAGCGAATGCTCAATAATTATCTATTAATAATCCACCTAATCTCCATCTGTATTCAAAGGAAAGAGGTGATGGAGTGGTTCCAAGAGTCCAAAATGCATCTGTAACAAATAGATGACTAAGGTCACGTACAATCACGAATTTACCAATAGCACCACAATGCCCGCAGTCGGGCTACATGCATTTTTGAGGGAGGACAGAGGAAAAGACACAAAAGAAGGGCTCTTTCCATGAATCTTTGTTTTCTTCCATCTGTAAATGAGGCCACATAAACTGAGTTGATTGCTGCTAATGAGCAGAGTAATGCTCAATTAAACTCCATGAAACACCAATTCATTCCTTCTCCCTGATCCTTTTGCAAGTTTCTAATAATTGCTACATTCACAGTGACCAGGCTTCAAGTTGATCTCCAGTGGCGGCTCCACATGAGAAAATAACTCTTCTCTCTCCTTTCCCCCAGGAGTCAGGAAAGGACACCTCAGGGACTAATAAATACCTTGGGGTCCCAGAGCCCAGCAGGCCATGAGGCTTTCCTATGGGCACCCCACCCCAGCCTCTCTCTGGCTGTGTGCCCCAGAACTCTGAGTGCAAGAGAGCTGAAAGGTCTAACCTGAACCAGTCAACTTGATCTGTGTCAAGAATTTAATGAATTTGTGGCCTGTGTCTGTTTTTTCTATTTTAAAGGGAGTATTTTCTGTTTTCTATTACTTTTAAGTAAATTTTGGTTTTATAGTTTTCCAGCCAAGCTAAGGGGGAAAAGGAAAGATTTTGTCCACATTTAGGGATGGTGGTACAGAGGAAAAACCTATCTAGGAAGAGGTGTTTGTACCCAACATCTCTTTGGGGCTTAACATTCAGAACTCAGGCCCACGAGAACAATACAGGTGTTTTTTTGTTTGTTTGTTTTTTTGGTCTATGGGCAGCATTACCATAAAATCTATTATCCAAGCCAGGGATACTTCTCCAAGTGAAACAAGTCAATATAAACAATGCCACCACTGTAGCAAGCATAAGCTGGAACTATCCAGGCAACCGGATTTCACTTTGATCATGAAATGAGTCAAAATCTACCAAAATCTCTCCTTTGTTCAAAATACCTTACCCAAAGGGCACCTGGGTGGCTCAGTCGGTTGAACGTCCAACTTCAGCTCAGGTCATGATCTCACGGTCGTGGGTTCGAGCCCCGCTTTGGGCTCTGTGTTGACAGCTAGCTCAGAGCCTGGAGCCTGCTTCGGATTCTTTGTCTCCCTCTCTCTCTGACCCTCCCTGCTCACGCTGCCTCTCTCTCTCTCTCTCTCTCAGAAAAAAAAAAAAAAGACCTGACCCAAAAGAAGTTTCCACAGCTACCACTGAGGATAAATGCCCTCATCTCCCTACTGGGATAAGTAGGTCTTAGAGTGTTATGAATATATGAGTAGGTTTCTTTCTTCTCCCCTTCTTCTTTCTCTTATTCAACAATCTCACTAACCATTTTAATTTCAGAGTCCTTTTGCAAGTTCTGTCTACCCAGTCTTGCCACCACCTTAGCCTTTACATCTTGATCCAGAAAGTTCATCCAGGAGTCTGAAAATTATACGACCTGTCTCAGGAATTCAGTTAGTAGACATTGGACTGAATATATAAAATCCCAGCAAGAGAGACAATAGGATTTAGAATTAGTTTTGTCTGGCCCTACAAAACAGGACAAAGATCTTAAAGCTATTTGCGGGGTCCTATCCGATAGAGGCAGTCCTTCTCAGTGTCAACGTGGGGCTCCTCCAGGGCATGGAATGTGCACAGCCCAACTATATATCCACAGTGGCCATTGCCAGGCATAGGGGGTTGTGTAGAGTGAGATCTCAGACATGCTTGGAACGGCCAGGCTGCTTCCTTATACCCCTTAGCCCTGGGTTCTTGAGAGCCCATGGTTTTCTTCTCTGTTCATATGCTGCAGTAAGGGGGATTCCTGCCATAATCCCACATCAGCTAGCTGGACTGGGCTTCTGCTGCTGGACCCCAGGTACTGGCTTGCATTCAGCTTTCCTCCGCACTGTGCTGAGCCAAACAGGGTCTTCCACAGACTCCAGGTGCCATATTTGGTCACGGGCTGAGTGTACTTGGTTCCATTCAGGTCAGGAATACTCAACAAAGTCCATTACCTTCTCAGCCCCAGATTAGATGCAGGAAACACAGAATGAGAGTCAATTGCAAAGTTCTATATGCACCAGGGCATGAGTGGTTAACAGCAATGACTGCAGCTGACCTGCCTGGGTTTGTATGCTGGCTCTACAACTCACCACCTGATTATCCTTGAGTGGATATTTCTCTTACCCGAGTTTTTCATTTAGAAAATGGATATGAGAGGCTGCCTCAAAGGGTTGGTGTGAGAATTATTACTATAATTCTAATCATGATAATTATGATTTAGAACTATGCCTGGCACAGAATAAATGCTCAATAAATTTACCCATTACTATTTGCAACTTTTGGCTCCTTTTCCTGAGGACCTAAAGCTTGCCCCATTTCCCTTAATTCTCTCCACATCTGACTGGTTCCTTTTATCTCTCAGGAGGGGTATTTCTTTACTCCTGGCCCATTCCAATGCTCTAGGTCAAGAATGATGCATCTCCATTCTAACATTTGGCTGGTACCTTATCCACTAGGATTCAAATCCAGGGCCTGTAAGAGGGTAAGTGATCATCTACCTCCTCTGAACCCAACTGAATCATTGTGTAAGTATTTTTCTAAGAAGGAAAGGAGACTTTTGGTCAACAGAGAGGAGGGATCAGATTTGAAAGGAGTTGTCCTGAGCCTGGAGCCTGAGTGTTACCTGCACCTGCATATTTCCAGCTCTTTCAAAGACAAAGGCAGGAGTTTCCACAGCCCTCTCAGAAATTCTGATGCCAGTGAACAATGAGGAAAAAGAATACTCTTGGGATTTTTTTAAAATCATAATGTTTATTTTCTTCTCTACTCACTCTAAGTTCTCTACCAAGTACTAGATCTTCTTAACTAGTAATGGTTGGGTATGATGTATTATTCATTTGGGCAAATACACTTTTGCTTGCTCTTCCCAAGGAATTTTTTTTTAATGTTTTATTTATTTCTGAGAGAGAGAGAGACAGAGACAGAGACAGTGTGAGCAGGGGAGGGTCAGAGAGAGAGGGAGACACAGAATCTGAAACAGGCTCCAGGCTCTGAACTGTCAGCACAGAGCCCGACGCGGGGCTCGAACCCACGAACTGTGAGATCATGACCTGAGCCGAAATCAGATGCCCAACCAACTGAGCCACCCAGGCGCCCCCCCAAGGAGTTTTTAATCATCAAAACCACTGCCATCCATGTAAGACAGGCAAACTTCAAAATAAACTGGATTTTTTTTTTACTTGTCTAAGGCAACACTGAATTTGCATGACTTGATAGCCTCAAACTCCAAATAATCTCAAGTCACTCATTTAACAGCTCCATTCAAAAACACTGCATTCCTGTTGTGCCTGCCTACATTCCAGGTGATACACCTTGCATCACCTCTAACATTAACATTTCGGATCATTTCAATGCAAAGAAAATAATCAAAACTAGTGGCCAATAAATACAAAAACTTTCCCAAATGTGGTCTTTTTGTTATTAAGTGAAAATGACCACCCCACTGCCACCCACCTTCACCCACTCCAATCCTTAGAATTGCTTCCTTCTGACAGATTTGAGTTAGATCCTCAAGACACAACAGGGAGCTATTGTGCTCCAGAGGTCTCTACTTTGAGGAAGGCTTACATCTCTATCCTAGCTGGCCTTCCTTTTGCTGAAGACTGCCGCTGACCTGGAAGCGAAGTTCAGCTTATGCTCCTAGGACACACTTACCTGCTTCCTTCCATTCATGTCCACACCACATGCTGGTCACAGAATCCCAGAGCATCAATCCTGAAAGGGACGTTGGAAATTGGCTAATCCACGCCCTCATTTTACAAATACAGACATTGGAGCCTACAAAGAGGAGGACACTTGCCCAAGGTCACACAGATCATCAATGAAAGAGCTGGAGTTAGAGTTGCCAAACTGGAGATTCATCTCGCTGTGGCATCATTCTTCTTCCAACTGGTTCCTTTGCTCTATGTCCTACTTGGCTTTCATGCACTCAACACACAGTCCACACCCTCCCACGATGTGCCAGCAGCCTGTAAGGCTCACCCAGAGGGGACTAACCCAGCTCAGCTGGCCCAGAGCTCTTTACCTGCAGAGCAGTGAATGTCACATGACTCTCTTGGAAGCATACATAGTGTATAGGGACACATGTGATGTTCAAGTGTATCCACCATGGCATGTCTGCCAAGTTCGTCATGCTGAGACACAAGCAGAGCCTATGAGTCATTTATAATGTCTGATGCTTATAAGTTCTTTTTCTAGGCCTATAATTTCAGATTACCCTATAACAAAAGCCTGGTATTGTCCTCTCCCCTCAAAAGCAATTTATTTAACAACAAAAATTTACTCAGGAGATACTTAGTGAACATTTTCCATTTGCTAGTCACTATGCTAGCATCAGGAATAAACAAAGAGAAAAACATGATTCTGATTCCCATCCTTTTTCAGTGGAGGAGACAGGCACATCCAGATGCTGTGCTAAGTGCTTTGACATGAGGACAGCAGGCATACATCTTATAGAACACAGAAGCGGCAGCTAAGTCAGCACAAGTGGGTTAGTGAAGACTTTTCTAAATGATCTTTTTATTTTAGAATATTTTTTTGTTTTTCAAGTTTTTATTTAAATTCTAGTTAGTTAACATACAGTATAATATTGGTTTTGGTAGTAGAACTTAGTGATTCATCACTTTCCATATAACACCCAATGCTCATTATAACAATCCCCCCATCTAGCCCATCACCCCCCCACCTCCCTCCATCACCCCTCGGTTAGTTCTCTGTAGTTAATAGACTCTTATGGTTTGCCACCCTCTCTTTTTTTTCTTCTTTCCCCTATGTTCATCTTTTCCCCCCCTATGTTCGTCTGTTTTGTTTCTTCAATCCCACATATGAGTGAAATCATAAGATATTTGTCTTTCTCTGACATTTCGCTTAGCCTAATACATTCTAGCTCCCTCTGTGTTGTGGCAAATGGCAAGATTTCATTCTTTTTTTATGGCTGAGTAATATTCCATTTAGAATAGTTTCAAGATTTACAGAAAAGCTGCAAAGATGATACAGAGGGTTCTCATCTATCCTTCACCCCAGTTTCTCATGGCATAAACATTTTATATAACTGTGGTACAGCTCATTTGTTACAACTGAGGAGCCAACATTGGCATATTACTTTTAACTAACCTAGTAGAGACCCTTTGAAGGAGGTGACATCTAAAGTGATTTCTGAATGGCACTAGGAATTAGCTAGAGGAAGGGGTAGAAGAATCATTTTAATCAGAACGGAAACCATGTACAAAGATGCAGAACTAAGAGTTTGGTGAGTTCAGGGAATAGCAGTAGCAGTATGTGAAGGTGGATGTGGGAAATTTGTGAGGGAAAGAGGCAGACAGAGGAAGATTGGAGAAGAGGCACCAGGTATGGGAAGAGGAGTGGAAAGGATTGAGGTTAGTGAGGAAGATGGGAACCAGATCAATGAAAGTCCTTCTACACAGGACCAATGCATTTGTACTTTTTTTCCTGGGAGCAATGAGGAATAATTAAGGTATTTTATCTGGAAGGCTAACATAAAAACTGTATTGGAAAGATTACTTAGAAGGCAAGGCAGAACACACACTTGCAGGGATAAAACAGAAGAAAGAAGACCAGTTGGTGGATGACCTGATCAAAAGTAGTAGTGGAAGGGGGAGAGGGACTATAATGAATTTTAGAGATGTTAAGGAGACAGAATTGATAAACTTGATGGTTAATTATATTGAGAGCCAAAGGGAGAAGGAAGGCTCAAGCTTGACTCCCGATTACTGGCTTTGGCAGCTAGAGGGACTGTTTGGTGGTATTGATTATTAGGCAACAGCGCACAGGAGTGAAAGTTGATTAGGAGGGGAAGATGATTGGTTCCACTTTGAACAGTGATGTATGAAGCACCCATCAGACAGCCAAGAAAACAGAAGTCCAAGGAGTCAACAGATTGGTTGGATATACGGGTCTGCCTTTCTGGAGAGAATTATGGTTTAGGGACATATGTGGTGAATCATTAGCTTAAGGATGACAGTTGAAGCCAGACTAGATATTCCATGAGTATAGAAAAGAAGAGGGTCTGGGAAAGAACCTTAAAGAAAATGACCATTTCGAAGTTGACCCTAGAAAGAGCTGTGGAAGGAGGATGGGGAACATCTAGAGGAAAACTCAAATATCTATGAAGCTAGGAGGAGAGAGCTTTCCTGAAAGTGTCATGTGACCAATAGCATCAAATTATGCAGGGAGGCAGAGGCCCACAAATGTTCCTTGGATTTGCCAATAAGGACTCCTCTTGAAGCAGTTTCAGAGAAGAGGTGGGGCCAAAACCCCAATCCATCCTTGGGCTACAGAATGAATAGGAGGTAGAGAAAGAGCACTATGAGTATGGGTCATAACTTTAAAAATATTTACTGTGAATTGGAGGCCAGAGAGAATGGAAATGAAACTGACAAATAATAGTAGTTACTGTTGCAGTAAAAAATTACTTGTTCCGGGGCGCCTGGGTGGCTTAGTCGGTTGAGTGTCCGACTTTCGCTTAGGTCACGATCTCGCGGTTTGTGGGTTCGAGCCCCGCGACGGGCTCTGTGCTGACTGCCAGCTCAGAGCCTGGAGCCTGTTTCAGTCTGTGACTCCCTCTCTCTCTGACCCTCCCCTGCTCACGCTGTCTCTCTCTCTCCTGGAAATAAATAAAACATTAAAAAAAATTTTTTTAAATTACTTGTTCCACTTAGACTATGCTGAAGCCATAATTTTTCTAGGGGGAATCATATCTTATGATTAGTAGTAGCTATCATTAATAGAGTGCCTACCATAAGCCAGGCACTTTAAGTACCTCGTTTTATTTAGCTTGTAAAACCACACTTTCAAGTAGATATTTAGATCTCCCTGTCACAGATGAAGGAACAAAAGCCCAGAAAGTTTCTGTCACAAAGTCTCGAAATGACTTCATGTGCCCCTGTGAATCAGCACTCCTGTATCCTTTGGATAAATTCCTAGTAGTGCTATTTCTGGGTCATAGGTTAATTCTATTTTTAATTTTTTGAGGACCCTCCACACTGTTTTCTAAAGTGGTTGCACCAGTTTACATTCCCAACAGTGCAAGAGGGTTCCGCTTTCTCCATATCCTCGCCAACATCTGTTGTTTCCTGAAGTATAGTGGCACTATCAGTAGCCAAATTATGGAAAGAGCCCATGTGCCCATCAACTGATAAATAAGGAAGATGTGGTATGTGTGTGTGTGTGTGTACAATGGAATAATACTCGGTGATGAAAAAGAATGAAATCTTGCCATTTGTAACAACGTGTTTGGAACTAGGGGGCATTATGCTAAGTGGAATAAGTCAATCAGGGAAAGACAGATATCATATGTTTTCAGTCATATGTGGAATTTGAGAAACTTAATAGAAGACCGTAGGGGAAGGGAAGAAAAATAAGCAAGGCAAACCATAAGAGACTCTTAAATACAGAGAACAAACTGCAGGTTGATGGGGGAAACGGGTGATGGGCATTGAGGAGGGCACTTGTTGGGTTGAGGGCACTGTATTGTAGGTAAGGGATGAATCACGGAAATCTACTCCCGAAGCCAAGACTACACTGTATGCACTCTATGTTAGCTAACTTGACAATAAATTATTAAAATACAAAATAAAATAAAAATAAAATATTTTTTAACAACAAAAAAAAACTTCATGGAGGAGCTGGAAGTTAAACCTAACCTATACTCCAAAGTCCATATTTTTCCTTCTGCAACCATACTACCTCTCCTGAACTCTTCCTACAGCTGACTCTCATACAGGAGCTAAAGTGGCCAAGGAATTCCGTCCACCACTGTTAGAATTCTGAAGGAAGAGACAGATAACCCAGGCACACACTTCTTATTCAAGGATAATCTCTGAGTAAGGAATAAAGAGTTTCTGGTTTTGAATCCCAGAGGTCCTTGCCAGAGACCCATTGTTGTGAGAGACAGAGGGTTGGGAGTGGGAAAGCAATTGGTGGAGAGAGAGTGTGGCCAGATAGCTCAGAGTAAATCACTCCACCATTCCTAACCACAAAAGTTAACATTGTAGATAAGGGAAAACTGGAAAATTCTAAGAGAATTTTGCAAAAATTATTTTCAGCCTGGAGAAAATGAGCAACATGGAAGACCCAGCTGCCTTTTACACATCCATAAGGAAGAACGATAATGATCGGACTTGCTCTTGACACTGTGGAAGGCAGAACTAGAGCCAGTGGGAACGCGGTATAGAGTGGCAGATTTGGCCCTAAGGAGAAGAGCTGCCTATCTGCTGATGGATGGAACTGCCAGTAAATGGTGAGCTCACTGCCACGGGTGATGTTCAAGTAGAAGCAGGGACCTTGGAGGTAGGGGCCAAGCACAAGATAAGGGCTTTGAGAGACCTTCTGGAGCAGATGGTTAGGACACATTTTCACATAATAAGGCCTGGCCTTTATTCTCTCCAACTAAATTCTAAATATTATGTAATGGGAAGATTGGCATGCGCCTTCATTTATGATGTGTACAATGCATAGCAATTCAACTTCAGTGTGCAATAACAAAAGGTATTCCTACCTTGAAGAAGCTCTCTGTTGTTGTTGTTGTTGTTTTTCTAAGATGAGAAAATATGCTGTGGGTATCTACACATTGGCTTTGATCAGGCAGGTCTGTCATCCTGAAAATGTCAGGGACAGGGTGTGGAGAATGGATACTGATAGCCTTACCTGTGTTTCCTGTGGAGGCTGGAAATAAAGAGCTCACTTTTTGCTTTGCCAAAGGGCACCTGACATGGGTGAGAGCTCATCTATCAGTGTAGAAGGTGGACCTATAATGATTGAATCACTAAATCCCCTTCTTTCATTTTATAAATATTAATCAAGTGCCTATTACACTATAGTCAAGAAACAGGCACTTTTTATTGAAAAGCAAAAGCAAGAAAGTATACCAAGCAGTATAAACATAGTTCTGCAGCATTTACATGTGTTTTTGTGTAATGGGGGTGGAATGGGAGGGGTGACAAAATCAACTCTCTAATCTCTGCAGGGAGATGGCTGGTAATTATCATGTGCTCTAAATATTGTCAGTGCAGGAGCACCTGGGTGGCTCAGTCGGTTAAGCCTCTGACTTCGGTTCAGGTCATGATTTCATGGTTCTTGAGCTCAAGCCCCACATCAGGCTTCTGTACTGACAGCTCAGAACCTGGAGCCTGCTTCCGATTCTGTGTTTCCCCACTCTCTCTGCCCCTCCCCATCACTCTCTCTCTCTTGCAAAAAAATAAACATTAAAAAATACTGTCAATGCAGACTAAGCTTTGTGTATGTTTTATTTTTCCTGCTGCAAAATAATTAGAACTTATAGCACAAGGAAGCAAACCTCTTCTAAAAACAAACACAATTTCCCATCCCTTGTTTGTAGTTCTCAAAAGTTCAGAGATCTGATACCTACACTCTCAGCTAGAGAGAGCTTTTTCCTGGGTTAAAACTAGAATCATTGTGAAAAATTGAGAACTCTGAACTTAAGGTAATAATTGGAATGATTGGAAAAGCTTGTATGTGTGCACCAAGGACGTGTTACAATCATGCCCCTTGGAATTTATTTATAGAGAAAATATGGAAGCGCGCTAAATGCCCAAAGATAGAGAATTAGTTGAATAAATTTTGGTACATCTACATAATGGAATATCATACAGCGATCATTAATGATGTTTGGAAGAATATTTAAAGATATAGGAAGATAATCAATGTAACTTATATGAAAAATGCAAGTTAAAATATCATATACTATATGGTCCATTTTTGTAAAAAAGATACATCTATACATAGTGTGTACACACACACACACACACACACACACACACGGAGAAAGAGAGGAAAGAGCTATATATGTGTACAATGTATGTGTACTCCCTTACCTCTAAGGGGAAGATCACCAATGAGAATATCCACGAAGTATTGAAAGCTGCAGGGTAATGGAGAAAAGTGCTGAACTGGGAGCCCTACCTTAGTCCCAACTAGCTGTAATTCTAACTAGGTTCCCTCTGGGACTCAGTATCCTCATCTGTCAGATGAAGGGGTTGAACTGTTTAATATACAAAGCTCCCTTTACATTAGATACCACAAGGTTCCTATGATTATATGTTGGAATTATTCCCCAATCATGAATCATCTGTAAATCTCTGACCTTGTAAATACAAATTTCTCCCCAATGGTGGAAATTAAAGCATTTAATTTTCTTATGGATAAATTGTGCACACTGTATGTTTGTGTGCCATAGCGTCTGGGAAGTTGAGGCAAAGGAAATAACTCTTAAATCCCTCCTGGGATCAAAATGGAAAACAAGACAGGCCATGGTATCAGCTACCATTTCCTCTATGATCAGACTAACACAAATATCAATACCAAATTATCTGTGTATAGTTTTAATTTTTGCTTTTCATGGCAAAAATCATAGAGAATCCTTTGCTTTCAGCCTTTAATGCAAGGTTATGAAGGAACAACAGGAAAGATGAACACATAATTTCAGCAGTTTTGAGCTGCAAGTGATGATAAAGATCAGACCCAACCTCCTCATCATTCCAATGAGGAAGAAAATGAAGAGTCCAAGCTGTGCCACAGCTCACTCCAGTGTTAACTTCCTGAAGTACATTCTCTCAGTTTGCCTCACCTAAAGGAACTGCCACCTACATGCAAAAAAAAAAAAAAGGAATGGCACTGAAGAAAGACAAAGAAAGGAGCCTAACCTCTCTTAATAAGTTTCCTCCATTACAAGTAGAAGAGCCATGTAAACGGAAGACAGAGTTCATCAGAATGAACATTTCTTTTCTTTTTCTTTAAAATTTTTTTTTAATGTTATATTTTTTTCTGAGAGAGAGACAGTGTGAGCAGGGGAGGGTCAGAGAGAGAAGGAGACACAGAATCCGAAGCAGGCTCCAGGCTCTGAGCTGGCAGTCAGCACAGAGCCTGACGCGGGGCTCAAACCCATGAACCATGAGATCATGACCTGAGCCAAAGTTGGACACTTAACTGACTGAGCCACCCAGGCATCCCTCTTTTTTTTTCCTTAATGTTTATCTATTTATTTTGAGAAAGAGAGAGTGAAAGCGGGGGAGAGGCAGAGAGAGAGAGAGAGAGAGAGAGAGAGAGAATCCCAAGCAGGCTCCATACTCAGTGCAAAGTCTGACGTGGGGCTCAAGCCCACAATGCTGAGATCATAACCTGAGCTGAAATCAAGAGTCAGACACTCGACTGACTGAACCACCCAGGTGCCCCCAGGATGAATGTTTCTGAAATAGTTCAGGAGCAGTTTGCCCTCCTAGAGTGTATCCAGAACCAGTTCCTCACCTCAAGACCAACTGTTCCTTATTTCTATCCACCACCTTCCTGTCTCTCTAAGGTAGGCTGGTAAGCACCAAACCTCTCTAAGAGAACTGTTAGGAGAATAATGTTGCCCTTTATCAGGTCAGCTACTTGCCTCCATATCACCTGTCAGGTCAACAAGTGCTGCTTTATATAGCATTGGATGAATAAAATTCAAATGCTAAAACTTGGATCTTTTTACCAAGATACATGATTTTTTTTTTTTGCTAATTTCTCCCCTCTTTGGTTCCCTGTGAACCCAGGCAAGTTAGTCAGAAGCATCTCAGTAAAGAAAAACTGGTAGTTCTATAGGAGCGCTGTTTTTCTAAACTCAGTATCAAGGATCTAAGCTAGTGGTATCACATAAGAACTCACTCCTTGCCAACTCATTTTGCCTCACTATTCAGATGGATGAGATATATCTTATTGTTACAGTCTTCCTACCCCAGAAAACACACACTGGCTGCTTGGTTATCTGATCACATTTGATAATATTTTGATATCTATACACTCGAGACCAGAATGCCCTAGATGACACGATTAGAATTCAAAATGCTTAGGCTGTTAGAACTGAAAGGGACTCTCAAGAGCATTTAATCATATCTTCTACCTTCTCCCTTCTTCTAAAGAAATGGAGTTGCATTGAAACAGAGACTTGTCCTTTGTCTCATGACTTGATAGTGGCAGTGCCAAATCTAGAGGCCGTGTCTCCAGTCTTCCTGTCCAGGTTCTTTCCACAGCCCCTACTGCTTTCCAGCATCAGTGCAGACTTTCAACACTCTCAACGTGTTGGATGGAGGCTATTCCTTGGGGATCAGCCCTTCCCATTCCAGAGTTGCCTCTGCTATTCCACTGCATGAATTATAGATAGAAAGAAGGGGTTACTAAAGGTGTGCCTGGGTGGCTCAGTTGGTTGAGCGTCTGACTTGGGCTCAGGTCGTGATCTCACAATTAGTGGGTTCAAGCCCCATGTCGGGCTCTGTGCTGACAGCCAGCTCAGTGCCTGGAGCCTGTTTCAGATTCTGTGTCTCCCTCTCTCTCTGACCCTTCCCTGCTCACACTGTCTCTCTCTCAGAAATAAATACAATTTTTTTTAATTAAAAAAAAGAAGGGGTTACTAAAGTCTGAATACACAGATGAATTCTCTTTCTTGCCCCACTGTCTTACGTTCTGTCAATCAGGAAGGTGAGCAGCAACGCTTTAGTTATCAGTTACCACAGTAAATTACTGTTCTGATTTATCCAAAATCCATTGTTGCTATGCAATGGGCAATCAAGAAGGCACATTTGGGTTTTGAATTATGTGGGCAATTCAGTTATCTGGTTTGTGTCTAAAAATTATGTATGGCTAGTTGGCATGCAAAATTTGGGGCAGCGCTGTTTTCATGAATCTGTGGCAGGAAATCTGATTGCACTAAACCTCTACCTCCTGAGTCCAGTGATTCACATCCTGGCAGACAGTAACCGTTAAAGACTAACAGAGGAGCAGTGGGTTGCAGGGAAAAGAGAATGTAAGTTGGCATTATAATTATCTGCATTAGAACCCTGCCTCTGACCATCACTAGTGGAATGACTTTAAGCAGTGCACTTGGTTTCTCAGCCTCCCTCTCCTTATCTGTAAAACGTTGAAGGGAGCTGAACTTGTTTGATATATACTATATTACTGGACCGATATGATAATTTGTAAGGACCAGTTAACACCAGAAATGAGAATACAGTAATAATATGGAGTTGAAAACTTTTATGCCTGGGTCCTATACAAGTCCAAATACAAAACCCTACTGCAGGGGGCACCTGGCTGGCTCAGTCAGTATGTCATGTGACTCTTGACCTCAGGGTCCTGAGTTCAAGCCCCAGGTTGGACATAGAGCTCATTAAAAAAAATAAATATATAAATAATAAAATGATGACAATAACATTTATTTTAAAAAACCTACTGCATACTAGTTGTGTAATCTCAAGCAAGTGTCGTCTTTACCTTTCTGTTTTAATTTATGGAAAATTTCAAAAATACTCAAATAGACTAAAATAATTAAAACGACATGTTACTCACAAGCTTAAGCAATTTACAAAGTTTTGCTAATACTGTTTCATTTCCCTTCCTCAACACTCCACCCCATGCTATTTTAAAGTATTTTTGGGCAAGTTGTTTTTAAAGCTTTCTGTGCTTCAGTTTTCTCATCCAGGAAATGAAGGTTTCAGTATTTAGTTCACGGCTTGGAACTGTAGTTATTATTATTTATGGTGGTAGCTACGTGCTTCGCCGCCTCTAAGGCATAAAAGCACGTTGCTGAGTGGCGCTCCCCGCTCAAGACAGAGGTCTAAACGGTCAGGAAGAACTCTCGCTAAGACTGCGACCGCCCCCTTCAGGCAGCCCCCTACAGAACCTCGCCGGCCGAACGAAGGTTGTCCCTCGCAGCCTCCCGTCGCCGCGCGCGAAAACGAGAGGCGGGAACAGGAAATGGGGTAGAACCGAGTTCCGGGTGCCGGGCAGCCGCTGAGAGAAGCATAGCGCGATAGTTGGGAGACCGAAAAGGAAAGCGGACATGTTCCGGATCGAGGGCCTTGCGCCGAAGCTGGACCCCGAGGAGATGAAACGGAAGATGCGCGAGGATGTGATCTCGTCCATACGGAACTTCCTCATCTACGTGGCCCTGCTGCGAGTCAGTGAGTGTCCTTCCAGGCTGCGGCCATGAGACTAGCGTGGAGCTCGCCGAGGACACCACCCGCCCAGCTTTGGTCCTATAGTTCTCTGGGTACCTTTGAGCAGAGCGAGCTGGGCGTTCGCAGGGAGCTTGAGACTCGTGCGTCGAGAGCGACGGGCGCTTGCGCGGCTTAGGGTCTGTGGATCGGGGTTAGGGTACCCAAGTGCACGCGGTGGTCCACACTGCGAGGGTAGTCGTCCAGCTTCGCTTTGCCTTAGGAGAGTTTGAGTGGAAAGAGCCTCAAGGGATTATTTACCCCCCCCCCCGCCATTTCCTAGCCGCTCCCCTTGTTTTGCTGACAGAAACGGAGATCTGGAATAGAGAAATGGCTGACTCAAGGTCACTCAGATTCAGTGAATGATCTTGATCTAGAATCCAGAGCTCCCAATACCAGGTTTCTTCTCTTCAGTGCTGACCTCTGAAATACAAAAAGTTTTGCTTCTTTTGCTTATTTATACACAGGGTAAAGTAAATCATGCGGGTGTCTTTTTTGTGAAGGAATGAGAATAACATAGTAGGAGTCTATAGCGTTAATAATACTACCTGGAGGTTTATTTGAATTTATATTTGGCGGAAATTTGACAGTGCTTTGAAGGAAGCCAGGCCCAAGATTCTGTATATCCCTTTTGCAAATGAGAACTCACCCTTCAAAGGGGGTCTTAAGGAAAATTAGCATCGTTAAAGGCACACTGAAAGTTAGATCTGGATGAAGTTTTGTGGATCACTTCTCTAGTGTTACTGATTTGAATGTCAAAAGTGATTTGCGACACCCCCCACCCCCCATTCCCAGTTGAATACCGTCTTCAGTACCTTACTGTGTATGGCTGGCAGGTATGGGTGGAGACGCAGGGATGATTCAAATGAAGGCCATACCAAGGTCATCCTGTAGAAGGCTCACTTTGGGCCTAGGCCGGAGCTCCTGAAGCCTGGTAATCCTTCACTGACTGTGATGCTACTCTGCTTCCCCAGGAGAGGGAGCCCTGCGGAACACAAACTCCCACATCCTGCTTCAACAGCTTTTTGCGACTCCCAGGTTATTTTCTCCTCTTACCTTTTTTGGATGACTTAGCTGCCGGTAATATTTGCTTCTTTTCAGTGACCTTTGCATTTGATACGAATTGGTTTTCTTCAAAAAAATTACAGAATACTGTTACACATTGCCACTTTTAAAATTGAGATGTAATTCATAGTATAGAGTTCACCCATTTAAAATGTACAGTCCAACCTTGGTGTCTGCCAAGTAAATGGATAAAGGTGTGTATATATGTTGGAATGTTAGCCATAAAAATGAAAATCTTGCCATTTGCAACAACAATGGATGGACGTACAGACTGTTATGCTAAGTGAAATCAGAGAAGGATGAATGCCATGATTCCACTTATATGTGGAATCTTTAAGAATAAATGAACAGGGCGCCTGGGTGGCCCCAGTCGGTTAAGCGTCCGATTTCAGCTCAGGTCATGATCTCGCAATTTGTGAGTTCAAGCCCACATCAGGCTCTCTGCTGTCAGCACAGAGCCTGCTTTGGATCCTCTGTCCCCCTGTCTCTCTGTCCTTTCCCTGCTTGCGCTCACTCTCTCTCTCTCAAAAACATAAGCATTTTTAAAAAGCAAACGAACAAACAACAGAAACAGACTCATAAATAGACAAAGTAAAATGGTGGTTGCCAGTGGCGAAGGGGATTAAAAGGTACAAACTTCCATTTATAAAAGAAGTCACAAGGGTGCAATGTACGACATAGAGAATATAGTCCATAATACCGTAATAACTTCTTGTGGTAACTAGTGTTATTGTGGTGAATCGCTACAATGTACACCTGAGACTAATAGGATACTGTATGTCAATTATACTTCAAAAGAGAAGCAATTAAAAAAATAAAGTATATAATGTAATGTTTTTTTAGCATGGTCAGAGTTGTGCAATCATCACCAGGATCCATTTTAGAACATTTTCTTTACCTCTAAAGTGAACTCCATGCCCGTTAGCTGTTGTTCACCATTTTCCCCCTTCGCTTTCCCTTGGCAGCCACTAATCTACTTTTAATGTAAAGTATACTAATCTACCTTCCATCTTTATGGTTTTGCCTATTCTGGACACGTCATACAAATGGAATTGTAGAATATGTGACCTTTCATGTCTAGCTTTTTTCACTTTCCATAATGTTTTCAAAGTTCATCCATCTTGTAGTGTTTATTAGTATCTCCTTCCTTTTTATTGCCAAATAATATTCCATTGTGTGAATATGCCACATTTTTATCCATTCACCTGATGGATGTTATAGTTTTGTCTGATAAGAGTGAGTTAGTAGAAATGTCTGGATATATTGCCGACTTTGTCAGCCTTCAACAGATCTCAATATCTTCAGTTTAATATTAACAATATGTTTTATTACTTTAGTTATGGGTATTGGGAAAGAAGATCCTTCTGGCAGCTTTTTTGGCTGCAGGCCCCACCCCCCCCCACCCCCGCTTTTTTTTAAAATTTATTTTATTGTGGGAAAATTTATCATCTTAAGTATTTTTAATCGTGTAGTTTAGTGGTATTGAATACATTCATAATGCTGTACACCCATCACCATAGTCTCTAGAACTCTATCTTGTAAAACTGAAACTTTGTCTCTAGGATTTTGACATCTCTTTAAGGATCTCATAAGTGGAATCATACAGTGATTGTCTTTTCATAAATGGCTTATTTCACTTGACCTAGGGTCCTAAGGTTCATCCACTTCATAGCATATGTCAGAATCTCTTTTTAAGGCTGCTTAATATTCCATTGTGTACCATGTTTGCTTCTCCATTCATCTGTTTTTGGATTCGGGTTGCTTCTACATTTTAGCCCCTGTGAATAATGCTGCTCTAACATGGATCTACAGATAGCTCTATTTAATTTTCTGAGGACCCACCATACTGTGGACCCACCACTGTGATCCAAGGCACCTGTACCATCTTACATTCCCACAAACAGTGCATGAGGGTTCCAAGTTTTCTACATCCTTGCCGACAGTTTGATTATAGCCATGTTACTGGGTGTGAAATGGTGGGTCACTATAGTTTTAATTTGCATTGTCCTAGTGATTAGTAATGTTAAACTTCTTTTCATGTGCTTATATTGGCCACAGCACTTTTACACGAGAGACAATAATAGTTCTTTAGGTCTCAAAGACAGCATTTTTTTTTTCTAGACATTTCTATCTGTACCATCCTACGAGACCCTCATAAGGACTGAAGTAGGACTGGGTCACCTGGGTGGCTCAGTTGGTTAAGCATCTGGCTCTTGATTTCGGCTCTGGTCATGATCTCACGGTTACGAGGTCAAGCCCATGTCGGGCTCTGAGCTGGGCATGGAGCCTCCTTAGGATCTCTCCCTCTCTCTCTGCTCCTGGTCCATGCATGCACACACATTCTCGCTCTCTGAACTGAACTGAAGTAGGACTATAGCATATGTGATCTAGATTACATAAATGATATACAGCTAATCAATGGGAGAACCAGATTGTGTGTCCAGCTCTCCTGATTCCCTAGATAAGTGTTTTCTCCCACCCTCTGCCTTTTTTTCAAACATGTTTTAAAAGGTGAAAAATGCCAATTTGTTTCTTCTAGTGTTTTGTTCCTTTGACAGTTAAATTACCCAAAATAAAAGAGTGTCCTTTGAAGGATTGAATTTACTCTTTGTGGTCCTAAGAGGGAGAACTTCCTGGAGAAGAGATTTTCTATAGTGTAAGAAAAACTTAAGAGTAGTCAGCTTCATGACACTGGAAAGACAGGGAGTCTCTTTTACTGGGTTGTGCAGGCCATCATTTGGACTCACTTAAAAAATGTATTGAACTAAATTTAAATCTATAAGATTCCCCCTCCACCCTGGTACTATAAATTCCATAATGTAACTCATGGGCTAATGGATCTGAAATTCTGGGTTTGTTTATTTTTCTTTCAGCACCTTTTATCCTAAAGAAACTGGACAGCATATGAAGATGGGCGTCACATGTGAATGATACGAGGAACCTGGTTACAGTTTCTCCTCCTGTCTGCAGATGAATAGTCCCAGAAAGATGTAAGAGACTCTGAATGGACATAAAAATTCTACTTGTTAAGAACAAGGTTGGCCTCTGGTAACTGACCTTCGTAGCTAAAATTTAAAACTGCTTGAGAAGTAAAGACATTTTGTGGTGATGGTACATCCATGTGCCTGTGATGTGCAGCCTCTGTGAATGTTGATACAATTGTAAGTAATGTCAAACTCCATTTTTTAGCAAGTATAAATTACAAGGGAATTATGTCTGCAATAGCACTGTCTTGTTAGTCATTTCTGTTTACTTTTTTACTTCTGTCTGGAGTATATTTGGTGAAGAGTTCCTTTTGTTTAGTTACATTTTACAGAAGCCAGCACAGTCACAACAACATTTAAGCACACGACCGTTAGTCTCTATTTTTTAATTAAAGTACCAACTAAGAAAAAATTTGGATTTTATTTCTCTTAACCTACTTTATGCTACAGATCAACAATCACTGGTGAGACCTCTTTAATACTGTAATTATTATGAACTACATTAAATTGAGTTCCTCTTGTTTTCAACCTGAGGATTTGCTAATGCTGATAAAGTGAAATTATTTTATTGTTAGGCAATGTTTGTGAAAGGCAGCATTACTGCTTGATGCTGAGAATATATAGTTCCACCAAAGGAAAAAAAAATGCTTTAATTTAAGTCAAATAGTTCTCTTTTTAGGGGAACTTTGTTAGGGGGAGGAGACAGTCCTTAACTTTCTTCCTGGAGGCAGCTTACATTTACCTCTTTTTAGGTAACTATATTGGCATTTACCTTCTTGTTTCTGAATAGCATGTTAGTATTAGTACTTTGTGACTTTTCTGTTATAGACCTTGCCTACCGACTTCTCTTTCCTTTCCTTACCTCCGTCACTCTTATCTCTTCTAATTTCTTTTTCCTTCCAATGTACCTATTTGTGTGGCGTTGTTTGAATTAATTTCATGAGGACTCTAAATGCTGGTTTTCTTTTATTTTTTGTTTTAATGTTTATTTCTTTATTTTTGAGAGAGAGAGTGTGTGTGTATGTGTGTGTGTGAACATGCAGGGGGAAGAGCAAATAGAAGGGAGACAGAATTCCAAGCATGAGCATGGAGCCTGACACAGGACTCAGACCCACTAACCCTGAGATCATGACCTAAGCCAAAACCAAGAATCGGATGTTTAACTGACTGAGCCACCCAGGCACCCACATTTGTTTTCTTTTCCTGTACATCTTTTGTTTTTCTTAGGCTTCGTTTTCTATGAACTTAAAAACAATCAACTAGACACTTTGCCATATATCTACATTGTTTCATTAGGTATGCTGTTTCGTCCTCCCAAATAAGTCTTTCCTGGAGCTTTCTGACCTGTCTCCGTCTGGACTATAGTCTTCTGTGCATGGTGTATGGCTCTATTCTGGGGTCTCCCTTCACCACAATCCTGGGAATTCCCTTTCCTCTTTTCCCAGGTTGGATTTCTTGTTTCTGTGTCTTGTATCATGTTTATCTCATGTCCAGTATGCATTTGCTCATTGGGTCTCCATATTGAGTACAGTACTCATGCCCATAACTGCCTGCCATCCCACAATCCAGAGAACCCTCTATTTTACCCTTTTCAGAAAGTAAACTTCTAATTTGGGGAGGGAGCTGGGGAAAAGAGGCTGCTTAACTATGTAAGTTGCAGAGAGCATTCTGAATACTTAAAGCTTCAACCAATTCTTATTTTAGTGTTTACCCCTTCACTTCGACTTCCAAAGGCCTATGAAGGCCCCAGTTCCTGAACCTTTTAAGGATTCTATCATGTAAATTTGAGTTGTATGTTTTGCTTTTCTTCTGCTGACTCAGAATTCAGTTTTTTGGGGTCTATCATGTTAATTACTACTTGTCCATCTGCTTTCCAACTTTTTTTTGCTGTTGTCTCCTCTCCTCTTTTTCCATTCATGTAGGTTCATAGCTTAAAACAAAATCTTGGCTGTCATTTCATGAAATTTCAGGAGGGAATGGAAGTAGATGCATGTGCTTAATCTACCGTCTTTACCCCAACAGCATGTATTTTTACCCTGTGATACTGTGTTTCATGTTGGTAATTTATGTCCATTCCTGATCTAAAGAGGTGCAGTATTTAGCACCATGGTCACAATCACTGGCTCTGAAGACATGCAGACTTGATTTCGAGTCCAGATTCTAGCACTTAGGAGATGGATGACTTTTAGCAAGTGAACCACTCTATCCCATTTTCTTCACCTGTAAGATTAGCATAATAGCAACATTTGTCTACTTTAAAGTGTATTAGGATAAAGTAAGAGAATGCAAGGAGCAGTTAGCACAGTGTCTGACATTTGGGAAATGCTATTTGTTGTTAGTTAGTGTTTGGTATAAGGTGGTTGGAAGTGATTTGTGCTGGCATTCACTGCATTAATAGGTTTCATTCATATTTTCAGATGCTGTGAGGTAGCACGCTTATATTCTAATTGCATATACACTTCAACAGTCAGTGTTAATGCTGTTTTACAGATGGGGAGTTTGAGACTGGAAGATTTGATGGCAAATACATAGGTTTAGAGGCTTTTAATGTTTGTTGATTATATCCTATCCTTCAGTGCTTTTCTTGGGATGTGTGATTGTTACCCTGAATTCCAGCATATGTTCAGGTGAGAATGATGGTACAGTTTTTTATGACTGACTTTTTAAAATTCAGGCCACAAACTCCATGGTTTTGGAAGGACAGTGGCAGTCTAATACTTAAAACAAACAGTTCAGAAACAGTAGAGCAGATGACAGTTGGCCATGTGGATGTATTTGATTTGAATGTGTGGTAAGAAATAGTAAAGAACCATAGCCTTTTAAAATGGAGCATAGAAAGAAATGCAGATAATTGAGAGAAAATGTTAATCTACAAACAGGTTTCATAAGGGATGCAAACGAGAATTTTGCTCCTCAATTGGGTTAGTGTTCTTCCTGATACCGATAAGTTCCCTTTTTAAACTGCCTTATCATTGCTGTTTGAAATTCTTCTGTGAAGTAAGTTAGCATTTTGGTTATAGTGTGTTCCGTAGTTTACAGATGGGCAAACTTGGGCCTAGATTTGGAAGGAAGAACAAGTGTAGGAATCTGAACGTTTTTCTTTTTCCCCGCCTTTCCTTGAGCTAAGCATCTCTCTTATACCTATAACATCAGGCACCAGAGAATGTTGTAGACAGTATAGAAAGGAAATCAGCTAGACATCTTACTTTATTCTGCCATCACTTGATGACTTGATAAATTCTACATGTAGCTTCGGTCGTCAAAGAAGCCGCTAAAGCAGGAGTTGGCAGACTTTTTCTGTCAAAGGTCAAATGGTAAATCCTTTAGACTTTGTGAGCTCTGTGCTGTCAGCTCTCCTGTTGTAGTGTGAAAGCAGCCATAGGCAGTGCGTAAACCAGTGCAGCCGTGAGCCGTCAGCAGCCAACACCCTTAGGTGCTGGGGGAATGAGTACCTGGGTCCTGAAGTTGAGATCTAAGTTGTTAACCACAGCGTCCACCTTAGTCCCCTTGAATCCTTACCCCTCCCCGTCTACTGTGACATTGCTGTGCTCACTTTCACAGTTAAATGCCTCAATAAAGTGGTCTATATTTTCATTTCCGTTCTCTGGTGATCTCTTGAACCCATTCTAGTTAGGCCTACATCCCCAGTGATCCTCTGAAACTGCTCTTGGTAAGGGTAACACTGACCTGTCTCACCCTATCTGCAGCACTCAATGCTATTTCATTATTGTAACCACCTGCGGGACTTTCCAGAATAATAATTTCCTAATTTTCCTTCTCTCTGCCCTTTCCATTTCACTCATCCAGTCTTCCAATTCTTTTGTAGGTTCCTCTTCATTTCTGACCTGAAACTTGCGGTACCTAGGCTTCAGTCCTCAAACCTCTTCTCTTTTTTTTTTTTTTTTTTAAATGTTTTATTGATTTCTAGGAGAGAGAGAGACAGCGTGAACAGGGGAGGGACAGAGAGAGAGGGAATCACAGACTCCGAAATAGGCTCCAGGCTCTGAGCTGGCAGTCAGCACAGAGCCCGACGCGGGGCTCGAACCCACGAACCGCGAGATCATGACCTAAGCGAAAGTCGGACGCTTAACCGACTAAGCCACCCAGGCGCCCCTCAAACCTCTTCTCTTAATTCACAGCGTAGATACTGCACTGAATCTCCTGCTTAAAATTCTCACATGGCTTCCTGTGTCACTCAGTAAAAACCACAGTCCTTCTGGTTGCCCACAAGGTTCTGTACAGTCTGGTCCTCATTACATCCTCTGGTCTCATCTTTTATGACCCTTCCCTCTTTCACTGCATTCCAGTTACACTGGCCTCCTTGCTTCCCCAAACTACACAGGCTGCTGCCTCAGGCCTTTGCACTGGCCGTTTCCCCTCTCTGGAATGCTCTTTCTTTAGATTTTCTTTTTTTTTTTTAATTTTTAATGATTTATTTTTGAGAGAGAGATAGAGACAGCATGAACAGTGGAGGGTCAGAGAGAGAGGGAGATACAGAATCCAAAGAAAGGCTCCAGGCTCTGAGCTAGCTGTTAGCATAGAGCCCGACGCGGGGCTCAAACCCATGAACTGTGAGATCATGACCTGAGCTGAAGTTGGATGCTTAGCCGACTGAGCCACCCAGGTGCCCCTCTTCCCTTAGATTTTCAACTGCTTCAGGGGCACCTGGGTGGCTTAGTCGATTAAGCGTCCGACTTTCGCTTGGGTCATGATCTCGCGGTTCGTGGGTTCGAGCCCCGCGTCGGTCTCTGTGCTGATTGCCAGCTCAGAGCCTGGAGCCTGTTTCAGTCTGTGACTTCCTCTCTCTCTGACGCTCCCCTGCTCACGCTGTCTCTCTCTCTCTCTCTCTCTCTCTCCTAGAAATAAAAATAAATAAATAAAAAATTAAAAAAAAAAAGATTTTCAACTGCTTCACTTCCTCTTTCAGGTCTCTGCTTAAATGGCATTTGTTTCATTGGGGCATTTCCCAGCTCTCTTTTAAGATATAGAATGTTTTAACTTGTGAAAATCCAGCAAGTTGAACGCTTATTAATCTTTCCATAGTTATATTTCAAAAAACATTTTTTTAATTACAATCTCTCCAGCATTCCATAACCCCCTTGTTTATTTTCCTTAATGGCATTTAGGATATTTTTCCTTATTTATTAATTGTCTGTCTCCATTAAGTATGTGCTTGATGAGAGTAGGGATTTTGTCTATTATGTTCATTGTAGTATCTTAATACCTAGAAGACTGCCTGATATGTCACAGGCATTCGTTATTCATTGAATAATAGAGTGGAGAAGTTTTTAACTAGTTATGGGAAGTGTGAGAGTAAGCTAACTACAGAAGGCTAAGCTTGTCAGATGAAATTGGTACCCCCAATTAAGATACAGGATTATGAATTTGCAGTGCCTGGATGTGGGCTTTTTCTCTTTAACACTGCTCTGCTGTACAGAGGCAGGCACGGAGAAGGTGGAGAGTTGGATTCATCTAGGGCTGGGGCCGTATCATGTGGCTGAGGTGAAATGACAGGGTCGGGAGTGATTGAAGTAGTGCACAAGGCATCTAAGCTGGATAAGGAGGGAAAGACAGGAAGGAGCCGGTGGACAGGAAGAAAACAGAGGGGTCAGTTCTGCTGAGGGCAACTGTAGGAGCGGGCACAGTGGAGCAATAGCCCTGAAGACCTCTTTGTATGCCCAAAATATCCTTCCTTCAGTTTCCATGGAGATAAAAGTTCCTGTTCTGCAAAATAGAATCCATTCATTTTGTCTCTAAGGAGAGAAATATCACCAACGTGCTGTTAGCACAAGAGATGGCATGTTGCAGTTTGTTGGTTTCACAGCTAGGTATGTATGGCGTGGGCTGACAAGGACCACATTTGACCTACTACCACAACTTACTCTCCCCAATTTATATGTTCATTTAGGAGGAAAGCGCTAATTGCAAATATGTTCATGATACCAAGAGACTGAAGACTAATTTTTATGGGACAGTGCGGAAACATCATGGAGACTACTGCTGGATGTCCTACAGCAATGGGAGTTTACAAGATGCTTTTCTTCCCAGAAATTCAGATTGCATTGCCTCTGATTATTTGAGCTAATGGAAAAGAAGCAATATATAGACAATTTAAAGTAATAAATAATACAAAAAAATTTTTAGAAATCTGATAGATAAGAATGAAAATAAGGTCATACAGGAAATGGTCAAATGAATTGCTCATCTTAATATCATTAGTAAAACTCTGCTTTTATATAATTTTAGTGTACTTTTGAGTAAAACTTAGTAGGCTTGCTATTGAATCTTTACGTCAACTGTAAAATTTTGTAAATACTCCCATTTTCATAATAATCATTGTTTTCATTGGTCTCAGGCAAATGAAACAAAAGATAGAGAAAAAAAGATCCTTAATGAAATATCATTACTAGCTTAGTGAAACAATGATTGCTGGTAAAGGGTTGAAGGGAAAGGCATTTAGTTTAACATGGACTTTTTTCATTTTAAACTAACTTTCACTTTTGTTAGCAAGCTCTCTAGTAAACTTTTCTCTAGATAATACAGTCTCAAAATATCATTCCCTTCTTCGATTCATGTCTAAAAAGATAGTAAAATAGCCTATTTTTAATACATGCTTTTTTTTTAATGTTTATTTTTGACAGCAAGAGAGCACGAGCAGGGAAGGGGCAGAAAAAGAAGATGCAGAATCTGAAGCAGGCTTTAGGGTCTGAGCTGTCAGCAGAGAGCCCAATGTGGGGCTAGAACCCACGACCTGTGAGATCATGACCTGAGCTGAAGTTAGATGCTTAACCAACTGAAACACTCAGGAGCCCCAATACTTGTTTCTTGGTAGAAAAGGATAAATGGGTCTTCATATTTATGGAGAACTGATGTTCTGTTCACATAACAATTTTAGGAGTAAATAGGCACTGGGTGTCAGACACCTGGGAATCAAAGAGTGCATACTAAGAATGGTTGGAAGAATTTTCATACACAGGTACCTCTTGGTGGTGGGCTCCTGCCACAGGACAGGTTCAAGTACAATGGAAAAGAACAGTGGTAATGAGTATGTTATATAAGGCAGTGTCAGGCATCGTGTGCAGAGGTGCTTTCCAAAACAAGCTACACACCAACTCACATGGGAAGCTTTTAAACAACAAAAAAAAAAATCTGTGGAATTAGAATTGCTATGGATGGAGTCAGGAATCTGTATTTTAAAAAGCATCCAAGTGATTTAATTGGTTCAGGATCTGCTTTGGATAACCAGTAAATGAGTTTACCTTAAGGCCCCTTCCAATTCTGAAATTCTGGACTGGTTTAGGAATAAGAGTCAAAACTAAAAACAAAAGCAATTTTAGGTTGCATTTGTAAAATTACAACATTAAGGTCTCCAGATCTGACAGATACTTCAAGAGTAGCCAACCTGCCAGAGTAGAGTTTGGTAGAGCGCTAGAGGTATCTGCAAATCATGCTATAAGAAAAATGATGGAAAGAATTAGAAGTACTTGGCCTTGAGAAAACCTACAATGGAAATCCGAGTGCTATTCTTAAAAGCTAAAAGCATGTTGTCAAAGACCTGTCGCAGCAGATTAGGATAAAGGTTTGGAAGCTAAGAAGGAAGATTCCTTCCTGAAAAACCTACTGTGACCTAGGTGGGCTGGGTCTCAGAATAAGTTCTCTACTGGAAATGAGTAGGAATCTGAACGTGGATTCTCTACAGCAGGGATTGCCACTATAGGAAATAGGTTTCTCTCGTCATCTCTCTGTTACTGAAAGACTCCTTGAATACAAGTGCTATCTCACATGTTTTTCTGTCCCACATAATATCTTTACAAAGAAGGGGCTGAATAAATGACTGCTGAATTGAAGGTAGAAGAATCAGTGACTTTCTGGACAATACCCACTGTCCAGTCTCAGAAAAATATTCCCATTCTGTTTGGTGGAGGTGTTCACATTCACAGGTATTTATTCAGTAACTACAGGGTGGCAGGCACTGGTAGCTGAGAGATAGAGAAGGGAATTCAGTCATGGTACCTCTTCTTAAGAGGCTTACATTCTAGCAGGAGAGGCAAACATTACCTAATTCATCAATAGTTACACATTCTATTATATAAGCTGCTGTGGGGGTGAAGTGCACGCAGCTGTGAGAACTTGAAATAGGGGAGCCCTGACCTCTTGGGTTGGGGAGGGCTCCCTGAGGAAGCCTTACATAAAGACTGTATGAATAGCAATTGGCCAGATAAAAGAATGAGGAGCCTTTGAAAAAGTGTTAAAGCATATGTGTTTAAAGAAGAAAACGGCCAGTGTGACCAAAGTGTATGGAGCACAGGAGAACAAGAAAACCTTCAGTTCTTTCAGAAATTCCTGTTGTTTATTGTTTTCTCACACTTTAGTCTGAAGAAAGAGATCCCATCCTGACATCTGCTGGCTACTGTATATACTGCAGTTCCAAATTACACAAGAACAACCCTCAGTAACCTGTTTTCTTGAAGGCTGCAGTCAGAAATTACAAATAAAGCACTGGGTCTTTTCCCTGCACTGTATCACAGACATCACACAGGACCAAACGCTTGTGATTTACATGCTGTATTACAGATATGGATATGTGGTGCCACTTGCCTACATTTATACAAGCTCACAAAAAACCTAGAAATCACATGTAGGGGTTGAATAGATTTGTTCCTGAAATGTAAAGCCATTACAGCACCACTTATTTTGTCTTTTAAACACAGTATCTGATGAACTGTTGCATGAAACACTCTTAAACTGTTTCCTTCGCAAAGAAAACACAGCTGACTTTAATCCAGTAAGCATTCTGCTAAGGCTAAAGATGTGCTTTAAGCACGTCTGATAATCGTCTTTCTCAGCCATATTAGTCATAGTGCTGTCATTTTCCACTTATGTCTATAAAGTGTCTATAAGGACAGAATTGCAACAACAAAAATACACACATATATATTACCTAAGCAGCTGTATTGGCTGGTACTGCTACATTTCACACTGTTGCACTGTTGTTTGAAGTATTCATTAATCAGCTGGCACTAAAAGGATAAATTTGGTGAAGAGAGTAATTTCGAGAGACCAACATGTAGTAAAAAATGCATTTTGGAGGTAGAGATCTATCGGTTTGGAAGAAACACTAGAATTAGCTCAAAGTCCTCAGTTCTAGCTTCAGTTCTGCTCTTAATTATGTGACTATATGAGTCAGATTTTTTTATTTGAAGTTCCCAAATCAAGAGAAAAGTAATTCATTGGAAGGATTATAGGTAGTTTAGCATCACCTGGAGGCCTGGAGAATCAGGCTTGGAGACTAGGCAACTGGAACATCACTCCTTGTTACTTGCTCGCTCCGTATAACCCAGTGCAGTGATCTCTGTTGAGGATTAGATGCCACCATTTGCCAAAGCCACAGACCCAGAGCCCTGCACTATCATGACAGCCAAGTGTTCTAAGAATTTCATCTTGCTGTTTGCCATGGCCACCAAAGAATTACACCAAGTCTCCACTTTGCTGTCTCTGGCTTCCAACTGATAGCCCAGGAATACCTACTTTGTAGTGTGAGGATCATGTGGAGAAGCAGAGAAAATATATGGATTTTAGCTTTTACAGTGAAAGGTACACTGATTCCCAACAAGCTCAAAGATGGGGAGATCCCAAATGTAGGAAGTTCAGATAACTGGGCAGCCAAAAAGGATGACACATCCACTATGTGGACCCTGGATATATCACAGAGAGCCCCACTTTCTGTAAAGCAAGGTAACGTTCACATGGCTGAGGAAATTGTTTACTTACTCATTTTGCAATAAATACCAACTGCTAGGCTGCAAAGATGAGCAAGTCCTCTCTAGTCTAACGGTGGAGAGGCATCAGTAGACAGCAAGTGGTAGGATAGAGGCATACATGAAAGATGTGGGCAGAAAGAAAGGAGAACTCAATCGCAATTTGCAAATGTTCTTATATTTAAGAACCTAAAATTACATTTTCCATGGGGCAACTGAGGCTTGCACCATTACTGGGAAAGGCAGACAACACGCTCTTGTAGAGAATTGCTGTTGCACTCTTTTGAAGGGCTTAGCTATTCTATAGAAATTCCAAAACAATGTTGGCTGGCACAAATCCAGAAAGTTGGGCTTTTGATTGCTTATTGACATATCTAGACTGCCACTTTCATACAATGGGACACTTTTCAAAGGATTAAAGGTGTCATAGCTTTGCCAGTCATCAAATAAGATAAATCATCAAGCTCATTGTATTGTGAACGACCCCTATTCTAATCTGACCTAAGTCAGAGTGGTCTTTCTACTATATCTGGCTACTGTTGGCTTTAGGCTTAAGGTGTTTTTTTGTTTTGTTTCGATTTGTAAAAGAAAGCAGCTGCATGGTAACTTGGGCCTCATCCAGAATCCGTAATACCAAATTCATCATGTGGTAGTAACAGATGGAATACATTTTTTATGGAATACATTCTGTAGAACCAGAGACTGACAGAGGTCAATGGGACAACAGGGGTCAACTATTACATTCTCTTTTAAAATCCAGAGGTCTATATCCAACTGCCTTTTTGGTCATTTCATTTGGTAACACAGGCATCTTAAATTTAACAAGTCCAACATTGATTTCTTAATCTCCCCTCACCTCTAAATATGTTCCCCCTTACAGTAGTTATACATCTCAATAAATAGCACCTCCATGGACCGAATCAGTGGATTAAGCTAGACTAGGAACCCCCTTAATGACCCACAACAAACTGGTGTGACTACCTTAAAAAAAAAAAACAAACACTGAAATCTATTCCTCTTTGTCTTCACTATGATTACTGCAGCCCAAGTCCTAACCAAGCTCCCTGCTTCCACTCTTAACTTTTGTCTATTATCCACATAGTACCCGTATCCTTTTTCAAAGAGATACCAAACCGCCCACTCCCTCCACCACTTCAGTGGCTTCCTTTCACATAAAATTTTAAAATCCTTAATCATGGCCTACTAAGTGCCGCATGATCTGGCACCAACCTACCTCTCTAAGTTCATTTACAGTGTTCTCTTTTAACACAATAAGCTTCAGACGAACTGGACATCTTCCATTTACCCAAAGAGCAATCGTCCCATATGCCCTGCCCCACACAGCCTACCCAAAAGCCTTCACTCAGGCTTTCCTTGCCTCTCATCAATCTGGCAATCTCCTTACTTTCCTCTGAGAAGTCCTCCCCGACCACCCTCCCTTGCACCATAATTTAAAACCAGGATTCCTTCGGTAAATTTACCACAATTTTAAATACCTGTTTATTTAAGTGATATGGGATTAATGTCTACCTTACCACTCAGGAATTTAACTTCAGGAGGACAGGAACCGTATCAGCCTCGTTCACTTCTGTGCCCATATACCAGCAGTAACAACACCTATGCAGCATTAGTATGTGCCAGGCATTGTGTTAAACGCTATGCATGTAAGAATTTAATACATACTCCCAATATGTCGCCTGGCCCAAAGCCAGTGGTCAGTTTGTTGAATGAATGAACTCCGCTCCTGCGTGCACACCTACGAGTTGTTCACCACCTCCTGGAACAGCCCATTACCCTGACCGATAACTCTGATGACTGGAAGAATCTTCTTTGTATTGACCCCAGCATACCTCCCTGCAGTTTCCTCCCACTGATTCTATTTCTGCCCCTCTGGGGCCACACAGTACAAGCCGTAATAGTCCTTCCACAAGCTCGACTTGGCAGCATCCGAGGACCCACCCGCCCCCGGCGTCTCCCTCCCGCTCCCCTCCCTGCAGAGACGCCGGGCTCCTTTTCCGCTGCGGTGGTCGGGGAGCCCAGCCCCGGCCGCCAGCCCGCCCGGCTCCCGGCATCCCCCGCCTCGCGCGTCACGTGACGGCGCCCGCCCGCAAGAGCCCCGCAGCTGTCCGCCCTCGGGCGGGGCCCTCGCGGCGCGTCCGCCCGCCCCTGGCCGCGCGCCGCAGTCCTCGCGGTCGGCTCCGGCTCCGGCTCCCGCGGCCCGGACTGCTGCGGGCGAGCGCTCCGGAGAGCTCCCGGCGAGGTAAGAGGAGGCCGGCCCGCGGAGGCTTGAGGGCGAAGTTATTCGGCGCGCGTGCCCGGGATGCCCGGGGCCCGGAGCGGGGGGCGGCCCGGGCGCCTGGCGGCGCCGCTAGGTCCTGGCAGAGGCTGAGCACCTGGCCCTGGCGGGACCGGGAGAGGGTGCCGTCAGGCCGCCCGCGGCCCCGCGCTCCCTCACTCCGCTGGCACCCGGAGGCTCAGCCGCGCTGTGCTTCGTCTTCCCCTTCTGTAAACCGACCCGGCGGGGAAGGCGGATCTCGGCGGTTGCCTTCGGGCTTGAGGTTTTGCGAGTGTGTAAGCGAAGTCCGAGAGCAAGGAGCCGACTCCTGGGATGGGCAGCGCCCTCCCCCAGGGACGCGGGGGCGTCTGGGACCGGGCACCTACTCTTAAGTGCCCTCGGTATTTTGTGCAAACCGCTCGGAGAGTCTTTTTCTGTCTTTGAAGTAAAGGTGGTAACCCCTGCCCTGCCTCCCTCATCGGACTACAGCGTAGCACAGGTGGGAAAGCCACGTGAGGAGCCGGAACTCTGGATCAAGTTAGACGTGGGGTCACGTCCTCGTTCTGCCGGTTACCAGCTGTTGACCTTGAGCCAGACAGAACCCTCATCTGTTAAAAGTAGATGATCATAGTACTTAGCTCAGGAGGTTGCTGTGAGGTTCAGTGTAAAGGGTACTTCGCACAGTGTCCGGCACAGAAGTGGTCTATAGATAATGCTATTCATATACATGTTATTCAATTAGTTTAGCAAGCTAGAGAGTGCTTCACATGAGGGGCGTTTAGCATAATTGCACTTCAGTTTCTATATAGTTCGAAAAAGAGTGCTGCTTTGGTTTCCCACGGAAGAGGGCAAGTGGGATCCTTTCCCTGTATCTCTTTCAGGGCCCCCTTTGCCTTCTCATTTACAACTGGCATGTGAACCTGTTGTTCTTACCAAATGAGTCAGGCAGGATGGGAACGTTAATGTATCAGAGCAGATGGGTATCAGATTCCCTCTGAGGGGAAAGAAAAGTGCCAGGCATGTGCTGCCACCAAAAAAAGCACAGTATAGTGATTGACCGTTGGAGTAGGAAGATGCCTGGGAAACGGTCTAACCTAGCTGTCTGCTCTTGCACGTGGAGAAACTGGACCCAGGACGTAATCAGGACTTCAGGTCTCAGCACCCAACAGGTTGTTGACACAGGGTGGTAGAAAGAACACATGCTGCTAACCAGACACTGCACTTTCCCTTCGCCCTAACCCGATTCTTCATTTATTCAGCAAGTATTTATGGGGCACCTACTGTGTGCTTGTTACACCTAGAGATGAAATATACTTATCTCCCTCTCCTGGTTCTCAATACAGTTTATGATAACAATAAGTTCTAGCTCCCCGCAAGGTTTCACCTTAGCAGCTGGCCCCAAGAGACAAAAGCACATAGAAAGGTCTGAATGTTATTTCATGATCTGTGAAGGCGGTCCCTGAGCTTTTCTTGAAACCTCTGGAAACGAGAGAAAATGCTGCTTTGTCAGGGCTTTGGGGAAAGGATTTCCTTCTGGCCTGGAGCACTTGGATTTCTTTGTCTTTCTGGTTTCAGCCCTTTTATTGTGTATTATTTCTGCAAAGAGCCACCCTCGCCACAGTGCCTTCGTTTTGGTTTCCATGGTTATCAGAAGAATTGTTTTTGTGATAGCACAAGTAGCTATTAAGTAAAACGTGGTCAAGCAGTCCCCAGTTCACTGTGGTGTCTGTTCTCTGGTGGTGGCCCTCAGTTATTTTTTTCAGTTACAGTGTGTTCATGCTATTCCTTCCTCATTTATCCTTTCCTTTAACAAACATGTATTGGTGCCAGGCCCAAGAAGAGTGAAACTAAGCAGAAACAAAGATAAAAACAAAGCTAGACCCCGGTTTAGGGAACTCAGAATCTTTGAGGGGATAGTCTGAGGGCATTCCCACATGCATGGCACAGGCAGGTCTGTGAGGCTCTGATAAAAGTGTAGATTAGGAGCCAGCGAGAGCTCTCAGGTGGGAGGGAGTGTCCTGGGCAACCAAGAAGACATCATATAGTAAGATGCTCTTCAAGGAAGACATAAAAGAAACCAGTTCCTTTTATGTGCCTCAGCCACCTTGTAGGGGTACAGGGTACAAGAAGTCCTTGTTCTTTCCATTTGTCGTAATCAATGAACCCTCTCTTAAGTCACCTGTCTTGGGCTTTGTGTGAAATGCCTGCTCATTTCTCTTATTTCCCTCTTTCTGTTAGCTTAGCGAGTGATATATTAGTTTCCTACTCATACACATGGTATTGCATGTATAAAGGTAGACAATAGCGACATCTGATCAAGCGTTTGTTTCAGATGTTTAACCTGTGCATCTTGTTGCACCAGTTGGCTTCTAGTGGAGTCAAAAATTTATTTTTCCAAGTCCTTGCCCAAATCCTTTCATGCCCTCATGAGTGAGAATTCCAGTAGCTCCTACTTTCAAGTTCCCGGGGGACTTAGACAATCCAGAGAAGTCAGTCTTCCACTCTCCAGAGGAGAGAGACCTGCAGAGTCTGAGCAGCCCACCCACCTTGTTATTTCTGACACAGCTGTCTGGTATCACTATTGAAGAGCTGTCCTGCACGCTCCAAGGATGTGCAGTCACTGCTGCTCAACACCATTATTGGACCAGGTTCCTGCCAGCTTGATCCCATGCTTGGATTCCAAGGTTAGAGCTTTTTTTAGTTTGTGCTCACATGCTTAGCTATTCTCCCTGAAGCACCTCACTCTGGGCAGTGTGTTGAGCATGTCACCAGGCTGAGTTCCCCCAGTCCTCTCGTGAATTTCCTTTGAGGGCATATGGGACCCTTTTTGTGCTAGCAGCCTCGGTCAGGGTCATCCCAGACCACCAAGGAGATTTCCCTATTTTTCAAGCCTTTTGTCAGGGTTTGGAGATCCAGTCCCTTCCTTACCCTAACACAGGGCTTTTTGACAATTTGATTCTACTTCGTCTCCAGGATTCTGCCTACTGAGGATTGTCAGGAATGGCAGGTAGCTACCCCAGAACTTTGTGTGCCTCCTCAACTTTTCATATGTAAGAGGGGTCCTCTGGTAACTCTTGGCAAAGCATGGACTGTTCCCAAGAGACTGTTTCTCCACCTGTCATGGAGAAAAGTAGGCATTATTGGCAAAATTTAAATGGCATGTACCCTGTTAGGGATTTGGGGGCAAGGTTTTAATTTAAAAATGAAGTTCCCTCAAGTTTTCTAAGAATCAGACAATATTCGGGATGTTTATTTCATTGTCTTTATTTTAAACTTTAGAAATATGAGCTCTAACAAGAGTGTATGCAAGGAAACCCCTTAAATGTGTGTAAGGGAAATACACAGGGAATCACCACCCAAGTCAAGAAGTGGAACATTGCTAATACTCAGTAGCCCCCCTTACAAATCACAACCTCCTTCCCAGGAGAAACCATTGTCTTGACTTGCGTAATAATCATCTCCTTGTTTTTCTTTGTAGTTTTGTCACCTTTATCTGCATCCCTAAACAGTATAGTTGAATTTTACCAGATTTTAAGTTTCATACAGAGAATCCTACGCACTGTAGTGTGCGTTTTGTTTGCTTCTTTTGCCTTGTTTGTGTGTTGTATCCATGAGGTTGCTAACAATGTTTCATGATCTATGTCACAGTGAATCTGTGTGCCGTATAGTTTACAGACACTTTTGTTGCTTATAGCTTGTGAGTACCCAGAACAGTGCAGCCAAGCACACCCTTAGATGTTTGCTGCTGTGTTTATGAAACTTCGTTAGGTTGTATGTGTCAAAGTGGAATTGCTGCGCTAGATCATGCCAGTTTCTGAAGGGACTGTAGCAATTTACTTTCCTACCCACAGCATGTCAGAGTTCCAGCTGCTTTACATCCTTGCAGATACTCCGGATTGTCTGTTTAAAACCTTTAAACTAATCTCATGGATCTAGAGTGATATCCCATGTGGTTTTAATTTTCTTTTCCTTGGTTACAACTAATGTTGAGCACTTTTTTATTGATTAATTGGGTGGTCTCTTTTGTGAACTGCCTAATTCAAACTTTTTGTCTGCTTTTCAGTTTTTCTTATTAATTTTTGGAGTTCTTTTTATGTTTTGGTTACTGGTCCCTTGTCAGTTATATGGATTTTTTTAAGCTTCCCCCCCACAAATGTTAATGTTTATTTATTTTGAGAGAGAGCTAACAAGCAGGGGAGGGGCAGAGAGAGAGGGAGACCGAGAATGGCAAGCAGGCTCTGGAACTGTCAGCATGGAGCCCTCCATGGGGCCAGAACCCAGGAACCGTGAGCTCATAACCTGAGCCAAAATCCACCGCTCAACCAACTGAGCCACCCAGATGCCCCTGTGTTTTTTTCTTTTAAATGTTTGTTTATATTTGATAGAGGGACCGACATAGCATGAGTTGGGGAGAGGCAGATGGAGAGAGGGACACAGAATCTGAAGCAGGCTCCAGGCTCTGAGCTGTCAGCACAGAGCCCAACCCAGGGCTTGAATCTGTAAACTGCGAGATAATGACCTGAGCCAAAGTCTGAAGCTTTATCAACGGAACCACCCAGGAGCCCCCAGATTCAATGTTTTTAATGACTCTAACACAATAAAAAATTTTTCTTCTTTAGTTTTACCAAGTGATATTTTTTCAGGAATTAGTTCCTTTTACAGTTTCAAATTTATTTATATAAAATTGTTCATAATATTAACTTGTTGTTTTAGGACGCCTGGGTGGTTCAGTTCATTAAGCATCCAACTTTGGCTCAGGCCATGATCTCACAGTCCGTGGGTTCGAGCTCTGCATCGGGCTCTGTGCTGACAGCTCAAAGCCTGGAGCCTGCTTCAGATTCTGTGTCCCCTTCTCTCTCTGCCCCTTCCCCACCCACACTCTGGCTCTCAAAAATGAATACATGTTAAAAAAAAACTTTTAATTAAAAAATATATTTGCATGTTATTTTAATGTCTTCAATGTCTGTAGAGATGTCCCCCTTCTCGTTTCAGTTTCACTTTTACATTTTCTCCCTTTAATTCTTCTTCAGCTTCAAAGTTCCTTTCAGAGAACCAACTTTGTCTTCACTGATATTCTCCATAGTAAGTTGGTTTTCTCTTTCATTAAGTTTTGCTCTTTTATTTTTTCATTCTACTTTCCTTGGAAATATTCTTTTTTCCCCCCAAACTTCTTGAAAAGTTCATTCTATTTTGTTCTTTTTATTCTTTCCATTTAAGGCTGCACATTTTCCTCCAAATAGTACTTAGTAGGTGCTTAGAGGTTTTGATATTTTAGTCATTTATTTCCAAATATTTTCTAATTTCCATTGTGACTTCCCCTTTGGTTCATAGGTGTTTTAGAATTTGTTTCTTAATTTTCAAGCATATGAGTATTTTCTAGTTATCTTTTTTAATTGATAATGGTCAGTGAGCTTGTTCTGTATAATTTTAGTCCCTTGAAATTTTTGTTAAGGCTCTGTTTATGGTCTGTTTTTATAAATGTCACATGTGTGCCTGAAAGTAATATGACTTCTACAGTTACTGGATTCAGTGTTGTGTATTCCACTAGGTCAAATTTATTCATTATATTCCAATCTCCTTTATCCTTACTGGTTTATTTTTGCCTATTCTAGCTATTACAGAGAGAAGTGTGTTGAAATATCCAACTATAATTATGAATTTGTCTGTTTCACCTTTTAATTTTTTCTTTTTATCTTTGAACCCTATTATCAGGTGTACACAAAGGTGAAGTTATATCTTCCTAGTGAATTAACCTTTTATCATTATGAGGTTGCCCTTTTTTAAAATTTAATGTTTGTTTATTTTTGAGAAAGAGAGACAGATACACACACACAAAGCATGAGCAGGGGAGGGACAGAGGAGAGAGAGACACAGAATCTGAAACAGGCTCCTGACTCTGAGCTGTCAGCACAGAGCCCGATTTGGGGCTCAGACCCACAGACCACGAGATCATGACCTGAGCCAAAGTCAGATGCTTAAATGACTGAGCCACGCAGGCGCCCCATGAGGTTGCCCTTTTTATCTCTAGTAAAAGAAAGGTTTGTTTGTTTGGAGGAGGGGAGGCATTAAACTCTATTTTATCTGATACCAGTATAGCTACACCATCTGTTTTTAGTTAGTCTGTGTAAGGTATGTCTTTTTCCACCCCTTTCCTTTCATCCTTTCTGTGCCGTGTGTTTTAAATGTGTCTTTTATAAGCAGCATGTGGGTTTTGTTGTTTTTTTATCACCTGTTTTTGTCTCCTTGGAAAATTTAGTCTGTATTTGTTTATTGTAACCACTGATGTATTTAGGTTTAAGTCTGCCTTCGTATTTTATGCTTTTAATGTATTTGTCCTGCAAGTACTCCATTTTGTTTTAGCTCTTTCTTCCCTTCTTTCGGGATATTTTTAGTCACTTGCTCTCTTTTTCTTTCTCGTTTGAACATTATGCACTTGCTCTTCTTTAATGGTTACCCTTGAAACTTTAATTTAACCAAAGTTGATAAATTATGGAGGTGATAAATATCCCTACACTTCTTTAGGACGGTATGGGGACCTTAGATCACTTGACCTCTTATTTATCCCCGTCCTGCTTAGTGGTAGACTAGTTGTAACACAGTGTGTCAGCTCTGAGTAGAGTCGTGTAAGGACTCACAGACGGAACAAATGTAATGAGGGAGGAAAAAGGTGACAGAGCGAAGAATTTACTTGAGAAAACGATATAATTTTGTCAGGACTCTGAACTCCCTGAACTCTAAAAAGAAAATCTGTTTGCTTATAAAACTGCATAGCTGGATTCAGGAGTTCAAACAAATCTTTTTAAGACTACCTCCACTTCATCTCTCTCAGTCAGTCAGCCTTGCTTGTCTTAATTCGGCTTCATTCCTCGGCTGAACTCTTCTGAGTTGTCGCCATCCCTGGCAGGAGGGATGGAATCTTCTGATTCTACTTTGGATCAAAGTTGGGCGCAGAGGCACTATGAATGACAGCCCTGCCTCTACCTGGACTAAATGGAGTGGGAGCATGTGGAGTTCCTCTGAGGAACCAGAAGAGGGAAGGTGCACTGGGCAGACAAAAGTTACAGTCAACCCCGGCCTACTGTACCAAGTAGTGGCTTGGAAGAGTGACATGCAGAAAAAAGAATGTGATCATAATAAACTTGGTCAGTCTGTACAAGGAAAAGGGGAAGGCTATCACCTCCTCATGAGCCTGCTGACAGAGAAGGAGGAGTCTGGTCAGACCATTCCTTCACCCACCAGCCAGTGCCAGTGGGTGCTTCAGCATTGGTGGCTGAGCAGTGGCAGAGATGAGGGAGAACTAGTGTGAGCCCCTGTAATATGTGGAGATGTAATTAGCAGGTCAGCCGTGGCGCTTGCTATTCCCATGGCCCTTGCTAGGAGAAACTTCTACGTCCACAACTTCTGTTCACATCAGCCCCACATAACCATGTTTTCTACCATAAAATCTTGCTCTATCCCTACTCCCTAGACAGAACTTCCTGGGCCAGAGCTGGATGTCATACCTAAAAACAGCCAATTCTTAGGCTCACCAAGGACCTGTGATATGACATGACCTAGTGGGAAAAGAGATGCATGTTCTTAGAAATTTGAACTGGGGATTATAGAAGAGCACTTAGCTACAGAAATGACAGCTGAAATGGTATGTAGAGAGAAGCCATGAGGTAGAGTCAGGCCTTTCAGGAGTCCTGGCTAGCTGGTGCTCTGAGAAGCAGAAGCACTGGGGTAGAGAGGTGTGCAGAAGCCCCAGGTGAAAGGAGAACGGAGCCAGCCCTGGGGGAGTGCCTGAGCCAAGTGATGAGTGAAGACCCGCAGGCTAGCTGCTGTTCCAGACCTTTCATTCCAGACTCTGGGAGAACCAGCCCTACTGTGGTCCTATCCTATAAAATCCTTTATCCTTAGTAGCCCACGTGAGTCCTTATGATACCCCCCCCCCACCTTGTTTGCACTTGGTGTGATCAGAGGACTCACTAGAACAGATATTCAGAGCTTGGGAACAGTGTCCACATAGGTGAATTTCTGTTGCTGCCCATGACTGTTCTGAAAAGAAAACTCACTCTCTTTGTCATTGGATGGTCAGCAGCTACAAAACTTGTTGGCTAGTTACAATAAAGAACACACGCACTATTTGCCCTGGTGTCAGTGTCTGCATTGTCAGCCAGGGAGCTCCCCTCCCGCTATGGTCTCCTTGTTCCTGACCCTACTAGAGAAAACCCTAACTTATTGCCTATAATTAATTTTTGTTTCTAAGATGTTGGAGGGTTGGTTTAGATGCATTATAATGAAAGAAAGGCATTTAGGAAAAGAAAAGTGTCCTAGGAGAGAAGGAATTCATCACCATTTATTGTGTGTTTGCTATGGGCCTGGCACTATGTTAAGTGATTTCCATTCATTCTCTCATTTCATCTTCACAACAACTCCCTAGGGTATTATTATCCCCATTTTTATAGATAAGGGAGCTGAGACACAGGATGGTCTGACTCCACTGAATGTGTAATTTCTGGGGTAAAGTAACAATCACTTGGTGTGGAATTGCCTCAAGCTGAGATTGGTTAAGGGGAAATGGCTAGGAGCGCGTGTGTGGTCAAGTGGGAGGCAGGAGGTGGTGAGAAAGGAGCTGGTCAAGTGTTCCCTCTGCACACCGTGCCTGCCGGGAGGCCCAGTGCTCTAACACTGCATAATAATTGCAGGATTAAATTCATTCCTGTTTCATGATCTGTGAGTTTATGTGTCTGCAAAGTAAGGTTAGAAGGTCCTTTACCATGATTTCACAAGTTAGGAGCCCCCGAACCTCAGGAAGGGAGCCAGGAGGCAGGCTGTTGTGGAAAGAGCAGAGGCTTTGGCTCAGTCCAGGTTAGGAACCACTGCTGTCCTGCTTACTAACTAAATAAAGAGCAAAAGCACTTTATTCCTGGAACTGGGGATACCAAGGCCACAGCCTCTTAAGTTGTGTTCATTGCTCCTTGAGATGACATATAAAAAGCACCTGGTATTTAGTAAGTCCTCAACACGTCTTTCCCTGCCCCCTCAAGGTCTCTCAGTGGATTTGATTCGGGACTAAACCCAGGTTTTGGGATTCCCACCCCCATGCAGCTATAGGTGAACGACCATGAACGGGCAGTCCGTTGAAGGAGGGAAAGAGGGCCCTCAGGGCTCCCAGCCATGCTCAGCACCAAACGCGCATCAGAACACAGCATTCTGGTCCGTGCCATTAAATTTCAAAGCTGAAATAAGAAACAGCTGGTTATTTTTCAGGCTGCTGAAGAGAGCTGAGGTTTGAAGACATGATGAAAAGCCCAGCTGAGATGTTTGTCATCTTCAAAGTCTTAAGTTTTGTCTCATTTCCAATAGTATGTGTGTAGGTATATATGCAGGGCTCTTTCTTGGTGTACAGTATTTTATTCTGTGTCCTTTCAAACTAAAATCCACAAAACTCTAGAAAAATTTACTTTGATTTGAAGAAAGATCTAAAATCATTCACCTGTTACTGTTTGTAGTTATTTACACGGGTGTTTAGCATGCTTCATACTGTGGGAAGACATCTTTCCCTTTGTTGATCCTAAATAGAGTTCTGAGCTGTTCTAGATCCTCCTCCCACCCGATTTTTTCTTCATTAAAAGCAAAATTCTTGCCACTCTGATACTGATATGGCCTCCGCTAGGTAGGAAGTAAGTGCATTTTCTTCAGTAACCAATGAAGAATGTGAGAGCTGTTTGCATAATGCACAAAGCAGAGTTGTGAAGTCCCCTGCCCTCAAGATTACCCCAGGAGGGAGACACAGAACCCAAACTAGAAGCCTTTGAGTCCCTTTTGTTTGAGTCCTCTCATTACAGGGTAGGTCCCTTTGTGCTGGAACTCAGTGCAGTTCCCCACTGCCCCCAAAGTTAACGGAAGCTCTTGGAACTGATGGGTTGGCCTGTCTTCCTGCCTCTTTCAGGCTCCTGGAGGCGCAGCCAGACTGAGCTGCTTCCTGTCCTCAGCCTGCCTAGAGGTTTCTTACCTGCAGCTTGGCTGACACTCTTTCCTCCACCTGCAGTCCCCTTTTCTGCATTCTCTGGGTGCCCCCCAGCCCAGAGTGTCAGAGTGCAGCTCAGTGCCCACTCTTCCATGATGCTTGGCTTCGTGGTTAAAAACCTAGTCTTTGGGATCAGACCTGGTTCACCAGGGGATTCTGCTGTGCTCTAGCAAAGTGACTTGTGGTAAGTCATTTGTCACATTAGTTCCTCGCAGACTTAGCTTCTTGTAAAATGAAGACAGTAATACTTTAGATCAGTGCTTCTCAAACATAAATGCACACGAGTGCCCTGGTGGTCTTGTTAAAATGCCAATTCTGATCCGGTGGGTATGGGACAGCGCCCAAGATTTGGCTTTTTGTTTTTATTATTATTATTTTTGTTTAAGTCTTCTTTACTTTGAGAGAGACAGAAACAGCACAACTGGGGGGAGGAGAGAGGGGGAGACAGAGAATCCCAGCATGGAACCTGACATGGGACTCGAATTCATGAAACCATGAGACCATGACCTGAGCCAAAAACAAGACTCGGACGCTCAACCAACTAAACCACCAAGAGTTGGCATTTCTAACCAGCTCTTAGGTCCTAGGAAGAGCATTCTGAGTTGTAGAGCTTTGAAGAAATGTTGAGAGAATAAAATGAAATAATGCATGAAAAATGTGTAATGTGGTGCCCTTCAAATATTTGTGCTTAGTAAATGTAGCTGTTGCTGTTTTTGTAACCCTCTATTATTATTGGCTGATTCCCTAGCTGGAAGTCACATGTATAGTCTTTAAACAAAGGCTTTCCCTCTTATGGCAACTGAGTACTTTTTCACATATACTGTGGGTTTTGTGGTTTTGGGGGGTGTTTTTTTTTGGGGGGGGTAGAGGTATCTTGGTCTCCCACCAGACTTGAGGATAGGAGCTTTATCATATTCCTGATTTGTTCACAGTGCTCACCACAGTCTTATACATAGTAACTGTGAATTACATACTTGGGTTTCATTTACTTATTCTTTTATTCCACAGGGATCTATGGAATTCCTTCTGTGGCTAATAGTCCCAGCTATTCTAATATACCAGTTAATGATGATAGTGTTTATTCATCTATTTGGTAAATGTTTATTGAGCACCTATAACTGGCGAAGCAGAGTTCCAGACATAATACAAAGCAGTGATACAAAGTTTCTTTCCTTATGGGACTTGCTCAGGAGAGGTACACAATAAAGAAAAGCATATTATTTAGAAAAAGAGAAACTCCTTGAGGGCAGAGAATGTGTCTGATTCATCACAGTGAATTTCCTTATGGTAGGTATTCAGCCACCGTGTCACCTGACCACTCTAATCTGCATACACCTTCTGACTTTTCACTTGGGTGGTCCTTGTGGTGTAACTCGGCACTCCCTCCCTCCCTCCCACCCACCCCACAAATCCCCTCACAGAAGCCTAAGTGAAATATATAGATGTCACTAGCGCTTTTAGTCCTGACGCCACCTTGCCTGTCCATCATGACGCACAGGACCCTGGCCGGTATTCACCCCTGATTTCACCTTTGCTGAGTCCTATTCCATTTCATGCCCTTTAGATGTTAGGCTGGCAAGGACTTGGTCATCAGACTTCTCTCTCTTTCTCTCTAGTGATCTCATCCCATCCCGTGACTTTAAATGTCATTCTGGTCTCTGTTTAAATGTCACTTCCTCAGAGACCTTCCTTGACAACGCTATCTAAAATGGCACACGTGCACACGTACCCAGGCACACGGGCACCCCTGAGGCTGCTTTATTTCTGCTCGTAGCATTTATGTTATTGTAATTTTTTTTTTTAAGTTTATTTATTTTGAGAGGCACAGAGAATGCAGGCTGGGAAGGAGGGGGAGGGGACAGAGGATCCAAGGCAGGCTCTGCTACCCAGCCTCCCCAGTGTTATTGTTTTTAAACTGTATTGTCTGTGTCTAAAGGTAGGGACTTGGTCTTGTTTACTGCTTGTTAGTACTTAGAACACTGTCTAGCGCAATGGTAAACAATCTGATTATTGAATAAATGATTATTTGTCTTTGGAAATCCTCAAAATCCTCATGAGGTGTAGCAGGACAGCCATCATTAGCCTGTTTACAGATGCAGAACTAGGCTCAGAGAGGTTAAAGTATTTGCTCAAATCACAGGGCTGGGAAGCAGTAGAGCTTGCTTGTTGAGAATCAAGTCTTAAGGGACTCTCCCTCCCAAGAGGGTGACCTCTGTCCTACCCACTGAAGCAGGGGACACTTGGTGGCCCAGAGGGTTAGGAGGCTGCCACGCAGAAGCCCTAAGTTCTCACCGTCTTGGGAACACACACACACAGGGAAACGGCTTGAGGCCTGCCACAGGCCCTGCTCCCTCCCGTCCCAAAGAGTGCCCACTGTTGTTTCTGCAGCTCTTCACAGGCTCCCACTCCAGGTGCGCCAGCCCTGGGGGACACTTGTTACTTTTAATTCCATAGCTCAGAGGCCCCAGTGGCAAAAAGGAAGGGCAAAACTTGAATACTTTTTTTTTTTTTAAGTGTTACCTGGTTATAGAAATCCCTATTGCTGCACAGATCCCCATGGATTAGTGTAAAGATACAGTAAATAAAGCCAAATGGAACAACAGGGAATGTGACAGTTGAATAAAAGGAAATCCTCTTTGAGTTCAGAGGGGTTCTGAAGGTAGAATTGTCAGTTAGCCTCATTCCAGGTTCAGCCCGTGGGGTATTGCTAGCATTGAGGACATGGCCAGGTTTGGAGGAAGGCAAGTGCTAGGAGCAGAAGATCCCCTGCTGGCATATCTTCCTTCCCTTGGCGGGCCTGCTGTAAGACCCTTAGCTTTCCACTGTTGGGTGGGCTTCTTGGAATCCTAAGCAAACTGAAGTTCCAATAGTTTCAATGCCAGGCAGCTTTGCCCCATATCCGCTGAAGACCCTCACATTATCCGGAGGGAAAGAAACTGTCATTTTATATTTGCAAAGTTGTGAGTTTCTGCCCTCACCGTTCTACCTGACATACCTCTCCTAGATGGATCTCCTTGAAACACAGCTCTGATCAGGTCACTCCCCTCCGAGGAACCTACCCTAGACAGAGTATAAGCTTCCAAGTTTAGCATCCAAGGCCTGTACCAAACATGCAACATCTTTGAGACTAGAACTCCAGGGGCCCCAGGGGAAAAGAACTGAGACCAACCAAAGAAGTAACTAAGAGCTAGATTTTGGCTCATTTTTGGGAAGTACACTGAAGTCGCTGCAGACAAACCATGGAATGGGCAATCTCACGGTGTCCCGGGACTTCGTACTAGCACCCTTTAGAGTTTCACATGCTCTATCAGTCAGGAAGGGCTAGGTTATACTGTAGTAACAGTCCCCAAATTCTTAGTGCCTTAACCCAAAACAAAGGATTATGTTTTATAAATGATACACGTCTGTTTTGGGTTAGCATGGGGACTCAGCTTCTCCTACCAGAGTAGCCATCATCGCAAATGTTGCCAGTTGCTATGCCAGAGAAAAATAGCTCTGGATGATCTTGCATAGTCGAGAAGTAGCACACACGTCTTCTACTCAAAACTCATTGATTGGGCCACATAGGTGGCTGAGTCGGTTGAACAGCCAACTCTTGATTTCAGCTCAGGGATTGAGTCCCATTTCAGGCTCTGTGCTGAGGACGGAGCCTGCTTGGGATTTTCTCTCCTTTCTCTGCCCCACTTCCCCACTGATATTCTCTCTCTTTCTCTCTCTCTCTCTAAAAAACAAAAAAACTCCTTGATTAATACTAGCCATGTGGCCCCACCCAACCATAGGAAGGACCCAGTGCAATCCTATCAAGTGCCCCGGAGGGGAAACTGGGAATAATTGGTGAAAAGCACTAATTACTAACACAAGGTGCATTGGATCTTATTCATTGTTGCAACAGTCCTTTGGGGTAGTATCAAGGTCTCCAACTTATATATGAGGAAATGGAAGCCCAGGGTATTAAGTGACTCAAGGTTTCATACAATATGGTCCAGGTCTTCTGACTTCAAGATGACACAGGGAGAGCCATAACACCCAGGAGGTTGAAAGTTGAGGAGAGCCATTCATTGAGGATGCTGCACCTAAGTGTGGAATGGGGGCCCTTTTCATGCAGTCACCAGGAAGCTTGGTAAGCATGCAGATAAGTGGTTCCACTTCAGAGATTCTCATTCTGGAGATACAAGGTGGAGCTATGAACAGGCCTTGGGTGATCCTGAGGTAGGTGGTCAAGTGCCACATTTTAAGAACCAGTTATGGGAAGTCTCACCAAATCTGGTTTTAAAATGTTCTTCCTTAACATTTCATAGTGCTCTGCTTAAGATGCTCTCTCTCCCTCTGCCCCTCTCCCCGGCTCGTGCTCGCTCCCTCTCTGCCCCTCTCCCTGGCTCGTGCTTGCTCTCTTCCTCTGCCCCTCTCCCTGGTTCATGCTTGCTTTCTCCCTCTGCCCCTCTCCCCAGCTCATGCTTGCACGCGCTCTCTCTCTCTCTCGCTCTCTCTCTCTCTCTCTCTGCCTTTCTCAAAAAAATAAAAGATGTCTTTTCCTCTTGAGCTCTGTAAGCTGCAGTATTGCTCAATTCTTCCTATCCCAGGTTGTCCATTTTCTATCACTTTTTTCTCATCCCAGTATCTCCCACACTCCATAAGGGCTATATTCACAAAACAAATGAACTGAGGAATAAAAGGGATTTTTGTTATTTAATTTTTTATTCACAATGGAACTTTAAGAATTTCTACATGGAAATTTCTATATGGATACAGGAAACTTGGAGAAGGAAGGTCCTTGAAACAGGGTTTATATAGTAAATTTATGTACATTTACAAAAATAAAAATTGGGGTGGAGTCATGGTGGAAATTCACCTCTGCTTATTCGTTTACTTAAAAACACTATTAAGCATGTAGTTTATGCAGGTATTAGATGGCATTTGGTTCTTGCTGTATACTCTATAATTCAGTTGTGGTGGCCCAGTGTATTGCTTATTGATGGGCTGCTATGGTAACTAGGAAACTCATCTGGGACAGAAATTGGCAGTGCTGGGTGCTGTGAGATGTCACACGAGGCATACAATAGGTTGGCTGTTATATAGTGAATACGGTTCAAGTAAGGTAAGGTGCAGTTATCAGGGTGGGTGGGTGTAATTTGGGTATAGTGACCATTAGTGGTATGTCCCATAGAAGGCCCTGCTGGGCAGATCTACAAAAGGCCATATGGGAGTCTGTCACCTGAAAGACTATATAGGTTAAGTCCTTAAGGTTAGCTGATCCACTCTTGAACAGCTATCAAAGTTGTCCCTAGTAGAAGGAAAGAACATCATGGATAAGGCATGTCAGAAAATACACAGTATATGATGCTTCCAGGAAGAACGACATACAGTTATAATCAGAGAAGTTAATAACTTGCAAAGTGGGAGGTAGAGACAAAGAAAAAGGACCATAAGAGATAAGTCAAAGGTCTTTAAAATGATCAAAAGATACTCCTTCAAGGGGTGCCTGGGTGGCTCAGTTGGTTGAGTGTCGGACTCTTGATTTCAGCTCAGGTCATGATATCACGGTTCATGAGATCAAACCCCACACTGGGCTCCGTGCTGATGGCACAGGATTCTCTCTCCCTTTTGATGTCCCTCTTCTACGTGCACACACAAGACAAAACTCTTGGTTTTCTGCTTAGGTCATGACTCCCAGTTCGTGAGTTTGAGAGCTATATTGGACTCTGACAGTGTAGAACCTGCTTGGGATTCTCTCTCTCGGTCTCTCTGCGTGCGTACACACACACACACACACACACACACACACACACACACACACACACACACACCCCAGATAAATAAACTTAAAAAAAAAAACCTTTGGGAAGAAATGCTTGGGTGGTTGATGATTTGTATGCTTTCAGATAGGAACTTGCTAAAATGAGGATAATAGTGTTTTTTTTTTTTTTTGGTGATTTTTCCATTGAAGTGCAAAATAATAAGGAAAAAACAGGTGAAGCAAAGACAGCTTTAAAAGTATTATAAATGAGCTCCTTTTAATAGGGAGATAAAAAATTGAAAAAGATAAATGTAAAGCAAATGGTACACATGATCAGAGGGGCACCTATTATGTGGAAGAAGGAGGCTGTACCTGAGCTAGTCACAAGAGAGGGACTGTGTGAGGGGTCGAGACCAGCTAGAAGTAATGTGATAATATGAAGTCACTGAGTTCAGAGAACCCTGTACAGGTCACCAAGACCTAATGGAGACACAGCAAAATATCTTTTGTCATTATTGTTATCCTTTTTTTTTTTTTTTTTTACATTTATTTTTGACAGAGACTGAGCACAAGCAGGGGAGAGGCAGAGGGAGAGGGAGACACAGAATCAGAAGCAGGCTCCAGGCTTTAAGCTGTCAGCACAGAGCCTGAAACAGGGCTTGAACCCATGAACCATTTAGATCATGACTTAGAGCCAAAGTGGGTTGTTTAACTGACTGAGCCACCCAGACACCCCTGTTGTTATCTTATGAGTGAGGTGAGCCAAAAGCAGTTGGAAGAGAGGGCCTAGTTGAGACTGACCTGAATCTAACCCACTCAGAGTGGCCCTGGCATCAGAGCTCCTTCTTCATGCAAATGACATCATAATGAGAAGAACAACATTAAAATTAGGAAAAGAGTAAATAAAGGCAGAGCTACATAAGGTCTGGGAAGAAGTTTGAGAGAGATGTGGAGTGCAAAGACAGGAAGCTGTGAGGGAAAGAAGGAGTTCTGTGAAAGTTAAATATATATATAGAAGGGTTAACTTAATCTTACCAGAAGTACTGCTGACCTGTTTCTTTTCCCATTGACTCTGGTCGAGTCAGTTATGGTAATAATAAATCATGTAGTTATCTCCTCTGGTTTACTTACTCTCATCATTTCCTGTAAGAACCCAGAGCCTGGAAAAAACCAGAGTCTCACTCTTGTTGTATCTGGGAAGAGTGGACCTGGTATTAGAGTATGCTGTCTAATATTTGTATAGTATCCTAACCTAGGTATCCTGTTACTTAGAATGCTTTTCTTGTCTGTTCTGTTTCCCTGAATAGTTGGAATAAAAAAGGGGGTCAGCACCCAGTATTGAGCCTTCTGAGATCAAAGTGTCCAGTCCCTATCCCCAAAGAACCCCACAATCTAATAGAGGAGATAGAAGTCTACTGAGAAGCCTTAGAAACAGTGTGGAAATAAACATCATTAATACCCTGGTTTTGGTCTTGAAATAGTCTTGGTCTTGAAATAGTGCTTACACCCAGGACACAGGTACCTGGGTGGCTCAGTTGGTTAAGCATCTGATCATGATCTCACAGTTCGTGGGTTTCAGTCCCATGTCAGGCTCTGTGCTGACAGCTTAGAGCCTGAAGCCTGCTTCAGATTCTGTGTCTCCCTCTCTCTGCCCCTCCTCTCTCTTGGTCTCTCTGTCTCTTACTCTCTCAAAAATAAAGAAACATTTAAAAAGTCTATAAAAAAATAAAGATACCAGGACAAAATAAGCTCAACTGATTTTTGTCAAAAGTGCAGAAGCAATTCAATGGAGAAAGGATAGTCTTTTCCACAAATGGAGCTGGAACAGTTGGACAACCGTAGGCCAAAAATAAAAACAAAAACAAAAACAAAAAAACCCTTCAAACTAAGCCTTACACTTTAATCAAAAATTAAATCAAAATGGATCACAGACCTAAATGTCAAAAGTAAAATTATAGACGTTTTAGGAAAAACACAGGAGAAAGTCTTCAGGATCCAGAGCTAGGTGAAGGGTTCTCCGACTTGACACCAGAAGCATAGTTCATAAAAGGAAAAGTGTCAGAAGCGCAGTGCTAATGTGGTGCTGTCCTAAGGATTAACAGATCCATCCATGAAACAGAATAAATCACCCAGAAACAGACCCACACTGTTGTCACTTGACTTTCGACAAAGACACCAAAACAAACCAACTGGGGAGAGGAGGTTCTTTTCAACAAACAGTGTTGGTATAACTGAATGCTCATGTAAAACATTTATTTCAATCATTACCTCTTACCGTAGCAAAAATTAATTTATGATGGATCACAGATCAAAATGTAAAAGTTAAAACCACAAAGACTTTAGACTATAAGGGAATATCTTCGTGACATGGGGATTACCAAAGGCTTCTCAGTTAAAAGGAAACAATCATTTTAAAAAGGTGAGGGGTGCCTGGGTGGCTCAGTCAGTTGAACATCTGACTCTCGGTTTCCACTCAGGTCATGCTCCCACATTGGGCTCCGTGCTGGGGGTCGAGCCTGCTTAGGATTCTCTCTCTCCCTCTGCCCCCTCCCCAGCTCATGCTCACATTCTCATTCTCTGTCTCTCTCTCTCTCTCTCTCTCTCTCTCTCTCTCAAATAATTAAACACTAAATTAAAAAGGTGAGTTAGACTTTATCAAAATTTAAAACTTCTCACCAAATAGTACCATTAAGAAAATGGAAAGATAAGCTACAGACTGGGAGAAAATATTCACAGAACATTTGTCTGGAAAAGGTTATATTAAAAAGTCCTATAATTGAGTAATAAAAAGACAACCCAATTAAAAAAAAATAGACGTTAACACATTCCTAAAAGGAGATTTATGGATGGCAGTACATACATAAAAAGTGCTCAACATCATTAGTCCTGAGGGAAGTGAAAATTAAAACCAAAATGAGATGTGATTATATACCCCCCAGAATGAAAATTAGACCAACAACAATAAACGGTAGTGAAGTTGTGAGCAACATTATTTCTTGCACATTTTCAGTGAGAGGGTAAAATGGTGTAACTTCTTCGGAAAAAAGACCCGGCAATTCCATTTGTAGGTATTTACTCAAGAAAACTTAAAACATATGTCCACAAAGCACTTTCATAAGAATACTAACAGCAGCATTATTCATAATCGCCCAAATTGGAAACAGTTCCATTTCCATCTATAGGTGAATTGATTTTTTTAAACAGTGATATATTACGTATAATGAAATAACCACTCAGCAATAAAAAGGGACAAGCTATTGATAACATCCAACAAAATGAATGAATCTCAAAAATGTTATACTAAGTGAAAGAAGCCTTAACACAAAAGAATACATACAGTGTGTTTCCATTTATATGAAATTCTGGAACAGACAAAACTAATCTATGGTAGAAAAGTCACAGCAGCAGTTGCCTCTTGGGATTTGGGGTAGGGATTGACAGAAAAGTCGTGAGGGAATATTCTGTTTTCGATACGGCTTGAGATTACATGCGTGAATGCATTTGTCAGGATTCTGCAGATGTACACTGTGGGACATCCACCCCATGAAATGCTTCTTGGCTTTACAGAGGAACAAAGTACTGGTGCACACAACTTGAATGAATCTCCAGGGAATTATGCAGAGTGAAAAAAAACCAATCCCAAGAGATGAGGTATTGTATAATTCCATTAATATGACATCTTTGAAGTGACAGGGATTTAGAAATGGAAGACAGATGAATGGTTGTCAGGGGTTAAGAATGGAAGAGGAGTCAGGAGGGTTGTAGGTGTGCTCATAAAAGAGTGACACGAGGGATCTTGTGTCAGAACTTTTCGGTGTCTTGACTGTGGGAGTGGATACACGAACCTACACAACTGACAAAATTGTATAGAATGTAATACAGACCCACGAAAACGAGTACAAGTGAAACAGGAGATCTGAGTAAGGCGGTAGGCTGTGCCAGTGTCACTGTGCTGGCTGTGAGTCTGGTCTTGCACGGTGTTGCCACGGAGGGAAACTAGGAATGTATGCAAGAGGTTTCTTTCTTACAACTGCGTAAGCACTTACGATTATCTACAATTATCTCAGTAAAAATGTCAGTAAAAATACAATTTGGGGCACCTGTGTGGCTCAGTCACTTAAGCGTCCAACTCTTGATTTTGGCTCAGGTCATGATGTCATGGTTTGTGGGTCGAGCCCCTTGTCAGGCTCTGAACTGACAGTGCAGAGTCTGCTTGGGATTCTCTCTCTCCATCTCTACCCCTGCCCCACTTGTGCTCTTTCTCCCTCAAAATAAACAAACATTTAAAAAAAAAATTCTTAGAGAAAAGTCTGAGACGATGTCTGGGCAGGAAATGTAAAAAATGAGTCAGGAACATCTTGACACACCACTTTGTGTGTCTTCCTTTGATAGCAAGGAAGCTATCAACGATGACTGAAGTTGTAGCAAAATGACTGAGGAACCAAATTGAGGGCAAAGATGGCTCAATTTGAGTTTCAGTAAGAACAGCAATTTCTAAGACTTGAGCCCTATAAAATATGTTTAAATCCATGACTTCATAATAGTGGTTTAAACACACACACACACACACACACACACACACTAGTTACCTTCAAAGAATAACAGAGAACCCGCTCTTTGTCTTGAAACCTGGGAAATACAAGAAGCCTTTCGTCAATGTAACATAAAACTGGATAACCAAATGTTAGATGAAGAACAGCATCTCCTAATGCAATTACTTCAGCAAAGAAATGAACCAAGTGATACAGTTAGGAAGGTATCGCCATTTTGTTACCTCTAGTAAATTCATGGATCTAGGCATTGGGCATCGTGAACAGGAACATCAAAAAAGAGATAGCCAGGGTTGTGGATACTTTATGATAAAAAGACACCACGCCACTGGTAGCCTTGCTAAAAGGATTGAACCTGAGCCTTCTCAAGCCTCTGGATCCAGCTGCCCATATGCAGGAAACACAGATGATAGGGTAACAAGTAGGACTCCTGAGAAAGCATGCAGTCAGCAAAATTCACACTGAGACCCTGGTCCAATGGGTGAGGGTCTTCAACAGACAACTTGTGAAAAAAACCGGGGAAGGGGTGTGGGGGGTATGGACGGGGAACCTGTGGGTAGAATGAGAAACAAACACACATCAAGCTAAAAACCTGAGGACAAAACAAATTCTAGTATCTAAGGATACACACTTAGGTGGTAAAAGCACAAAGACCTAAGGAAGTGATTACTACAGAGTCAAGAATATGTAGACCTTAGTGAGGAATATTGGAATGGGGCACATGGGGAGGCTTCTAGAGTGGCTGACAAAATTCTGGTTTGTTTTTAAGATTTTTTATTTTTAAGTAATCTTGAATTCACAACCCTGAGCGCAAGAGTCACATGCTCCACTTACTGAGCCACCCAGACTCCCCAAAATTCTGTTTTTTGATGTAGGTAGTGGTTAGTAGGATGTTTGCCTTGTAAAACAGTTCACTAAACTGTACATTTGCTCTGTAATTCACTTTGGTTTACACTTTGTTTTTTTTAAGTTTATTTATTTTGATAAAGAGCACACTCGCATGAGCAGGTAAGGAGCAGAGAGAAAGAGAAATTCCCAGGCAGGCTCCATGCTCTCAGTGCAGGGACCATACTCATACACCATGAGATCATGACCTGAGAGGAAACCAAGACTCAGAAGCTTAACCAACAGAGCCACCGAGGCACCTCTTGATTTACACTTTAAAAGGGCTGTGATAGAACAGTTCAGATAGCTGTGGGAGGCCAGAGGAGGCACTGAATGTCTGAGAGAGACCCTCAGAAGAAGGCCGTGTTGGGAGAGTAGCATAGATGGGACAAATGTCAGTGGTGAGACTTGAGAAATAGACAAGCTCATGACCTGTCATCTGTGCTAGGTTTTATTCTGGAAGCCATGGGGAGTCATTGAGGAAATCTAAGCTGACCAGTGGCATGACCAGATTTATATTTTAGAAGGATTCTGTTGGTGGCTGTGTGCGAAATGGATCAGATGGAGGAGGCAGGACTGGTTCCAGGGAGATCAGTTGAGAATCAGCCATGGTAATCCAAACTAAAGATGGTGAGGCCAGAAACAACATGGTGACAGAGAGTGGAGAGAGGAAAGGACTAACTTGATAGTGCTTAAGGAGGTGGAAATACAGGATTTGAGAGACTATCTGGGACAGAAGCAGAGAAAAGAAATCGAGGTTTCTCTAGTTACCAGGTGGGGTCGTGGAAGATGATGGCGCCATTAACTGGGACATGGAATACCAGTGGTAGAACAGGGGTGAGGTGGAGAGATGAGATGATAATCTGTACTATTTTTGAAATAGAGATAATTTGCATACAAATAAATGCACAGAACAGAAGCATACAGTCCAGTGATTTTTTTCAGATGTCTGCATCCATGTGACTAACGTACCAGTGAGGATGTAAATATTTCCTTCACTCCTGAAGTTTCTTTGTGACCCCTTCAGGTGTGTTCTGATTTTTTTTTTAATTTATTTTTATTTTTGAGAGAGGGGGAGGGAGGGAGGGAGGGAAGGAGGGAGAGAGAGAGAGAGAGAGAGAGAGAGAATCCCAAGCAGGCTCTACTCTGTCAGTGCAGAGCCTGAGGCAGTGCTCAATCTCATGAACCATGAGATTATGAATTGAGGCGATCAAGAGGTGATGGTGATGGTCATTTGGGTTGTTTATAATTTTTTTGTTTGGTCATTTTACTATTGTGAGTAAAGCCTCTGTAAACATTCTCATATAAGTCTTTTCATAGGTGTACATTTTCATTGATCTCCAGTAAATATCTAGGTAAAAGCATAGGTGCATGTTTAATGGCAGAAGAAACTACCAAACCGTTTTCTAAAGTAATTGTAGTATTTTATGCTCCTACCAGCAATGTATGAGAGTTCTGGTTGCTCCACATATTGGTGCTCTGATGCTTTTAGTGTTTTTAGTTTCAGCCATTGTAGTGAGTGTGACACACATATCTCTGTCATTATGGTTTTAATATAAATCAAGTAATGAATATAATGATGCTGAGCAGCTCTTGAACTTACTGGCCATTAATTTTACTTCTGTGAAGTTTCTGTTCAAATCTTTGCCTGTTTTTTGTTGGATTTTTTAAATTATTGTTGAGCTGTAGGATTTTTTTTTTAAATGTTTTTATTTATTTCTGAGAGAGAGAGAGACAGCGTGAGGAGGGGAGGGTCAGAGAGAGAGGGAAACAAAATCTGAAACAGGCTCCAGGCTCTGAGCTGTCAGCACAGAGCCAGATGCGGGGCTTAAACCCACAAACTGTGAGATCATGCCACCCAGGCACCCCTTCATTTTCTTAATAATGCCTTTTGATGAGCAGATTTTGAGATAGATTTTAATTTATTGATTTTTGTCTTTTATGATTAGTACCTTTTGTGTTCTCACAAATCTTTGCGTATCCCAAGGTTGCGTACTTTCTTATGTTTTCTTCTAGAAGCTTTATAGATTTGTATTTTGTGCTGAGGTATAAACTTAATCTTAAATTTTTGTATATGGTATGTGTCAGAAGTTCATTTTTTTCATACGTACGTCAAGCTTTCCCAGCACCATTTGATGAAAATGTTTATCCATTGAATTGCATTGATATTTGGTCAAAAGTTAATTGCTCAGTATACATATTTTCTGTCCTGAACTCTATTTTCCTCATGCCCATACCACACTGTCTTGTGGCTGACGTGTTGAGGGAGTCTAGATTATGTTCTCTTTTTGTTTTTGTTTTTGTTGAGTGTTTGTTGTATTCTAACAGTTCAGTTACTGGCAGAACCTTTTGATCCTATCAGATTTGCTTTTATTCTTCCAATTTGAATATGTTCCTGTAGCATATACTTTCTGAGTCTCGGTGTGAGACTCCATGTTCTGGACTGGACTTCCCTTAGCTCCCAGCTCTGCGTGATCTCTAGTGCCCCCATGTATCCCTAGCAGGCGATGTCTACTAGGTCCCATGAAGGCTTGCCCTGTGCCTGTGCAGTCCAGCCTTGAGCCAAGACACTGCCTACCCCCCTTACCCTGCCTCACAGATTCCAGGCACCCGAGCCTCTCAGAACTCAGATCTGCCTGCTCAGTGAGACTACCACTCTGCTTGGGCACCATCTCTCTGCCCCACTAAGAGAAGGTGCCCTGAATGAAAGCTAGAACAGTTGCACGCTCCTCTCCTGTGTTTCCCTTCTCTCCAAAATTACAGCCTGGCGCAGCTTGCTGTTCAGTGCCTGAAACCACATATTCAGAGCAAACTGAGAGGGTTTTTTTTTTTTAAGTTTATTTATTTTGAGAGAGAGAGTTGAGGTGGGAGGGGCCGAGGGGGGGAGAGAGAGCATCCCAAGCAGTTTCAACACTGAGCAGGGATCCTGACACAGGGCTTGATTTCATGACTGAGATCTTGACCTGAGCTGAAATCATGAGTCAGGTGCTTACCCAGCTGAGCCACCTAGGTGTCCCTAGAGCAACTTTATAGTTTTTCATGGCAGGAGGGAAAATCTAATTCCAGTTATTTTGTCATGGCCAGAAGTGGAAGTTGAGGTTCTATTTGCTGAATCTTTAGTATCTGTGTAACATTCAAGTAGAAATGCTCAACAGGCAATTGAGTGCCCATGTGTAGAAGGCCTGAGAGAGACTATTGGGGCTGGAGACTCAGATTTTATAGTTGAAGCCAAGGGATGTGATCACCTAACTATATTTACCTTCTTACAATAGTTAGAGAAGGAGGGAAGAACAATTTTCTGGGGGTGCCTGGGTGGCTCAGTGTTAGGTTAAAGCATCTGTCTTTGGCTTGAGTCATGATCTCCCAGTTCATGAGTTCAAGCCCCACATCGGGCTCTCTGCTGTCAGCTTGGAGCCTGCTTTAGATCCTCTGCCCCCTGTTTCTCTGCCCCTCCCTGTCTAGTTCTCTCTCTCTTGCTCGTTCTCTCAAAATGAACAAATAAACTTAAAAATTTTTTTTTCTCTTAAAAAAGCCTAAAAGATATGGCTAAAGAAGGAGGTGAGGAACAGGACATGGGTGTCACAGAGACCCATTCACACTATGAATAAAGCCGTGTTCATTTGAGAGAGTGATAGCTATCAGGAGCCCAGCCTTTGCTCTGTCATGCTTCCCAGTCCAGAGGCCTGCTCTTCTCCAGTGCTGCCGAAGACTAGGAAAGTCTCAACCAGGTGATCGTTACAGAAGAACATACCTACCCAGGCCCTCATACTAATCTGTAGAGTTAAAGTCACACCTGTCATGATGAAGCTCAGAAATCTTGTGTACATCACACATTTGTGCTTCTAGCCTTCCTGGGCCTAGATAGCTGACAGGTATGATCATCATTTTCATAAAATGGAGAGGAAAACCAAGGCCCCGAAGAGGTTAACAGCTTGATTACAGTTGGCTGTGAAGTCTGCCCTATTTCCAGTTTTAGTTTCTAGTTGTCTAGAGACTTCATAGGGTTTCAGACTTGGAAGTTGCTCTAGGTCATCTAATACAGTCCTCTTGTTTTTTAGGCGGGGAAACTGACACTCATAAATGACAGAGCTTTAGCTAGGTATACATGACAGAAATTCAATGAAGCCAACTTGAGCGAAAAAAGAATTTATCGCAAGAGCACAGAGCTAGCTGATGGAATTCAAAAGGCAAGGATAAAGCTGAGCTTTAAGCATAGGCTGGAACCGTGACCTGGAGTGCTATAGAGAAATTGGGATGGTTTTTGCCCTTTTCTCTGCTCATTTCTTTGTCTCCAGTTCATCCTTCTCTCAACGTAGACTAGCTTCTTCTGCCCCTCCCCCCAAAGAAGATGGTCATTAGCAACTCTTCCTGAGTTTATAGCTTAGGAAAGAAGCCATTCATTCTTCTCCATTCAGGAAAGAAGTCGACCTGATTCTAGAATTACAACTCCTGTTCCGCAGGAGATTTCAGTGGCCCAGTTGGAGCCATCCAGAGCCCCACTCTATGCTGCCAAGGGCCTGGGGAATTGTCTTGTTCCACAGACACAGCTACCAGGGGGCTCTGCATTCTAAACATGGGGTAAATTGTGGGTTGGGCAGAAAGCAAGGGGGCAGATGGCTGGGCAGCCAGCATGGCACACGTTTAGGACACAGGGTTGCATCGGTGACCAGCAGCAGAGCCAGGACCAAACCCCACAGCCTGACCCAGCAGCAGTCTTTCCTGAGGCTGCCTCATGCAGCAGTATAGTATAATTACGTGATCCGGCAGTGAAGAGAGGTGGACAAATGGACACTCACTGCCTCAGTTCTCATTCCCCTTGCTGTGAAGAAATAGAGGTCCCTTTCCTGGGAGTCTAGGAGGTCCAGACCTCTAGAACCAAAACAGCAAAATGTGGGTTCCCTCTATATTAGTCCAAAACCTTGTTACAGGTCATAGAAACCCACATCAAACTAGCTAAAGCAAAAAAGGGAATTTATTAGAAGGCCATCGAGGAACCCCTAGAAGTGAAGAAACAACTACAGATTCCAGGGCAGCTTCAGGAATCTGGAATCAGTACCAGCAGGACACATATACATGTGATCACTTTTTTTCTTTCTTTTTCAATTTTCATCTTTCATCTCCTCATCTCTGCCTGGCTCTGGTACCACAAGGTTTTTTCCACCGGTGGGGAACGTGGCTAACAGCAGTTTGGGGGTCATATCCTTATAGTTTCTGACCAAGAGAAAGGAGCATCTTGCCTCCTGATTCCAGGTAGAATAATCCCAGAGGAGGATTCTGATTGAGAGGATGGAGCCCTGTGATTGGCTTGGCCTTGTTCTCTTGCACACCCTTGGGGTCCCGAGAAGGCAGGGAATATTTTAAGAGGAGGAGCTATAAGCAGGGTCAACAAAAACGTCTTTTGTGTTTGCTCCCAGGTGACCATGGAGGCTGGCGGTCTCCCCTTGGAGCTCTGGCGCATGATCTTAGCCTACCTGCACCTTCCTGACCTGGGCCGCTGCAGCCTGGTGTGCAGGGCCTGGTATGACCTGATCCTCAGTCTCGACAGCACCCGCTGGCGGCAGCTGTGTCTGGGATGCACCGAATGCCGCCACCCCAACTGGCCCAACCAGCCCGATGTGGAGCCTGAGTCTTGGAGGGAGGCCTTCAAGCAGCATTACCTTGCCTCCAAGACATGGACCAAGAATGCCCTGGACTTGGAGTCCTCTGTCTGCTTTTCTCTCTTTCGCCGGAGGAGAGAACGCCGTACCCTGAGTGTTGGGCCAGGCCATGAGTTTGACAGCCTGGGCAGTGCCTTGGCCATGGCTAGCCTGTATGACCGAATTGTGCTTTTCCCAGGTGTGTATGAAGAGCAAGGTGAAATCATCCTGAAGGTACCCGTGGAGATCGTCGGCCGCGGGAAGTTGGGTGAAGTGGCCTTGCTAGCCAGCATTGACCAGCACTGCTCCACCACACGCCTATGCAACCTTGTCTTCATGCCCGCCTGGTTCTCCCCGTTCATGTTTAAGGTGCGTATCTGTATCCAGACAGCTGGCCTCTTCAGTCCTGACCCTGGGCTTTGGCCTCTTCTTAGTGGGTTTGCAACCCCTTTTTGTTGGAATTAAGAGTTTTTTTGTTGTTCCTAGAACACGCTCCTCTGCACCAGTTGAGAATTGGGAACAGTAATAATCAACATTCTGCTTTATTCCTGGCAAAACTGTGTTAAAAAATAAGCCAAGGACTCCGAACCCAAATTGCTTTGTACTTTTCTTCCCCACTGGATGAACTGGAACCACAGGTGGAGTAGCTAGGTGGGAAGGCCAGGTCTGGGAGTATGCCCATGGCTGCAGGAGGCGAGAGCACCTCATGCCCAGAAGTGGTCAAAGCCAGGGGAGGCTGTGCAGGACCAGTGACCTTCAGCACATCAGCCCCAGCCTGTGGAGGAGGCTCAAGGAAGGTCAGGCTTTTACCAAGGGTGCCTTGAGAGAGGCTCAGGAAATACCAGCCCAACACAGATCTTCTAGTAACACAGAGCACAGGCTGTATGCAAAGCAAAGTATGTATTGACACGTTGGTAGGTCAGTAGGTCTTGGCAGAGCTGTTTACAGCTCTACACTGCATAGAAACATTGTAATAGTAATAATTACGTTGCCTCTATTTCTACCAATAACAACAAATTGTCTCTCAAGTTTGTAATGATTGCTATACTACCAGTTGTTTGCAGGTACACTGTGAGCCTGGCATGTGCTTTACAGCCATTAGTAAGATGGGTAGTGTCATCTGGTTTTATAGATGAGCAGACTGAGGCTCAGCAAGATGAAGTGATATACCCAGGTCTCAGACTTAGTAAGGGACAGAGCTAGGATCCAAAGTCTATATTGATAATCTAGATGACTTTCCATCTGTGACTTCATTTGATCCCCACAACAAAGATTTGTGGTAGGTAGTAAATGTGGGATCTCCATTTTGCAGAGAAGGGCCATTAAAAAACTCAAGGATGCTAAGTAATTTTCTCAAATGCATAATTAGTGAAGTTAGAACTCAGATTCTAAGCACTTTTGAAATCACACTATGCTGTATTCTTTAGAAACCTAAAAGCCTGCTTTTTAGGCCTAGAATATTTCAGAAGGACTGATGAACGATTCCTGCACAGGTCTGCAGACCCAGAAGAAAGTTTGATTCCAGACCCTGGATGTTTCCATTTACTCTGAGAAGAATCTGTTGGTTTCAGCCTCTCCTTCCCACTTAGAAGTACAGCTGCAGATGGGGTGGGGGCCTGGCCTTCACTTCTCTGTAGCCCAGCCCACCATCTGGCTTCATGCTTGGCATGTATCAGTGCTCTGCCCCTGATTGTCTTTTAACTAAAAACAGGACAAGGGTCTAGGATGACCTTGCAGGAAAGATACAAAGGCCAGAGTGATTTCAGAGCAGTTTTTCAGTGACTTATGAGGAGAACCCTAGCAATGGTGTTTCATCTCCAGAGAGCTGGCGTTCATCTACAGAGAGGACAAAGTAAAGGAAAATAGACTTAAATTGCAGCTAGAAAAAAATAAGTTAGCCATAAGGAAGAACTTACAGAGGTCAAGGCAAGTAAGCTCAGGCCAGGCTCTCAAGGGTGGTCAGTGCTAGAGAATGTAGAATCTGTTCAGGGGGTGGATGTGTCTGTCACTCAGGGGGATCATGGAACCCTCCCTCATTTTACGTTTCAAATCCATCTGGTGGCATTTAGTGTGAAATCCAGAAACAGTTACTTGTCAGGAACACAGAGTGGGTGGGCTTCTCAGTGAGGCCTGGGAGCTGAGAGGCTCAGGTGAGTGGTGCTGTGGGGCTCAGCCCTTCCCACCCTGAGAGGAGTCTCTGTTCTTTGTGTCCCTGATCCTCGGTAATGATGGCTAATTTTTATTAGGTGCCAACTTTGTACCTGGCTCTCTGCCTTGTGCTTCCTTAGCTGGTAAGCCCCCTGTTGCAGACAAAGAAGCTGAGCCTCAGAAAGGTGAAACCCTATCCGGGGTGACACACTTGAAAGAGGCAGAGATGGGAGCACCCCATGAAGTCAGACTCCAGAGCCATCTTAACCGCTGCTCGGTGCTGCCCAGCTGCGGCAGCATACCTCGTCCCCCTCGTTAGGGACGTAGCCTGCCGTCCTTTGCTCTGCTCTACCGCTATGTTCCAGTTGCCAGACAGGCTGACTCTTTCCCAGTACCTGTGGGTGGGCCTTCCCCACTGCCTGCCCCAGCCCAGACAGGGCTCAGCCCCACCTGGCCTGTCTTCTGTCGGCCCACAGGGTTCTGCCTGGCCTTGTCCCCACCAAGCTGATGCTCTGTGGGGTGCTGCAGGGCTGAGAGAGGATGGGGAACAGGAAGTGGTCTGAAGGGGTGAGACGTAGCACAACACCTCGTGACCTCATACTTCCTTCACATAACCGAGATACCGAGTTGGGATTCCCTCACCCTTCAGGGTTCGCAGTAAAGTTGCTCAGATCCCAGCCACTTCTTGTGTTTCTCAAAGTTCAAAGCTCTCCCTGTCACTCCTCTTCATCCCTAGAGTGGTGCTCACCCTCCTGGTTACCATTGATTCCATTTCACACAGCATCCTTTTGAGCATTTGGCTTCTCAGAACCCTCTTCCCCATCTTCACCTCTTAAAGTTTATATTCTCACTAAGCATTTCTTGAGTATTGGGAGAACTTGCTTGAGATCTGAGATCTTCAGGAAGGGCCCTGTTGCATAGCGTGAACTTTTCTGCCATTAGCCATTTCCACTCTCGTCCCCTTCCCCTTGGGACTGGAAGGAGGGAAAAGCAGGCAACTCCAAATTATCCCCCCTCTGATGCAGTGCAGCCTCCTGTCCTGTCACCATCCCCCTCTCGGGGCTGGGGGAGGGGGGGACATATGCCCTAGGGGGTAGGGGAGAGAACAGTATCAGCAGGATACATGGCTTCTCCATGCTCCACCCTCCTTAAAGAGCAGTTAGAGTACTGACTAGCAAAACAGTTCTTATCCCTGTTTTATCTACTTTCTCTTTTTTATTCCTCAGACAACATCAGGTCATGTCCAATTCGACAACTGCAACTTTGAGAACGGGCACATCCAGGTCCATGGCCCAGGCACCTGCCAAGTGAAGTTTTGCACCTTCAAAAACACCCATGTTTTCCTTCACAACGTGCCCCTGTGTGTGCTGGAAAACTGTGAATTTGTGGGCAGTGAAAACAACTCTGTGACTGTGGAGGGCCACCCATCTGCAGACAAGAACTGGGCCTACAAGTATCTACTAGGGCTTATCAAGTCCTCCCCCAGTGTGCTCCCCACGGAGAACTCTGACTCTTTAATGTCCCTGGACCTGGAGAGCAGGGACCAGGCTTGGAGCCCAAGGACCTGTGACATTGTCATTGAAGGCAGCCAAAGCCCTACCAGCCCAGCTTCTACCTCCCCAAAGCCAGGCTCCAAGGCTGGCTCTCAGGAGGCCGAGGTGGGCAGTGATGGGGAAAGGGTGGCCCAGACCCCAGACAGCAGTGATGGAGGACTGAGTCCTAGTGGTGAGGACGAGGACGAGGACCAGCTCACATACAGACTGTCCTACCAAGTGCAGGGCCCACGCCCTGTGCTAGGGGGCTCCTTTCTAGGCCCGCCACTTCCAGGAGCGTCCATTCAGCTGCCCAGCTGCCTAGTGCTGAACTCCCTGCAGCAGGAGCTGCAGAAGGACAAGGAGGCCATGGCACTGGCCAGCTCCGTGCAGGGCTGCCTCATCCGCAAGTGCCTCTTCCGGGACGGAAAGGGAGGCGTCTTTGTTTGCTCCTATGGCCGAGCCAAGATGGAAGGAAACATCTTCCGGAACCTGACTTACGCAGTGCGGTGTATACATAATAGCAAGGTGCTGTCATAAGCCTTACTCTGCAGACCCGTGAGGCCTTCCTGGGTCACTAGGAACATGATTTTGATTGAATAGAGGGCTCCTGTGGCTATACACAGGAAGGCTATTTCTTTAAAAGTCATCTTTATACAAGCTTATAACATACCCTTGTCTTATGTCCATCATCTGATTTGAGCAGAGCAGAAACCATTCCCATTTTACAGAAGAGGAAACAGGGCCCAAACGGGGAATGTGACTTACTCAGGGTCACACAGCAAGTTAGTGGCAGAACTGAGACTAGAACTTAGGTCTTCCAACTCCTTTTGGTATGTCATGCTACTTCTCAACCATGTCCCCTAAGTCCTAGGAGAAGGAACAAGGGCTCTTTAGCCTGGATGAGAGAAAATTGAGCGGCATGTGATCACTGGCTTTGATCTAAACCAGAGAAGGTGCCCCAGAAGAAGTGTCGAAGCTGTAGGATGAGTAGAGAGGACAGCCAAGGAAAAGAGTGTGCATGTGGTAAGAAGGGGTCACAGAGTGAGGGCATTCTAGGCAGCCAGAACGTTCTAGCCAGAGGGCATTCTAGCCAGCCCCTGGGTGTGGGGCTGAATTCAGCGGTGTGCTGGGGAAGGAAGAGTGCTTGCAAATGAGGCAGGGGAGGCAAGCAGAAGCCACCTTGCCCAGGGCCTGAAAAGCCTCTACGAGGTATCTGGACTTTATGTCTGGACTTTATGCCGAGAGCACTCCATCCTGCCACTAATGCGATCACCACCCTGCAGGCCCCTCAGGGTGCCGCGGGACAGTCCGCAGCCCCCGCAAACCACTGAGCACAGGAACGGCCTCTCAGAGGAAAGATACGGCCTTTTGGAAGAAAGCATGGCCCGGCTCCTGTGTCTGAGTCTTTCCTCTCCACTGGTTCACCATGAGCGTCACCGTTCTCTCCTGTAAAATGGAAATAATCTTCCCTGACTCGCGTCTGTAATGGGGGTTTGTGAGGCTCCGGTACCGTAATATTGCCAAGGCACCTCGTAAGCTGAGGGGCGCTGTTCACGTGTCACATGGGAGTCTTGCAGATCGCTGCAGGCTTCTAGAGTGGTTAGCAGCAATCACATTTAGTTGCATTTTGCCCAGCCCACTTCCAAAAAGGATTTTAGATGGTGTTACCAGGAAAGCAGAGTTTCAGCCTACAGAGAATAGAAGATCATGGTCAGGTAAAAAGGATGGGTCGTACGTTTTGCTCTCAGGTACCGCGATGATAGGATCTGGTCCGAGCCCTGCAAGAGGGTCTCCCCCACTCCCACCCCACCCAACGCCTTGTATACTTATTAGGACTTTGGCTTATGAGTTAAATTCTGGCTCTGCCTCTTACTAGCTCTGCATCCTTTGGACCAATGATACTTTCTGTCTCCAAGGTGTGGTAAGGATGAGCTAAGGTCCTGTCTGGCACATAGCTCAACAAATGCTTTTTTTTTTTTAAATGTTTATTTATTTCTAGGAGAGAGAGAGAGAGACACCGTGAGCAGGGGAGGGCCAGAGAGAGAGGGAGTCACAGACTGAAACAGGCTCCAGGCTCTGAGCTGGCAGTCAGCACAGAGCCCGACGCAGGGCTCGAACCCACAAACCGTGAGATCATGACCTAAGCGAAAGTCGGACGCTTAACCGACTAAGCCACCCAGGCGCCCCAACAAATGCTTTTAAAAGTCCGCAGTGAGAGGTGCCATGATGGAGGTGCCATGGGTGGCATAGGAGCCCAGCCTCAGGGAAGGTCCCTTGGAGAAGCAGTGTCCGGGCTGAGCTTCCCAGGAGGAGTTGTTGTCAGTGGGAGGATTGGGGGGGCGGGGGGGTGAAGGCCCAGATGTAAGAAAGGACACCACACGTTCAGGGAGTTTCAAGTAAGTCAGACGGCCAGAGCTTGAGTGGAGGCTCTGAGACGAGGGAGGGAGTCAGCTAGCTGAGACACAGAGGGCTTGCCGCAGAGATGGGAGTTTGCCCTGAAGGCAGTGGGAGCTCGCTGACAGATTTTAAGCAGAAAACTGGTCAGATCTGTATGTGGAGAGCTCATGCTGTCTGCTTTCTGGAAAATTGAATGGAGGGGAACAAGGCCGGAGGCAAGATCAATGAGGGGCAGTGGAGAATTGTGATCCAGAGACGGACAGGAGGGGACGGGGCAGTCTGGAGAGGTGGGAAGGAGGGCTTTCGGAGGGAGTAGTCGAAGCCGTGAGACCTAGATTTCGGGCCTGAGTGGCTGAGAAACAGCAGGAACGTGGGAGGTTAGGACGTGCAGAGAGATGCTGAGTTCAGTTCTGGGCGTGCTGAACATGGAGCACTTCTGACGTCTGGCAGAGGTGCTGTCTGGATACCTGGGTCTGGAGCTTTGGAGAGAGAGGTGGCCTGCCTCGCGGACTTGGGAGCAGGTGGTAGCTGGGAGTCATGGAAAAGGAAAAATGGAAAGTTACACAGCCTTACCTGTAGTAGCCCTTTTGAACTATTGCTTCCAGAGGCTTTGGGCAGGAAGTGTGCAGCCTGTAATTCCTAGTGAGTCTCCAGCAAGGAACCTGAGAAGCTGATATTCAGGATTTTTGACTAAAAAGAAAAAAGAAAAAATCCTTGGTTTCTCACGAGTACCCAGCATCAGGTACAATTATATGCTAAGTGGCGTTCATACAAGCAGGGAGCTGTGGGCGGGAGCACAGGGCCTGCTGAGCTGGTCCCGTGCCCAGAAGCAAAGCCTTGATCCAGTGGCCAGAGGGCAGCCACCCTCCCCTGCCTTCTAGAACATGTCCAGGAGAGTAAGGCTGGCAGAAAGCCCAGTTGCTTGGGGCCCCACAAAGAAAACTGTGATGTTTTTCTTGCTGTTCTGTGTACCTTATCATTTGTAGTTGAAAGTCAAATATCTGGGAAAGCAGAGACTGAGGTAAATCACATTTATGTGTGGAAATGGGCATACCTCTTCTCATGCTAGGCCTTTAGAGGGCCAGGTTTTGGGTCAGCCTAGTCAGGATTGAGCTGGTTCTGCTTTTGTTGTTATGATTACCCTCTGCATTCTTCATGTTCTTCTTTACCTTGTGCTGGCCTTTTCCTGTGCTTTTAGGGTCTTCTCTTTGCTCTTCAGAGAGTGGCTGTCTCCATGGCCTCACCCCTCCCAGCAGATTGCAGTCACTTGTGGCTCTGGGCTGGTGTGTCCCAGTTTGTCCTTAGTCTTAGGCAGCTGCTGTGTCCATGGGTCTTGAAAGTAGGCCCTTTCCAGTGGTCCTGCCTCACCCCCAGCATTAGGGGGGCTCTAAATATCTGGGCCCGAGATGGGGTTTTCTCTTTCCCTTCCATGACGGGGTCTACCGCCCTCCTCCCCCGCTGCTGAAGGCTTGTTCTATAGGGAAGTTAGGGAGAAGACTCAAAGAGGGGCTTAGTGCTTTCCTTACATTGAATGGCTGCTCTCCTTGTGCCCTACACCTCTGCCCTGCGGGAGGCTATTTGTCTCCAGTCTCTCGTCCTATCCCCATTCTTTCCCCCTGAGCACTTCACGAGGTCCCCAGAGTAGCAGACATACCTACTCCCAGGGCTCCTGCACTCTCGCAATGGTTCACACTTGGCCTTCAACAACGCGCTGAACCCTGGAGCTGAATTCTTACCGGTTCATGTGGCACCATGTGCAGCGGGGCAGGCAGGTGCTCCCCTCTCGTCTCCTGGGAGGTGCCTGCTTTCCTTGGGTTTCAGGCTTGTTGGTCATTGTGCAGTCTCAGTTCTCCGATGGTTCAAGAAAGGCTGTGTTTTTGTGCAGTATCTGATTCTGTTCTTGTGTGAGAGCAGTGACTTCTCTGGCCAGCGCTCTCCATCCTAAACAGACACTTCCCTTCTACCTTATTCTTCTGGACTGCTATTTTAATGTAATCTGTTGTTTACTAGTAGTGCACAGTTTACCCTGATGTAATATGTTTTTACTATTAATACATAATTGCTTAGAACAATACAAATATATTCTGAATCTTTAATATACCTATTAAGTATGAAAAGAAAATGTAAATGGCAGTCATCCCCTTAAATAAGCTTGGCGCTGGGTTGTAGTACCTTGTTTAAAAGCTTCCTTGTACCAGTACTTTTAAAAAAAAATTTTAATGTTTTATTTCTGAGAGAGAGAGACAGTGTGAGCAGGGGAGGGTCAGAGACAGAGGGGGACACAGAATCCGAAGCAGGCTCCAGGCTCTGAGCTAGCTGTCAGCACAGAGCCCGATGCAGGGCTTGAACCCACGAACCATGAGATGATGACCTAAGCCGAAGTCGGATGCTTAACCAACTTCTAATTGTTCCCTTAAAACTCCAAACTAAGGAGCACCCTAGGATAATACACCCAAGAAAGATTCAGAATGGACGAGAATAGGCCTTTGTCTTACAAAGTGAAAGGGAAGGTGGGGAGGTTATCCTCAGGTGCTTTCTCAAGCAGGTGAAATTTTATTTTATTTTATTAAACTTTATTTTGAGAGAGAATGAGCATGAGCAGGGGAGGGGCAGAGAGAGAGGGAGAGAGAGAATCCCAACAGGCTCTGGGCTGTCAGTGCAGAGCCAGACACAGGGCTCGATCTCATGAACAGTAAGATCATTACCTGAGCTGAAATCAAGAGTCAGATGCTTAACGGAGCCACCCAGGCACCCCTCAGGCAGGTGAATTTTAACAAAGACGCATGTGGACCTTGGTTCCATTCATTGTTAGCTGTGCCCTGGGAACCTGGAGTGACCTCTGGGCAACCCCAGTGTGTGCAGTTTGAAGACCACTAAATCCCAGCTTCTCTGTGGGTCCTTTCCATCCAGTCAGCCAGTCGTTCTGTTCACAAGTTGTGACCATGGGACACGGGGCCGAGCTTTGGTCCAGGATTTATTAACGAGCCACTGTGGTTAGGGTAAGGAGGCTTCAGGGCAGGGCCAGGTGGGGCACAGAGCTTCTCAGCACCCAGGAGCACACCAGGTGGGAAGAGGCCATCCTTGCCTGCTGCTGGCACAGCAGGGGGGAGCAGATGGTAAGGGAAGGACTCAGGTGGTTTTTTTAAAAGAGTTTTTCTTTTTAAAAACCTGGGACAAGAAAACAAATGGCTTTCTCCTTTCTGCCTAGATTGTCATGCTCAGGAATGACATTCACCGCTGCAGAGCATCAGGCATCTTCCTTCGCTTGGAGGGCGGAGGCTTGATCGCAGGCAACAACATTTACCACAATGCGGAGGCGGGCGTGGACATCCGGAAAAAGTCCAACCCACTCATACTGGTTGGTACTTTTCTCTGTCTTCATGCTCTTTTCAGAGTGGCTCTCGGTTCTAAAGCCTTTTCTGAGATTATTTAAGTAAATGTTGCTATCTTGAATTTATATTGCTTCCTGTTTGCAAGTGGTTTTTGCCCTTTTCTCTGTGTGTCCTTGTGACTCTGTGTCTCTTTCTTCACATAATTGGAATGGCTTTGAATAAGTCACCTCCCTGCAGTCTCCTTGTTAGGAAAAAAGAGGACTGGATAGGAAATGTTATGGAGTACTTCCTCAGCCCTGATAGGCTCTGGTTTGCTTTGAGTTTGATAAGAATAAAGATATGATATATGCCCTACAAGACACCTGGCTCAAAACTAAAACCCCACGGTAGATCATTCTTCACTATAAAAAGGGCATTTAGAATATTTAGTTCTTTTTTTTTTTTATATATATATGTTTATTTTTGAGAGAGACAGAGTGTGAGCGGGGGAGGGGCAGAGAAAGAGGGAGATACAGAATCCAAAGCAGGCTGTAGGTTCTGAGCTGTCAGCACAGAACCTGACTGTGGGGCTAGAACCCAAAAACTGTGAGATCATGACCTGAGCCAAAGTCCAGCACTTAACCGACTGAGCCACTCAGGTGCCCCTAGGATATTTAGTTCTGAAGATTATTTGTCTCACGAATATTGTGAAACCATGTGAATTTGATTTTACAGCAACGTGAAAGCCACTTGAAATGGTAGAAGATAGGACCAGTGACACAAGAGTCCAGCCCCTTGTTCTGCTCAGGCCTTCCCTGAGAGACACATATCCCAGGAACTAGGGAATGTCCCAGACTTCTTATGGCCTTGAAAAAATAATATCTGCCCTTATCATAGTGCTTATCACTTTGTATATATTTACCTGTGGTTTAATCTTTACACAACCCTGTGTGGTAGAATTATTATTATTCCATTTTATGGATGATGACATTGAGGCACAAAGAGACACTAAGGATGTTGCCCCAAATCATACAATTAGTGACAGAGCTGGAACTTGAATCCAGGCAGTCCTGACTCTGGGTCGATGTTCTTAACCCATTATATTAGACTGCCCTTGGGACGCCTGGGCAGCTGAGTCGGTTGAGGGTCCCGACTTTGGCTCAGGTCACAATCTCACAGTTGGTGAGTTCGAAACCCACGCTGGGCTCACTACTATCAGCACAGAGCCTGCTTCGGATCCCCTGTCCACCTGTCTCTACCCCTACCCCATGCACGCGCGCTCTCTCACTCTCTCAAAAATAAATAAACATTTAAAAAAATTTTTAATAAGACCACCCTTGCCAATGCAGAGGAGGGAAAGTTCCTAACTCCTATTTAAAGAGACATGCCTATACTCTAGTTTCTCTTCAGATCGTATAAACCTTTCGCCTTTTCGAGAGACTTGCCTAGCCAGTGTCCTCTTTCAACGCCTTCCTCTCACTGTGCTTCTGCCTTGCAGCTGGCGTCTGAGGCACGGCCTTGCCTGAGGAAAGAAATTAATGCTACTGTTGCCAGAGAGATGAAAGGAGTTTGCCTTCCCAGGGACAGAGGGGACAGGCCAGCGTAGCAGGTGGAGGGACAGAGGGCGTTATGTTTCTGTCCTGGCTTCATGAAAGGGTGAGGGGATGGAAATGCCACTGCTTACGCTTCTCTCTCTGAGCTTTGCGCTTTTCACAGCCGTGTGAAGGACTTGCGTTAGGCGATGGTTGCCCTGGTGAGTCTGCCAGATCCTTCAGGAGAAAATCTGGGAAGTGAGTAAGAATAGGACTGCTTATGGCGTGGAACGTTTTAAAGCAAACTAGAACTTTGCTTCTGTGAAATCGTTTTGGAAGAGAATCCGCGAACTTCCTGGTTCAAGTATAGGAATGTATATAGGCTCTAACTTAACAGAGTGAAACAATTTTATCATCATTTGTTATGATCTGAAAATGTCACTGTGTAAAAGCAGCTCGCTGGGAAGCAGGAGAGCTAGGTTTCAGATCTGGCGCTGCCGCATGCTGTGTGGCCCTGGACCACTGTCCCCTTGCGTAAGAAAAAAGGGTGTTTGTTTGTAGCACGTACAGCTTCTGTGATCTCAGGCCCCATGGAACAGTCAGGCCCACCAGAGCCGCACCTTCCCACATGCCTTCCCTCAATGGGAAGTGAGGAGTGGGAGCCCAATGGCTCTCACTCGTCCCTGGAGGTGGCCCGTTGGGACTGCACGTGGCCAGCATTGTCACGTAGTGGGGTGCTGCCCTTCCATGAGATCTGAGCTCCCTGGACCCTGGGCCGTGCGCTGGAGGACTCTGGAGGCTCAGCCGCGCTCAGTGGCATGCCTTGCGGGTGCAGAGCCAGAGGCAGGGCGGCGAGGACTCCTGTCTGTGGGTTCTCACTTACAGCTCTGCAGGTGTGCCACCAGCAGCAGCGTGGCCCGCTCGCTTTGTGGTGTGCCAGGCAGGGCGCTGCCGCGGCGCCTTCTCCACTGTGACCCCCAGGGCCCTGCTGTGGGCCGGCAGTTGAGCACTCGGCTTCTTACCGGCAGTTCTGATCCACCTTCTGTGGTGTCTCCTGTCCCCTTGCAGTGTAACCAGATCCACCACGGCCTTCGTTCTGGCATTGTCGTCCTTGGCAATGGGAAAGGTGTCATCCGCAACAACCAAATCTTTTCAAATAAGGAGGCTGGCATTTATATCCTGTACCACGGAAATCCAGTCGTGAGGTATGTGTGCTGTCCCTAGACCGCCCTCAGCCATCGTCCCTTCTTTCCTCTCTGATCTCTGCTTCCTACACTGCGGCTTCCCTCCATCTGAAAACATTTTTGTTTACTGAAACAACAGTGTAGAAAGCAAAGCAAGCAGAGCCGAGACCCCACCCTGATCTCACTGAGGTAACACAGGCGCTTTTGTTTGCATCCTCTACCAGTTCTACTCAGCAGACGTGGCTGAGCACCTCTAGCAATGATAACAGAGGAGCACCCTGCTCCCCCAGAGCTCACTCTAGCCTGGAGGACACATGTGACCAGACCTAACTCTAAGATAGACATGGCATAAAGATTTCCACTCACCTGACAACTCTGTTCGGTTGTGAGTGGGTGCCTGAGAGGCTGCGTTAAGGTCCCGGGGTGGGATCTGCCTCCGCACACAGCATCCCGTGACGGACCAGTGTGCGAGCTGTAGGTGAGAAGGGGCAGCGGCGTTGCTGGGAGCATGGAGCGCCCATCCCAGCTCTCCAAGGAGCAGACTGATAAACACTGCTGAAGCGCTCCCGAGGGAGGCACCCATGCTCCTGGGAGCGTGTAGGAAGGCCTCGATACAAAGGGGCATTAGAGGTGTACTTGGAACTATGGGTAGAATGTGGGCTGTCACCGAGATGGGAGTGGGCATTCCTAGTAAAGGAAACACCATGAGCAACGGCAGCAGAGCATGGCAGATTCAGGGGTTGGCTAGCAGTCTCCTGTGGCTTGAGAATCCATCTGACACAAATTGTGATGTTGGTATAAAAATTTTAAATTGGGACTGTCCCAGAAAGTCATGGGTCCTGTGGCCGCCGCAGCATGATCCATATCCCCGGAGCCTTCCATCTCTGCCGCACAGCACAGTGGAAGGGTGGTGGGAAGAGAGCTCAGGGCCAGAGGAGGAAGCCTTCTGTGGACCCAGCTGAGGAAGGTCATTTATTCTCTCTAGATAATGGGGAATCATTAAAAGTTTTTAAACAGAAGACTCACACACTTATGTCCTTCTTTAGGAAAATAACTGGAACAAATGTGCAGCAAATTATTCTGAAGTGTTTTTTTCCCTAGGTTATTCTAAATGTGCTTTTCCATGTGGTCGCATGGCCTTTATCAGTTTTGGAAAGCTTCAGATCATTCCATTGTTTTGATATTCCCTAACTTTTGAACCAGTCCAATTACTGTTAGGCATCTGTTTTTGACTGTTATAGACAGCTTACTGAAAACCATTAGTGGTCACAGAGTTCTTTCTCCATCTTTGCGTTATTACCTTAAGAATTATGTGTTTATACATGTGCTTGCTATTCATTTAACACACTTTTAAGTGTTTACTCTTCGTGTAAGGGAACAGTGATATAAAAAGTATGTAAGAACAGTCTCTGCTCCGTGGCATTTACAGTCTCATGCTGGAGATGGACACACAAATAGTGCTTCACTAGGTCTTTGTGTAAGTGACAGAGTGACAGAGGAGCCAGCCACAGTTTCAGCTGAGCGAGTCAGGGGAGGACACAAGTTGGGTGTAAAGGATAGGTAGGATTTTGTGGCCGGGTTGATGGCATTCTGGACTTAGGGACAGTGAAATTTGGGATGTGTCTTGGAAAAATGGTAATAAGTGTGGTGTGTCTGCCACGAGCCTCCCAGAAGGTTGAGTAGAGGATCGGCCTACGAAGGCAGATTGATGCTGGAACACAGAACCTCCAATACTGAGGATGATCTGCAGAATAATGGCTCTCCAGATACATCCACTTCCTAATCCTTGGAACCTGCACGTATGTTCTTTCATGGCAAAAGAGATGTTGCAGAGATGATTAAATTAAGAACCTTCAAGTGGGCAGACCATCGTGGATTATCCAGGTAGGCCCCTTACGTAAATCATAAAGACCCTTCGAGGGAAGCCAGAGAATCATTTGGGAGGAGGAAATGTGACAATAGAAGCAGAGGGCAGAGTGATAAGGCCGTAGGCCAGGTTGTGCTTTTTTCCTTTATGTTTTTTTGTGATGGAAGGTAGAGATCTAGGGGAGGGCACAATGAATTTTGAGATCCCAGAAGTAGCCTGGATAAGGCAGTCTTTTTGCCAGTGAGAGTTTTATAACCTTTTGTGTTTCTCTTTTTGCCTTGGCTTCAAGGAAACACGAGGTTCAAACTGGCTCAAATGCTGTAAACATCCTACCATTGGTTCTTGGAACAATAATCTGTCTGTCCGCTTTTCCTTAGTGTTCCCTGATACCTCTTTTATCTTTGTTTTGCTCTCCCTGTGAACATACGCACACTTGCTTCTCCAAGTGGCCATGGATCTTTTCTAGAGGTGATTTGTATTAAAAACAGACCAGCTATGCATTTGTTGCTTCGGCACAGTTCTCAGAAATATGAACGCCCTAGCCTAGGGCCTGTGTCTGACCGTGAATTCTAGAAACCCACAGTAACCATCTGCCGACTGAATTATAACCAGATCAAAACAGACTCTTCAGATCTATCTGGGGGCAAAAATTGGGATATCTTTAACAAATGATTTTACTTGTTCAACTCAAATGCACAGCGTGGGTGCAGTTGACATTTGGCTTCCCCAGCATCAACATAATTTGCTGGGTTTTCCCCCCAAGGATGTAAACCATTTGAACCCTGCCATAGGAGATAGGAAAACTTAGCCAACTCCTACTCATAATGTTCTGTGGGATACCAGGCCCTGTGTTAGGCTCTAAAGAGCCAGATGAATATTTGGACCTAAATCCCTCAGCCACATGGTAGGAAGTAGGTGGTTGTCCCCTAAGAGAGGAGGCGGGTACCCTTCCAGGAAGAAAGGAGGTACCAGCATTCCTATTGGTAAAACGAACAAATAGCGAATGAGTGGCCTCCAGGGATAATCCAATTGTGCTAATGTCCCCATGCGACTGGTTTTGTGTTACCAGGCAGGAAACCAAGGTGCAGAGACTGGAGAGTGATGTATGTCCTTCAACACGCTCAGGTGTCCGATGCTGCATTCTCAAGGCCTTTCCAGGGCAGTGAGGGCTGCACATGTTTCTCTGAGCAGGAGCACGTTTTCCTGTGTCATCCGTATACAGCTCAGCCAGCCCACGAGGTTTCACATACACATTCCCTGATATTCTCAAAACCTCCTTTTTAAAAATCTGGTTTTCTTTTTTTAAGGCATGTCATTATTTTATGTTGTCATTCAAGGGATAAGTGATTAAGCTAACAGAAAATAAGGTAAAGGGTAGCTGTTGGATACAAACAGGAGAGTGTAGGCTCATTACAGGAGAGACTCTGATTCAGGCTTTGGGAACAAATCATGCCCAAATAAGCTTCACACAGCCTCATAGGAATTCCTGACCAGTTGTTGACTTGTCACCAGTGCACCACGATGACCAGTTTCAAAGTTTGCACGTAAGCGACAGTCAGGAGAGGCCACAGAAACTCGAGTATCATGGTCTTGTACGGCATAGTTACTGATTTAGTTCTGGATCACGTTGTCTGTAAGGTCACTAAAGATTTATAAACGCCTGGCTTCTAGGACCGCAGGAAGTGCTTTATGCCCCTGTGGGCTTGTGTAGTCTGGGGAAGGCCACAAAGGAAGGTAGTCCCCTTGAGCAGTCATTGGCTTTGACATGTAACAGTGGTCTTATCTACTCTTTTTTTCTTCCCCTTCCATTTTAGCGGGAACCACATTTTCAAGGGCCGTGCAGCGGGCATAGCAGTGAACGAGAATGGCAAAGGCCTCATCACAGGTAGGGGTGGGAAGTGCTCAGAGCCGTGGCCAACCAGGCAACCAGCAGCTGACCCAACCTCCCCCACCTTGCCCACTGCCCAGTCCTTCGCCTCGGCAGCCTGGCCACCTTCTGTGTGTGTCGCTCACTGTCCCGTACACTGGCCATGCTAGCCTCAAGGACAGCCTAACAGGGAGGGAGCGTCCACTCTTTGCCAGGCCCGCTGCTTACAGGATCTCACTGGCTGTGAGATATATCCCTAGGACATAAAAAGAGGTTGGTCCATTGAATCCCTCTGACTGAATGCTGCCTTCATTCATCAGACGTTTATTGAACACGTGACATATGCAGGAGCTGGGGATACAGCAGCCCTTGGGTTCCTGCTGTCAGCAACTGACATTTAGGGGACAACAAAAGCACACGCACACACACACGCACACACACACACAGAAGAAACGTATGTGTGAGTGATAAGTGCTCTAGAGATGAAATAATTATATATTATTAACTTTGATATATTTACATATATATTTTTATATGTAAGTATATAATATCTAAAATGTTACATGTATATATAATGATATAATTTATTGGAATTAATTTAAGTGATAGAGGGACTCTGTGGGTATTTAGGATTGTGTGGTCAGGGCAGGCATTTCTAAGAAGGCCAGACCTGAGTGACAGGACACAGCCTGAGAAAAGAACCAGAATTCCATGCAGGGCCACCTATGAAACACAGTCAGCATGCTTGGGGAGCAGGGAGATTCCTGGTTGACTGAGTGTTGGGAAGGAGGGGTTTGGGGTGAGATGGGGACACAGAGGCACAAAGGGGCTAGTCACACAGGGTCTCCTGGGCCACTGCACTCCAGTCCCAGGAGACCGAGAGTCTGCCCAGCCATAGTCCTGGGGGCCTCAGTATCCCAGCACCAACTCCCCTGAATTCTGACTTTGGCCCACTCCTAGAGCGGTAGTGGAAGAGGAGAGGAAGGCTGTGGTCACTCCAGAGCTGAGGCTGAGAAGGACCAGCTTGTGCCTTCCCAGGCTGGTGGGGGAATGGCTGGATTCTCAGCCCTTCTAGAAACAGCCCCCAGGACAGGCAGCCCTGTCTGGCCTTGGTCCAAGGACTCTAAAGCCAGTTTATTCTTAGTCATTGGTCCTTAAGGCCACTGGGTACAGTGGGTACTGAGAATATGAGAGAGCACAAGATAGATATAAACCTTGCCTTTGAGGAAAGCAGACAGCATTCAAGTCCCTGAAAAGCCAAATACCAAACAAGATTCAGGATGCTGACTGGTGACAGGGCAAGGCCTCATGTCCTGGTCCAGAAGGCCCTTTCTCTCCGCTGTCCAAGTCCTCATGGCCAGTGTGGGCGGTCCTTGGGTCTTGACCCTCTCTTCTGCCTCTCCACAGAAAATGTCATCCGTGAGAATCAGTGGGGAGGTGTAGACATCCGCCGAGGAGGAGTCCCCGTCCTCAGAAGCAACCTCATCTGCTTCGGCTACTCAGATGGTGTGGTCGTGGGAGATGAAGGCAAAGGACTGATAGAAGGAAACACCATCTATGGTGAGGCGCATGTTCCTGGGGGAACGGGTCTGGGGTCCAACCCAGCCAGAGAGGCAGGAAGCCCAGGTTCCATCTCCAGCTGTGGGTCCTGAGAAAGTTACGGTCTTCCCCTAGGCCTCAAAGACATCCTGCAGAACAGCGTCGATCTCAGGCCACAGCCACACAGTCCCTCAGAATACAAAAGCCTCTCGTATATCACCTTGTAGCCCACAAGATCAGTGAAGCAGAGAGCTTCATCCCCATTTAAAATAGCAAAAGGCAGGAGTTGTGCAAGGACAGAGCCATTTAGGCACTGACGTGGACATCTGACTCCTCTTACCCCTTTCTTTGGATCTAGAGGACTGGAAATAGAATGGGAGAAATAGGATAGTCCAAAAAAGGAAGCTGTTCTCACTCATGCTGTGACTCTGAGCAGAGCCTTACTCTCTGGACCATATCCCTAAAAATAATAATAATCATTATTATTATTATTCGCTAGGTGCTTTATATGCGTTATCACATTTAATTCTCATAGCTGCTTTCTGAGATAGATATGGTTATTTACCCTATTTTAAAGACAAGGAAACCGAGACACAGAGAGGTTTAGTAAGCTGCTGAAGGTGACACAGCTAGGAAGTGATAGGGCTGGGATTCAGACTGAGGCCACCTCCATCTCTATGCAAGAAGGGGTTGGGCTGGGTGAATTCTAAGGACCCTTTGGCACTATTGCTCTGGGCTGTGTGCTCCGGAACTGTGGCCTTGACAGTTCTCTGAGCACTTTTACACGCTATGGAAGGGTTCTGGTTGTGACACTGACCTGACTGTTACCCTCTTGTATGAAGGTGAAGCCTACAGCCATAAAGCGACTTGTCCAAGGCCCTTAGCGCGCCAGGGACTCTGTCTCCCGGGCCAGTGCCATCTTTGCTTCCCCTCTTGGGGAGACACTGGTTGCTGGCTCACCCGCTGCTCAGTGTCCGTGACCAGCCCCTTTCACCGTCCCAGCTAACAAGGGCTGTGGTGTGTGGATGATGTCGTCCAGCCTGCCCCACGTCACCAGCAACCACGTCAGCTACAATGGCCTGTACGGGGTGGCAGTGTTCAGTCAGAAGGAGGGCTCTGGTGAGTTCCCTGGAGGACACGGGGCCCAGGAGAACTTCAGCGAGGACGGGGACGCCATCCTTTGGGAGACGGAGCTGGAGAAGGACGATGACCCACTGCGCCGGCCCGTCACCACAGCTCTTGTTGAGTCTAACAGTATTAATCACAACGGAGGTGAGTGTCCTCCTGCTCCACACACTGTCCTCACACTGTTTTAAGGGCCCTTCTCACTTGGTTGGCTACTGTTTTCAGCCACTTACCCAGTACCCCAGACCTCTGGATACCACCTTCCCTGAACATCATCTTTCCTGGCTCCCAACCTCACCTTGCCCATGCTGTTTCTTTTCCCTGAAATTCCTTTTCCCTCGTCCACACATCCCAAACAACTTGAAGTTCAAAGCCCACTATAAATGCAACCTGCGCCCTTACCCTCTCACCCCACTGGCACTTCCTAGGCACCTGGGACTGGGTATGTTTCTGTGACTATTTTGTCAGCTCTGACAGGCTATGAACTTGAGGCAGGGAGCTGAATCCCAGTCTGTCGGTGTCCCTGCAGATCCCACACTCAACATACACGTTTCTAATCTGAGACACATTTTCCACATTTTCACATCTGATGATGTGCATTTGCAATTGATGGCACATGGTGGTTTAATTGGCATTTTTCTTTCTTGTACAGAGAATTAGAGTGTGTTTTAAATCCACAGGTTGTCTTAAACTTGATAAAAGCAGATAGATTTTCAGTATTTATTGAATTGGAAAAAAACAACTTACAGAGTTGCTCTAACTCCGGGGCACCCAAACCTGGTGGATGATCAGAGCCCCTGATGGAGGAAGTCTTGTTAAAAGGAGGCTCCTGGGCACCAGCAGGCTCTTGTCCTGGGGACAGCAGAGTGGGAGCCCACAGAAGATGAGTTCTGTACCCTCCTAGTTCAGGGCTTTCTCCATGTGGCCATGCTGCCCAGGATTATAGGCAGAGCCACATAAATTCACAGATACTTGGTTTATATTCACCTTCTCCACCAGGCCAGGGGAAACAACAGGCAGGTGGCCCCGAGAGGCTGGAACTTGCAGACTCAAGTGCTCCCACATGACCCCCATTGTCGTCCTCCCCACAACCTCCTCCCGATGCCTCTTGCTCTTATGGTGGGTGCGTGTCACCACTGGGAGGCCTCCTCTTCCCCCCCGCCCTCAGGTCCCTCTGCCGTGCTCTCTCTTCTTGACCAAGTCATGCAGCTCTAAGCCTGATTTTGTGGGGGGGTTTCCTATAAGCATGTAGTATCTCTAAGCATATACAACCCCCAAACACCATTTTCTTTCTCAAGTTTCTAACATCATACATACTTAATTTTTCTATTCAAAAATTACAGAATTTCCCTTGTGAAAAAAATTTCCCAAAACAATAGGGAGGCAGATGCCAGCTCAGTACAGGCAGAGAAACACAGAACAGCTGTCCAGCGGGTAGACCTGACTGGAGGCGGAACGGGCAGCCTTACGCAGGGAGTGAGCGCCCCGTCCCAGGTGACAGTATTGTAGGAACAGGCAGCAATGGGAGGGCCACGTGGGCAGCTGAGCCGAGGAGCCTTGCATCACCTTTCCCTGTCTGCTGAGGACTTAGTTCAGAAGGAACAGAATTTCCCTGACGCTCCCGGGTTTCTTCCCACGTGGTTTATCCTCCATCTTGAAGGATGTGACTTCCAAGGGCTGTTCCTAGTATTGCGGCCTCTTCCCCACCTCTCTCCTGGGGTGCACAGTTCCCCCAGGGTTTCTCCTGACTGCTGTTGTCAGGACTGACCCCACTCCCCAACCCTTCCACCCGCAGCCTCGGGACTCTACGTCCAGAGCAGTGAGGCGCTGCATGTCCTCACCAACGTGATCCACGCTAACGGGGACAGAGGCATCACCGTGGCCCAGAGCAGCCAGCTCACCCGTGTGGCCAACAACAGCATCTCCTGCAACCGCCAGAGTGGGGTCAAGGTTGAGGCCCAGTGCAAGGTGGAGCTCCGGGGCAACGGTATCTATGACAACAGAGGCCATGGCATCATCACCAAGGGTGACAGCACCGTGGTCATCGAAAATGACATCATTGGCAACCGGGGCAGCGGGCTGCAGCTACTGCCCAGGTCCGACACAAAGGTGTGTGTGTGTGCGTGTGTACGATGCATGTGCCAGCACAGGGCTCAGCCCTAGGACAGCCCTTGCTCCCTCTCTACCAAGAAGCCCAAAGCACCTGGCACTGCAAGGGACATCATTCCTCCCTGCAAACCTAGCCTGGGACACACAGGTGGGACTTCACACAGGAGGGAGGGGCAACATGACCTGAGCCCTGAAGGATGGACAGGAGAGAACCAGCAGAGAGCTAGGAGGGGGGTGCCTCCAGGGGTATCTTTGTGGTCTCCAGGTCAAGCTCAGGGCTATTTCAGCCCTCCCCTAAAAGAACAGTCTCCCCCAGGACCTAGTAAGCACTGGGTGCTTCACAAGGAGGGCGTGTGCACACTCTTCCTGCATACCTGCAACAGCCTCTCCCCTTGTCTGCCTCAGCCTCGCAGCTGGGCTGTCACTTTCTGTAGGAAGCCTTCCCTGACAATCCCCCTCTCCCCAGGCTGTCTGGGGTACCCCTTGTTCGGACATTGGAGGTGCCGTTGTCCACCCACCTCACAGAGCACTTCCCATCTGCTCTGCTGCCCCTCTGTCTCCCCGGAGCTTCCTTTTTATGCAGAGCACTGCACTGGGTACCAGGGTTTCAGTGTTGAGCCAAGCCGACCCAGGCCCCACACTTGTGAAAGTACCATGCCACTGCCTCTCCCACAGCCTCTCCTTGGCTCTGCAGCTGAGCACTGTGGAAACAGAGGATGGGAGTGAGGACACGCTGCTGCCTCAGTCGAGTTGCCAGTGGTCCTTGCCTCGGGTACAGCCTCCCCTCTCTGCCAGGCCTTTGCACATTATTCCTTCTTCCTGGAACAGCTGTCCCCTGGCCTGCACCTGATAAACTCCTACCACTTACCCATCACCTCCTTCGGGAAGCCTTCCCTGGTTCTCCCACCTGATCTCGATATCCATTCCCTGAGCTCCCATGGCTCAATGCTCACCTACCTTAGCAACGTCGTACCCCTCAGGTTTTTAACTGGTATTTCGCTTACCTGGCTCCGCAACCAGTCTGGGAGCCCCCGGAGTGTGACGAGCTCTGGCTGTCTCTCCCAGGTGATAAAGAACCGGATCCATTCATTCCGGGCCTACGGCATTGCAGTGCGGGGCCGCGCCAAGGCCCTGGTACAGGAGAACATCATCTTCCAGGGCAAGGCCAGCAAGACGATCTTTCAGCAGATCTCAAACAACCGAGAATGTATCATGCAAAACAACAAGTTCCTGGTGTTCAAGAAAAAGTAAGTGTCTTGGGTCTGCCTAAACCAACCTTCTAGAACCACAGCGAGCTGACTAGAGAAGCCAGGCCCGGTAATACTGGCTGCCCTTGCTCCCTGCAGCCCTGCCAGCTTCTGGCTCTGGTCAGATAAAGGCCTGTGCTTGGATTTGGAGTCGGGCTGGTGCTGAGGACCTGCGCCTGCCTCCTTGGGAGAGAACAGGCTTTAAGAGTCAGGGGTATGTGGTTTCATCTCTCTGCTCTGCCAGTTCCTTTGGCATCACCTTGAGTCTTAGTAAAATCCAGTTCACAATGTCTGCTTTGTAGCACCAATTTAAGATGCACTAAGCTCATGTGACCTAGCACCAGGTCTGAGGTTTTACAGAACTGTCTATTGCTGCTGCTGTCACTTGTTTTTAATACCTCTGCCTCCGTGTACAACTGCTTCACACTCATCTTCCCCGAACCTCCCGGTCCGTCCCTGCCCCCCATTTCAGTGACCTCACCATCCACTCTATTCTGGCAGCAAAACCTCTGTGACCAATTTCTCCCTAACATCAGTGTTCAGTCAGTCATTACCAGGTCCTCTGGATTCTGCTTCTGAAATGTTCCTGTATCTGGCACATCCTCTTCCCAACTGCCATCGCCCCTGCTCACATCTCAACACCCCTCACCCTGACCTGTGACCCCTGTTGCCAGGGTGCTGTTCCACCGGTGAACGCACGGCCTGTGTTCCGTGTGGTTGGTGCTTTGCTGACTGCTTACACAGGCGGTAACCGCTGCCTCCCCCCTGCACTGGTTGTAGCCCTGTCCCACGGCAGCGGCTCCCTGGCCTGGTCTGGCTGCACGGCTAGATTCATCTGTCTCGATCAGCTCTGGTCACGTCACAGCCCTGGTCGGAAACCTTTGATGGATCATCTTTCTCTATAGTAGTGATGTCCATTCCTTTTTTGATTATATACACTCTCAGTAAAAAAAAAATTAAGGAAACCTCATATATGTTTTATATCATCATAACTCATAAAAAATAGGAATTCTAATCTTTTCTACCCACATGCCAGCAGATCGTATTGTGGACTCCCTGGGGACTGCTTCTTCCTGTCCCTTTGGAGACCCCAGGATCCAAAGAGCATAAACCTGGCAGCCTGACATTATGCATCATGCAGTGTTGGGTCCTAATTTTCCTGCCCAAGCTTGCCGTCTGCTGCCAAACTCAAATGCTGGCAATTCTTTGAACATACCTTTGTGCTTCTCACTCACCCCACAGTAGCCAGCCCCTCACTATCCACGCCTTTACAGTCCTACTCCTTACAGAATCATCATAAAAATGCACAGAAGATATTGTTACTGGTATAAGCAACTTAGGATTTGGGGTAATAGACAGTTCTTTGTAACTCAAATGATAGCCCTGGCCCTTCAAAATCTCGCTAAGAGCCTGATGGACTGAAAACCTACCACTTTCTGTCCCCTGTAGATTTGCAGTTTCCAGAATGTCATTTAAGGCAGTCGTACAGTCTTTGGAGCCTGGCTGCTCTCACTTAGCCTAATGTACCTGAGATTTGTCCACGGTGTCTCATGTCATTCCTTCTTTTTGTTGCCAAGTGGCGTTCTGTTGTACAGATGTACCACACTGTTTATCCATTTGTCGGCTGAAGGGTATGTAGTTTCTAGTTTTAGGTGATTACGACTAAAGCTTCCGTACACATGCAGGTCATAGACCTAGGAGGGAAATGAAAGAGAAAAAGTCACTGGCCTTCTCCAGATCCTTACAGAGATGGGGAATTTAAGGCTTACTTATCCAAGGTTACATGCGGAGGTGAAGGCAGAGCTGGAACTAGAATGCAGGGGTTTTGCCCCTTAGCTTCCCACACGTCCCACCTCACTGACTTGCAGGCAGAACCAGTACCCAGATATAAGCACCTGGATCCGGTGATCTGGAATCTCAGGTGAGATGGTGTGGGGCACTCAGCAAATGCTCCAGACTCTGAGTTCAGGGACTGTCGTTTTGCACCTTTAGGTCTGATACATGGCGCCTGGTGAACCCACCAGCACGGCCTCACCTTGAAAGTTCTCTCCGAGGCCCGTCTGCAGCCCACAGTGGGCAGAAGGTGACGGCCATGGCGACCAGGATCACCGCCCGCGTGGAAGGTGGTTACCACAGCAATCGCAGCGTCTTCTGCACCATTCTGTAAGGATGGGGAGCCCGGCATGGGGCGGCTGGGGGGCGGGGCGAAGACTCCAGGAGCAGCAGCCCCATAACCGACCTCAGGCTCGGGCTCTGCCGGCCATTCTGCCGAGCCAGGAGGTCAGTGCAGCGTTGGGATGGAAGCAGCTGAGGCGCTGTGGGCCCCTCTCGGTCCTCCTGCTCACCGCACCCCGGAGAAAACAGGCTTCCTGGGGACTAAGAAAAGAAACAGATCGGTGGGTTTCCTGTCACTCAAGCCCTTATAGAGGTGATGAAGAGTTTGGGAAAATGCTACTGAAGCTTCGGTCAGGTCTTTCTGTTTGAATGACAGAGAAGTGTTGTTTTTCACACACCAAGCCCAGACTCTTGTCAGGGAAGAGCAGATTGACTCCTGAGGGAGGAGGTGATTCTGTGAAGTGGAAAGAGATAGCTGCCCTAGAATTTCCCTCTCCTGGACCTCTCTCGATCCCTGCAGGCACATGGCCACATGCTCCTGGCTACCTGCAAAGGCTGGAGGAGCAGACTTTGGTTCCCTTCAACTTGAGCATGAACTGTGAGGGGGACAGGGGCCCTCTGGAAAGGCTGCCCCTGGGGTGACAAGGGACTTGCTGAAAAGAGGAAGGCCGTGTGGAGAACGCCCCCTTTGAGCGGCCCAGGTGCCAGGCTGGGTGGGGCAGCGATGCACAAGACCCCCTCCGCCCTCAGGGAGCTCCCAAACTCAGGAGGATACTGGCTCGGGGCCCCGCGCTCCCACACCAGCCGCCCCTCCTGGGCACCAGCCTGGTGGAGACAGAGGTGCCCAAGGCCCCTGGTCTGTGTCCATGTTCTCCCATGGATAACTGCCTGCCGTTACTGACCCTACCACGGTTCCCCACTCTGTGCCTTGGCCCATGCTCTGTCCCCTTCTTGGCATGCCCTTCTCGCCATCCGCACCTGTCCGCGCCCCACCTCGTCTTGGGGGTTTAGCTGAGACACTGCCTTCTCCGCAGAGCTCCCCTCCCTGCAGTGACACGCCTTCCCGCTCTGAGGCTCCGCCGCCCTTTCTCTGCCCCCTCTCAGGTACGGAGCCCTTTCTGCCTTGCATTGGAGTTTTCTGGGTTCTTGCCTGTGAGCTCCCTGAGGGCAGGACCCGGCCTCATAGTCGGTTCCCCGTTGGCAGCCTAGGGTTAGGGTGAGGTCAGTAGGCTGAAGGAGGGAAGGAAGGGCCTCCCAAAGGGCTTTAGTGAACTGTACTGTGAACGTGTCAAGGTCCCAGAGCCAAGTGGGCTCAGATCCCACCTGCTCGAGGACAGGGACTGAATGCAGCACTGATGGGCTCAGCCTGGACAACCCCTTCCCACTCGGCCTTTCCTGCGGGGCCTTCGTCAGCCTGTCGGGGGCGCTGTGGTGCACCCTGCCCATTGCTTCCCAGGCTGGTTCCCCAGGCCCTCGGTGCTGCTCACCTGGGTGGGCTGGAGGGATAGCTAGAGATGGTAGTATCTGGCTTCTCCCTGAGGACTCTGGGCACAAGACACAGGCCGCTCCTGTCCCCAGCACTGCCCTTTGCACTTCTCTGGTGGCCCCAATGTAAGTCGCTGTACAAAATGCTGCCTTTACTATTTTGTAATGACTTTTCTGTGAACCAAATGCTTATGAAAATCTCTGCAACCAAAATAAAGCTCTATATTTTAAAAGAATCCCTTTCAGGGGACTTTCCTTGGTCTGGGTATGTGCTAGGTTCCTGGGGGGGTCTGGATGCAGTGCCCTGCTTTGCCTTCCTGAGGCAGTGCTGCTCCCTCTGAAGGAGGCAGATGCCCCCCACTGCCTTGTCCATGCAGCTCATTCCCACGATTCCACGCTCCAGGGTCTGGGTTCCCGTGTGTCAGGGGTTACACTGTGGCCCTCCCCACCCCGTGGGCTGTGTGGAGAGCAGCAGTAACCGTACCTGGCACAGAGGACTGGATGGTCTGCACACAGCTTTGAGGTCATGAACATGTTTATCCCAGCTTCACTCAGCACCTTCATTTTGTCATATCTGCAGGCCACCTGAGGAGGTTACTACTTACTATTTTCCTTTAAATTAAAACTTCATAGAAGAGTGTTGGATTATAGCACAGTAAGCAGATAGGTAGCACAGCATGCCTATATTCCCCCCTCCCCACCCCGTGTCTCCCTCTTATAGCATCTTACACTAGGGTGGTACATGTGTCACAATCAACCAATACTGCCCCGCTGTTAGTAGCTGAAGTCCACAGTTGTTACCCAATATCCTTTTTCCATCCCAGGACCCTACCTGGGACATTTAACTTCGCTGATCTAAGACGACATGACTACATCACTGCTTTAAATCCACAGTTAGGGTTTTCTAATACACATCTAAAACTATTAAAATGAAAATATTCGTGATATCACAAGCAAATAAACCTTTGTTGAAACGAGACATTTGGGGAGAATTGCTACTGCACTCTATCCTAGCCAGCAGAACCTTGTGTATTTTGATAAACTAAAATCATCTTGCGTTCCATCGATAGTGTGCTGAATACTCACCCGGTGAGGTCATCGCCCTATTTTTTACAGGAGGAGTTGAGGCTCCGAATGGTGATGCCTATAAAGGCCCAGCGGCCGAAAGTTCACTGTCAACTGTTAAGAGCCGAGAGGCAGGAGAGGGATAGATAGGGCTGTTACCTAAAGCTTTGGCAGAAAGAGGAACAGCGGAGACACATGCATGCACACATGGTACCCGTCTTCTGCCAAGTCACTCGGAAGGGGACACCCACGCGTGCCCTCCTGTGGCTGGGGAAGAGCGGGGAGCCAGCTGCCCTGCAGGGCCTGCACTGGTTGAGTGGGCAGGGCTTGCCGTCCCACACGGCCGGCCCGACCCGCCCAAGAAAACCTGTTCTGATGATCTGCCCTCAGGTGAGCCAAAAATCTTCTCTCCTTATGCCTCTGAGGTCTGCCCTGCTCCGGGCCACCTCTCACATGCCACTTTGCAGACCGTTCTCACCATCCCGGTCATTTCTCGAGACCCACTCCAGGCGTCTGGGCGTGGCTGGGAGAGCCCAGGGGCAGCGTGTAGCTGCAGCATCTCAGGAGGTATGTCCCAGCTCTCTGCGTAGCAATTAGAGAGCTGAAGATAGGATTCTCTAAGGAGACTGCGTTTCCCCGGGCCACTTGCTTTCAGACTGTAGCAGCTAAGGCCCCCCTCCGCTGAGTTACTTGTCACCGGGGAAGGCTTCACCCTGGTACGCAGTGTAACAGGCCTCAGCTGTCCCCGCCCGAACAGCTCATACTGTGGCCTCCCTGGCCTCTCCTGCTGGCCGGGCAGGCCCAGACATCGATGGCTGCGGACAGGAGTGTGCAAACACAACAAAGACCAACACAGCTTCACCCAGGTCTTCAGATCCTGTTGCGGCCACTGCCCTGGTGGCCAGAGGAGATCCTGAGTACAGGGAACGGCCAGACCAGAAAAGAGCCAGCATTGTGTGTTAGAACAGCAATAACCCTACTCGGTCCTCAGCAGCCCTGGGCCCACCTTCCCACTCCTTCCTTCCAACAGCACAAAGAAAGTCTCTCCCAGCCGTTCCTCATGGTGGGCTCCACGGGGCCTGAGGGGCCTGCTCCAACCCTAAGCAGTTTCCTCCCGATTTGCACGTGCTCATCCCATTAGCGCTTTTTCCCCTCCTGTCCAGAGCTTTGCACGGTGCAGTTATGACCACCATGGGGCTCCAGAACCCCTCCATCGTCAGCATCCTTTTTAAATGAAGTCAAGCCTGGGGTGCCTGGGTGGCTTAGTCGGTTAAGCGTCCAACTTTCGCTTAGGTCATGATCTCGCGGTTTGTGGGTTCGAGCCCCGCGTCGGGCTCTGTGCTGACTGCCAGCTCAGAGCCTGGAGCCTGTTTCAGTCTGTGACTCCCTCTCTCTCTGACCCTCCCCTGCTCATGCTGTCTCTCTCTCTCTCTCTCCTAGAAATAAATAAAACATAAAAAAAATAATAAATAAATGAAGTCAAGCCTAACAGGGCCCTCCTTGCATAGTCGGAACAACTCACAGCTGTCAGCATCTGCTTGGGATATCGTTCCTGCCTGAGTGCAGCTGTCAGGATGGTGTCTTCCTTCTTGGTTTTGTCCCATCATCCATGCCCTCTGTTGGGCTCCTTGGGTAAAAGGCTGATTCCAGGGCTAGAGCAGGGAAAGTACAAGATGGCTAGAATATCTTGGTCTGGAAAGTAAGGAACCATCCTTAAAATGATGGGGATACAGAAGCTAGGTTGAAGGAACTCGGATTGGCCGAATGTGGTACACTCTGAGCATCAAAATAAAACAATAGTAACAATGTTCATAGAATTAAATAATCTGGGAGGGGTGCCTGGGTGGCTCAGTCGGTTAAGCCTCCAACTTCAGCTCAGGTCATAATCTCACGGTTCATGGGTTCGAGCCCCGTGTCAGGCTCTGTCAGGCTGACAGGGAGCTCAGAGCCTGGAGCCTGTCTTCGAATTCTATGTCTCCCTCTCTCTGACCCTCCCCTGCACATGCTCTCTCTACCTCTCTCTCAAAAATAAACATTTTAAAAAATTAAAAAAAAAAAATCTGCGAGTCTGTCCTGATAACTAAAGGAACAAAAACATTTTAACAGGAGAGAAAAGAGGGCTTCCTCTGTGTAAGAAATGAATGATAGGGTTAGAAGATCACAATATTGCAACTATCTTGGTAACTGACTCAACCGGAATCTTCAACTGAGGCTAAAACTCATGGTGACTTGATGATGGGAAGAACACAACCTAACCAAGTAATGAAAACATCACAAGCACAGGACAAACATCACGTGCCTCTACTGTGATGCACTTAGAACACAGCATGGGGTCTGATTTTCCTGCCAAAAATGTGCATGCAGAATCTAAACACAAGGAAACACCAGACAAACCCAACTGAGGACACCCCACAAAGTAAATGACCTTACCCTTCAAGGTCAAGAAAGCAAAGACTGAGGAACTGATTGACATTGATTAAACAAAACCAAAGAAGTGTGATGGGCGCAAGTTGAAGAACTGAGGGCTAGTTGCTAGTATAGTATTGTTCTATCTCCCCACTATTTTTTAAAATATTTTCTTTTTTAAGAGACAGAGAGGGATAGAGCACGAGCAGGGGAGGGACAGAGAGAGGAGACACAGAATCTGAAGCAGGCTCCAGGCTCTGAGCTGTCAGCACAGAGCCCGACACGGGGCTCGAACCCATGAAGCAAAAGATCATGACCTGAGCCGAAGTCTGACAGTCAACTGACTGAGCCACCCAGGCACCCCCCCATCTCCTTCCTATTGATGAATGTGCTGTAGCTGTGGAAGACAAAGTCCTGTTCTTAAGACATGCACACTGCAGGGGGTGCAGCGGTGGTTCAGTCGGTTCATGTCCCACCCTTAATTTCCAGCTCAGGTCATGATTTCACGGTGAGTTCAAGCCCCACATCAGGCTCTGTGCTGTCAGCTTGGAATTCTCTCTCCCTCTCTCTGCCTGTCTCCCACTCATGGTTGTTCTCGCTCTCTCTGTCTCAAAATAAACAAACTTGGGGCACCTTGGTGGCTCAGTAGGTTGAACGTCTGACTTTAGCTCAGGTCACAATCTTGCTGTTCCTGAGTTCAAGCCCCATGTCAGGTTCTGTGCGGACAGCTCAGAGCCTGAAACCTGTTTCGGATTCTTTGTTTCCCCCCTCTCTATGCCCCTCCCCCATGCCTGCTCTGTCTCTCTCTTGAAAAAAAATATTAAAAATTTTTAAATTTAAATACATAAACAACAAAAGAAGACATACACACTGCAGTTCTTACAAGTGAAAGGGTGAGATGCTTTTCTCAAATTTTCTCAAATGGCACAAAAAGAAATCTATAAATGTATAAACAAATAATAAATAGGGCAACACATCAACAGTGCAAGAATCTGTATAAGGGATATTATAGTTCTTTGCACTATTCTTGCACCTGTTTTCTAACGAGGATATTATGTAAAAATAAAAGTTTTTTAAAGAGAACACTTTCGAGAATTTTACCTAATTAGCTTTCTCCAAGTTGGGGTCCCCTGTGTGTTAAATATAACTTCTTTGACCTTATCACTGTTAACAGTGTCCAGTGGGTCTAGGCCACAGGCAGAGACTCCCCTCCTGGGAAAAGACTTCATTTTTGTAGCCAACATCCAAATGTTGAGATTATACCAAAAACTGCAAATCCCCCTAAAAGTACAAGCATCTAGCCGGCAGTCTTCCTTTCTTCAAAAAGGACATCGGGGGGCACCTGGGTGGCTGAGTCAGTTAAGGGTCGGGATTCTGCTCAGATCATGATCTCATGGTTCATGAATCAAGCCCCACATCAGGGCTGTCAGTGGAGAGCCTGCTTCAGACCCTCTGTCCCCCCACCCTGGCTTGTGTGTGCATGCTCCTCTCTCTCTCTCGCTCGCTCACTCTCTCTCAAACATTTAGAAAAAAAAAAGGACATCAGGAGACATGGCAAAAAACGTGGGATCAAGGTATCTTCTGTGAATGTATTAGTAAGTAAATGAGTTTTTAGAGCTAGGATAAAAACCTAGTACGATTCTATTATATTACAATTGTTGACTGCCTAAACTCTCTGCCATGGAGAGAAGATGCAGGTCACATATTATGACTCGTTTCACAGACACTGATTGCTTATATGTCAAGCACTGGCCAGGTTCTCTCTCACAAGACGTGTTCAAATGGAACAAGGGCCCCCCTTTTGAGCCTTTTGATCCACAGACCCCCTGATGTACAGAAATGTGCTTTTCAGCCAGCCCCTGAGAATGCACCCCCTACATTTGGCGAGGTACACCTGCGGTCAGCCCAGACAAGTACTTGCTTGTTGTACCAGACTTCTTGTCAGTACCATGCCTCTGCGTGAGTGGCCGAAGACCGGCTGCTCCCTTACTAGCACAGAGGTGGTTCGGATGCTGTGAGCCCACCGTTCCTGGAAATTAATTCTCACAGTGTCAAACACATCAGAATCTAAACGTATTCACAGAAACACCTTCTACCCTAGGAGCCACTAGGGAGTCGCTTCCCAAAGTTCCATCAGGATATTCTCTTTCCCTGATGCAGGGCCACATCCTTGATTTTCAAAACAGCTTAAAGAAAAACCAGGCATTTAGATTTCCTGCTCACGGCTCTGCTGGCGGGAGACTCGGATGTACTGATGCCCACTGCCGAGGCTTGGAAACAAACGAGACAAACCACAGCCGAGCCTGAAAACATCCTCAGATACAGCCTGATAACTGCATCCCAAAACTCGAAGAAATACAAGGACAGCCTGTCCCAAATGAAGCACCCAAGATTCCTTTCCACCATGTCTTCCCTCATGGATGACCCCACTGCTGTGTGAACCTCCTCCTGTGGCTTTTTCAGAGAGAACTGGATTTCATCCCCCCTCCGCTCCCCAGCGCTGAGGACCGCAGACCTCGGCCACTCCCACTGCCTCAAAAGCACCTTGAAGATCTAACTGTGAGCACTAGGCACGTACGTAAGTCTCTCTGAGTCTCATTCCTGCTCCGCATAGCGCCCCTCCAGACGCAGACTCCACCTCCCCAGCGGCAGGTAAGGTTGGGGGACGGTCAGCCTCCACTCCGTCTCCTGGGGTGCCTTCTAGTAACTAGAGGCTGGAGAGCAGACACCAATTTCCACACTCCCTTGCTGCTGATGTTCTAGATCCAAATTAGTTTCCTATGTGCGGACAGTGGAGCCATGAACATGTATTTGAGCCGCAGAGGTCCACACATGCATGTTTTTTACCAAGAAATATAGTGCATTATTGTAAATGTACTTTCACACAATTTTCTTAACATTTTTCTTCTAAGAATATACCATATAATGCATACACAAAATATGTTCATAGCCTGTTTATGTTCTAAGTAAGGCTTCCAGCCAACAGTAGACTATCAGTAGTTAAGTTTTGGGGGTGTCAAAAGTTACACATGGTCAGGTGTACTGTCACATGCATGGATGAACCTCAGAAACTTGTGCAAAGTGAAAGAAGCCAAACACAGAGGGAAACATGATACGTGATTTCATTTACAGGAGATATCTAGGGAAGTCCATAGAGACAGAAGACAGATTAGCGGTTGCCATGGACTCGGGAGGATGGAGTAGGGTGTTTCTACTTCATGGTTACAAGGTCTCTATGGGTGAGGACAAAGTTCAGGAACCAGATAGTGGTCAGGGTTGCACAACATCATGAACGTACTTAATGCCACTGACTTGTGCATTTTTAAATGGTTTTCATTTTTTAGTTTTTTAGGGTTTTTTTTTTTAGTTTATTTATTTTGAGAGAGAATGCAAGCAGGGAGGGGCAGAGAGAGAGAGAGGGAGAGAATCCCAAGCTGACAGCGGAGAGCCTGATGCGAGACTCAAACTCGTGAATGGGGAGATCATGACCTGAGCTTAACTGACTGAGCCACACCCAGGAGCCCCTTCAGTGGTTTTTAAAAGGTAAGATTTATATCTGTATATTTTACCAAAAGAATATGTGACCAACCTTTGCCAAAGACAGCCAAAAGATCCACCATGACAGGGACCACAGACTTGGCGACTGGGACTTTCATGGTAGTATGTACCCCATGCTCCTGCACAGCCACAGAAGGGGGCATGGCTGGCCTCGAAGCTACTGAGGGCCTTTCCAGCTCAGACACCATCAGATCCCACGGTCCTTAGCATGAAGTTCTTTCCCTCCCCATAGAATTAGTTTTTGCAAATGCCCTCATCTGTGAAGAAATTCTGGTTACAACCATCTGGACATAATTCAACAAAATTATAGAACATAAACTCAAAGCCGAGACTTGTTCTTTCAATCAACTGATTCATCAAATGTCATTACACGCCAACTAATTTTCAGTAGCTTCTGGGCATGTCTGAGACCACAGGCACCAAAAACAAAACCCACAGCAAGTGCAGTGCTGGGGAGATTCATACCGAGGACTCCCCCTGCTCAGAGGAAGCAGCCGGATCGGACTCCAGGGGTCCATGCAGGGGAAGGAAGGCGGGCTCCCGAATCCATCGCGCTGAGAAACAGCAACCACTGCCGCCACAGCCCAGAAACAGAATGGCTTCCAGAGCTGGGCCCAACACGCTTCACAGAGCTCAGTGACCCGGGACGGGAGGCTCTGTCCTGGCCAGAGAGTCTTGAGTCCCACGGACGTGGCACTGGCTGTGGACTGGTGGCCTGGTCTCTGCATTTTTCAAGTCTCATCCCTGGATCTTCAGACCCCAGTCTGGAGGGTCTGCAGCCATCTCAAGTCAGGGGATTTGGTCCCAAATCAACGCCCTTCATTCAAATCAAGCGCCTCTTTCAGCTGGGCCTTGGGCTGGCCGGGGTCCAGGAGATGGAAGTTAACCAGACACCGTCCCCACCCTGGGACAGTTCACACGGTGTGAGAGAGACGGTAAGACACACCTGGATAAATAACTCCTGGCCAGTCCAAGGCAGAGTGCGGGGCCCACAGGAAAGGGACATCTGAACTGCTCCGGGGAGTCTAGAAACGGCTCCTGCCAGCCAGCGGGCAGCGGTGTCCTGCCAGTGGCTGCACGGGGCTTGGGAACAGCTGACAGGTATCAGGGAGCCAAGAGCGCCAGGGGCCGCCTGCCAGCCAGGACCCCCTGCGAGGGTTCAAACCAACAGACCCTCTGGCTGCCTTAATTAAGCCCCAGGTAAGCATTGTGCCCGGAAACCTCTTCCCCTTCCTGTAGAATGACCCAGCAAACCGGGCAGGGAATCGGGTCAGCCACTGAGGGATGGCAGCCATGGGCAGCAGTGTCGACGATGGTCAACAAATGCCGCCTCAGCTCAGGTCACTGAGAACCGCAGGGCCCAGAAAACCTGACATTCCGCCCTAAGGAAGCATCCCGCTTCCTGTCCCTGCCCTCACAGAGAAAGTCCAGCTGGGGGCACCCCACTCTGAAAGGACACAGACACTGACCTGGCCAGAGCTTTGCCTGAGGAAAGGAGGAGAAGCAGAGGCCGCAGACGCTCGGTGAGGCACATCTCTGGGGTCGGGGAGCAAACAACTGACACAGAGAATGGGTAAGATACAGCTCGTCCTCTTTCTGGAATCCTCAAAAAAAATGCTAAGAAACTGTAGAACATTCCAGGAAAAGTGGTTGATTTAATGAAGGTGTAAACCATAGGCGATAAAGCCATCACTATGCTCTGGGCACAAGTGTAAAGTGACGCTGGGCACACACAGGCAGGAGACTCCAAACAACAGGTCTGATCTGCTCAATGCGGGGTTTAGGCAGTAAATTGTATTCATTTCTTTCTAAATCCCCATTATCTCTGTCTGTGCACACGACACCTGTGTTAGGGTCAAAGAGACAGTCTCTGAGAAGAGAATCCAAGCTCTGAGGGACGGAGCACAGGCTCCCAGGGGAATGGCACCGTGGTGAGCCCCCGGCCACCAGAAGCCCTGCCCCTCCTGCCTCCCCCACCCCCACCCCCACGCCCCCCTGCACACCTGGAAGGGCTCAAAGGTCTGACCTCGGACCCCCATATCTCCAGCTGGCAGAGGGCTCAGAGATCTTGGCTCTCCTGGGACAGACACGAACCAGCCCACCTTGGGGGCACATCTGTGGCATGGACATCAGGAGCAGCATGAATGCCCCACTTCCCCCATCTTCCCAGGCTTGGAACCCGGGCATTTGAGTCTCTGTAGCCTCCCTCCGAACCCAACCACTCTCAGCCCCTGCTGCCGTGACACCCAAACATCTGCCGTGTTTCCATCTTCCGTCTCCACTGAAGACACATTCCATCACACACGTTCAGGTTCTGTGTGTGCACGTGTGCATGTGTGCGTGTGTGTTTATTTTTGAGAGAGAGAGAGAGAGAGCACAAGTTGGGGAGGAACAGAGACAAACAGAATCTGAAGCAGGCTCCAGGTTCTGAGCTGTCAGCACAAAGCTTGATGCGGGGTTCGAACCCACGACCCGTGAGATCATGACCTGAGCAAAAGTCAGGTGCTTAACCGACTGAGCCACCCAGCACCCCCACGTTTAGGCTCTTACATGCATGGTCTCTTACATGACTACACAGCACCTGCTCTCCCTGCTTTAGCCTCAACTCCTGCCAACCTCCTACGACAAATACTAGACAGCACAGCACACCTATAAGTTCATGATATTCCAATTTGCTACAACTATTCCCATGAGAGCCACCACCGGAGGCAGGAGATCCTTGTAAAATGGCTTAGATTCAGGTGCTCTAACAAAGTAAGTTCATGACCGAGAGGGAAAAGAGCTTTGGAGGCGGAGGAGGAAGAAGCAGAAAGGAAGATCCACATTTCAGGTGCTTGATATTTAGACTGTCTGTGACCTGCCATTACCAGGTCACTCCCAAGTAAAATGAATACAGATCCATTTTGTTAAAAAGACAATGTTAGAGGAAAGAGAGGCCAACACGGCGGAGAAGCAGGGGGATCCGTACTGCCCGTGACTCTCAAACAAAAAAGGGCTGAAGCGAAAGGACTTTGAACCCCAAGAGTCTGGGAAGAAAAGAGACAGAGCCTACCAAGGAGAAAACAGGAAGATGTGGCCCTATGGTGGGTGATTATGAACTGGGGGAGATAAAACGGGCCGATGAGGCACAGAGCGGAGGGATCCCCTTCTATGGAGAGAAAAAGGGAAGTGAAAGAGTAGCTGGGAAAACAGGGCTGTATCTGGACAAGAAAAAAACCTCAGACCAGGATGGAGAGGGATCCCATCTCTAACTGCAGGGCTGTCTTCAGCCTGGGGCTGGCTGCCTTGTTCACACACCTGGGGAGGAGGGGAGTCATCTCCGGTTTTGATGGTAGGTCAGGGGAGCAGTGTGCAGCAGGAGGAACCGGTTCCCTCCCCTGAAGCGCTGTGGCACAGGACAGAACCAGCCAGAACCACATATCAAGAAGTGCTTCCCCAATAACGGGGCGCATGGAGTGGGTGTTTAAATCCCAGTCAAGCACCAAGACACAGGGTCAGTGGAGTGAGAAAGACTGTCCCATCTGCTCCTGTGGCACAGTGAGAACAGCTCAGAGTCCACCGGTGTGTGGAGAAGAGATGGGGGGGGGCAGTTTTCTCCCTCCCACCACCAAGACCCGGGCCCACAGCAGAGGCAGGACCTGCCTACACCAAACCACACCCCTCCACACCTGGTAACTGTATCTACTTGAGGATAGAACCCGTGGAACCAGACGGGCTCCTCCTCCAGACCAGCACTGAGGCATTGCCTGCATTAATTCTAGGACAATTCTTGTTATTTAGATATATTCTCCCTTTTCTCCTTCTTACATCTTCCCTCCTCTAGGCTGGTTACTCTGGTTATTGGTTTGTTTAAACAGACATATTTAATCCATTCTCTTGATACATGTTCTGCACCTCCTTCTTTCCTTTCTCTTTCTCTGGAATAATCAAGACGTAATAGTTTCTCTGTCAAGGTAAGTTTATCTTCATTTATTTTTCCCCACCTCCTTCCTTATCTTCATTTCTCTCTCTGAATTAAGACTTTTAGTCTCTGCCTGGTCAATGTTTTTGTTTTTTTCTTTTTTTCTCTCCTCCCCCCCCTACCCTTGTATATGCTCTTCCATTAGCACTGCCTCCACCCTGTTCTTTACTTGTAGCTGGTGCTTCTGGTTTTTTGCTTTTGGATTGTTTTTTGTTTTTGTTTGTTTTAGTTATTTGTGGGTTTGCATGTTTTTGCTTCCTGTTTGTCTGTTTTGCTTTCCAGGGCTACTTCAAGGAACAAATCAAAGCACACCTGGTGGAGGGTCCAAAACATCACTATGAGTAGGGAAATAACTGTATCTACTTGAGGATAACCAAAGTCACAACAACAGAGAACAAGTCACACTCTCCAAAAAACACCTCCTGAATGGCCAGGCCCTGGACAGTGTATGAACCCCCCACCCTTAATATACTACTGCTCAGGACGCCTGGGTGGCTTCGTTGGTTAAGCGTCTGACTTTCACTTATGTCATGATCTTGCAGTTCGTGGGTTCAAGCCCTGCGTCAGGTTCTGTGCTGACTGCCAGCTCAGAGCCTGGAGCCTGTTTCAGAGTCTGTATCTCCCTCTCTCTCTGACCCTCCCCTGCTCACACTGTCTCTCTCTCTCTCCTAGAAATAAAAAAAAATGTGTATATATACACATACACACACTACTGCTCACAGGTGCAGAGCACATAACAAGCCTTTAAACCTCATTAGGGACAGAAAACTAGTCAAAATGATGAAGCAGAAGAATTCTTCTCAAAAGAAATTCCATGAAGTCACAGCTAAAGAATTGATGAAAACAGATGTAAGCAACATAACTGAACAAGAATTTAGAATAATAGTCACAAAATTAATCACCGGGCTTGAAAAAAGCATAGAAGACAGCAGAGACTCTATTGCTGCAGAGATCAAGGATCTTAAAAATAGGATGAGTTTTAAAAAGCTATAAATGAGGTGCAAAATAAAATGTAGGTGGTCACAGCATGGATTGAAGAGGCAGAGGGGAGAATAGGTGAATTAGAGGATAAAATTATGGAAAAAGAGGAAGCTGAAAAAAAGAGATAAAAAAAAAAATCCAGGAGCACGAAGGGAGAATTAGAGAACTAAGTGATGCAATCAAACAGACCAATATCTGTATCATAGGAATTCCAGAAGAAGGGAGAGAGAGAAAGGGTTACTTGAACAAATTATAGCTGAGAACTTCCCCAACCTGGGAAAGGAAACAGACATTGAAATCCAGGAGGCACAGAGAACTCCCCTCAGATGTAACTTGAATCGATCTTCTGCATGATATATCATAGTGAAACTGGCAAAATACAAGTATAAAGAGAGAATTTCGAAAGCAGTTAGGGATAAATGGGCCTTAACATACAAAGGTAGACGCATAAGGGTAGTAGCAGACCTATCTACAGAAAGTAGGCAGGCCAGAAAGGAATGGCAGGAAATCTTCAAAGTGATGAAAAGAAAAATATGCAGCCAAGAATACTTAATCCAACAAGCCTGTCATTCAGAATACAAGGAGAGATAAAGGTTTTCCCAAGCAAACAAAAACTGAAGGAATTTATTACCACTAAATCAGCCCTGCAAGAGCTCCTAAGGGGGACCTTATGAGGGAATTGTTGCAAAGAACTCAAAGTACTAGAGATACCACTATAAGCAGGAATCCTACAGAGAACACAATGACTCTAAACCCATACTTTTCAATAACAACACTGAATGTAAACGGACTAAATGATCCAATCAAAAGACATAGTGTATCAGAGTGGATAAAAACACAAGACCGTTCTATTTACTGTCTACAAGAGACTCATTTTAGACCTGAGGACACCTTCGGATTTAAAGTGAGGGGATGGAGAACTATCATCCTATTAGAAGTCAAAAGAAAGCTGGAGTAGCCATACTTATATTGGAAAAACTAGACTTTAAAGGCTGCAACAAGAGATGAAGAAGGGCATTATATAATAATTTCAGGGTCCATCCGTTAAGAAGAGCTAACAATTATAAATGTCTATGCACCGAATTCGGTGGCACCCAAATATATAAAACAATTAATCACAAGCATGAGCAATCTTATTGATAAGAATGTGGTAACTGCAAGGGACTTTAACACTCTACTTACAGCAATGGACAGATCATCTAGAGAGAGGATCAGTAAAGAAGCAGTGGCCCTGAATAATACATTGGACTAGATGGACTTGACAGATATATTTAGAACTCTACATCCCAAAGCAGCAGAATAGACTTTCTCCGAGTGCACATGGTACATTCTCCAAGACAGATCACATATTGGGTCACAAAATAGCCCTCAATAAATATAAAAGAATTGAGATCATACCATGCATGCTTTCAGATCACAATGCTATGAAAATTGAAATCAACCACAGGAATAAGTCTGGAAAGCCTCTAAAAGCATGGGGGTTAAAGAACATCCTACTAAAGAATGAATGGGCCAACCAGGCAATTAGAAAAGAAATTTAAAAATGTATGGCAACAAATGAAAATTAAAATACAACAATCCAAACTCTTTGGGATGCAGCAAAGGCAGTCCTAAGAGGAAAATACATTACAATCCAGGCCTATCTCAAGAAATAAGAAAAATCCCAAATATAAAATCTAACAGTGTTCCTAAAGGAACTAGAATCAGGTCAGCAAAGACACCCAAACCCAGAAGAAGAAGAGAAATAATAAAGATAAGAGAAGAAATAAACAATATAGAATCCAGAAAAACCAGTAGAAAAGATCAATGAAACCAAGAGTTGTTTTTTTGAAAAAACAAACAAAATTGACAAACCTCTAGCCAGGCTTCTCAAAAAGAAAAGAGAGGGGACCCAAACAGATAAAATCATGAATGAAAATGGATTTATTACAACCAATCCCTCAGAAATACAAGGAATTATCAGGGAATACAATGAAAAAATTCTATTCCAACGAACTAGACAACCTGGAAGAAATGGACAAATTCACACACACACACACACACACACACACACAACCAAAACTCAAATGAGTAGAAATAGAAAATTTGAACAGACCCATAACAGGTGAAGAAATTGAATCAGTTATCAAAACTCTCCCAACAAATAAGAGTCCTGGGCCAGATGGCTTCCCTGGGGAATTCTACCAGACATTTAAAGCAGAGTTAATATCTATCCTTCTCAAGCTGTTCCAAAAAGTAGAAATGAAAACTTCCAGACTCATTTTATGAAGCCAGCATGAGTTTGATTCCCAAACCAGACAGAGACTCAGCAAAAAAACAAACAAACAACAAAAACAAAAAAAACCATACAGGCCAATATCCCTGATGAATATGGATGCAAAAATTCTCAACAAGATACTAGCAAATCAAATTCAACAGCATATAAAAAGAATTATTTACCACGATTAGCAGGATTCATCCCTGGGCTGCAGGGCTGGCTCAATATTCATGAATCAATCAATGTGATACAACACATTAATAAAAGATAAGGACCCAATCATCCTGTCAATAGATGCAGAAAAAGCATTTGACAAAATACAACATCGTTTCTTATTAAAAACCCTCAAGAATGTCGGGATAGAAGGAACATGCTTAAACATCATAAAAGCCATTTATGAAAAGCCCACAGCTAACATCATCCTCAATGGGGAAAACTGAGAGTGTTCCCCCTGAGATCAGGAACACGACAGGGATGCCCACTCTCACCACTGTTGTTTAACATAGTGCTGGAAGTCCTAGCATCAGCCATCAGACAATAAAATGGAATAAAAGGCATCAGAACTGGCAAAGATGAAGTCAAACTTTCACTTTTCACAGATGACATGTTACTCTACATGGAAAATCCAACAGACTTCACCAAAAATCTGCTAGAGCTGATACATGAATTAGCAAAATTCAATGTACCAAAATTCGTTGCATTTTTATGCACCAATAATGAAGCAACAGAAAGAAAAATCAAGAAACTGATCCCATTCACAATTTCACCAAAACCACAAAATACCTAGGAAGAAACCTAACCAAAGATGTAAAGTATCTGTATGCTGAAAACTATAGAAAGCTTAAGAAGGAAACTGAAGAAGACACAAAGAAATGGAAAAACATTCTGTGCTCATAGATTGGAAGAACAAATATTGTTAAAATGTCAACACTATCCAAAGCAATCTACACATTCAATGCAATCCCAATCAAAATTGCACCAGCATGCTTCTCAAAACTAGAACAAACTATACTAAAATTTGTATGGAACCACAAAAGACCCCAAATAGCCAAAGTAATATTGAAGAAGAACACCAAAGCGGGAGGCATCAGAATCCCGGACTTTAGCCTCTACTACAAAGCTGTAATCATCAAGACAGTATGGTATTGGCACAAAAACAGACACATAGACCAATGGAATAGAATCAGAGAACCCAGAATTGGACCCACAAATGTATGGCCAACTAATCTTTGACAAAGTGGGAAAGAGTACCCAATGGAAAAAATTCTTTTTAACAAATGGTGCTGGGAGACCTGGACAGCAACATGTAGAAGAATGAAACTGGACCACTTTTTCACCCCATACACAAAAATAAACTCAAAATGGATGAAGGACCTGAATGTGAGACAGGAAACCATCAAAAGCCTAGAGGAAAAAGCAGGAAACAACCTCTTTGACCTCAGCTGCAGCAATTTCTTACTCCACACATCCCCAAAGGCAAGGGAGTTAAAAGCAAAAACGAACTATTGGGACCTCATCAAGATCAAAAGCTTCTGAACAGCAAAAGATACAATCAACAAAACTAAAAGGCAACCGACTGAATGGGGAAAGATAGTTGCAAATGACATATCAAATAAAGGGCTAGTATCCAAAATCTATAAAGAACTCACCAACCTCCAGACCTGAAAAACAAAAAATCCAGTGAAGTGGGTAGAAGCCAACAGACACATGAAACGATGCTGAACGTTACTCATCATCGGGGAAATACAAATCAAAACCACAGTGAGATACCACCTCATGTCAGCCAGAGTGGCTAAAATGAACAAATCAGGAGACTCTAGATGCTGGTGAGGATGTGGAGAAACGGGCACCCTCCTACGCTGTTGGTGGGAACGTAAACTGGTACAGCCCCTCTGGAAAACCGTGTGGAGGTTCCTCAAAAAATTAACACTAGAACTCCCCTAGGACCCAGCAATAGCACTGCTAGGAATTTACCCACGGGATACAGGGGTGCTGATGCATAGGGGCACATGTACCCCAATGTTTATAGCAGCACTTTCAGCAATAGACAAATCATGGAAAGAGCCTAAATGTCCATCAACTGACGAATGGATCAAGATGTGGTTTATCTATGCAATTGAATACCACTTGACAAAGAATGAAATCCTGCCATTTGCAGCAACGTGGATGGAACTGGAGGGTGTGATGCTAAGTGAAATAAGTCAGGCAAAGAAAGACGGATACCATATGTTTTTACTCATATGTGGATCAGGAGAAAGTTAACAGAGGACCATAGGGGAGGGGAAGGGGGAAAAAGGTTACAAAGAGGGAGGGAGGCAAACCATGAGACTCTGAAATACTGAGAACAAACTGAGGGCAGATGTGGGTTAGGGGAGAGGGCAAAGTGGGTGATGGGCATGGAGGAGGGCACTTGTTAGAATGAGCACCGGGTGTTGTATGGAAACCAATTTGACAATAAATTATATTAAAAAAAGAAAAAAGAAAACAATAAAATCATCTGAATGAAAGGTCTGAGTTGAATAACCTGTGATTCTATAAAAGAGCATAAATTACCTCTGAGAATATTTATAATGTATTATTTGTTATATTACTTACATAACATAAACAATATGGAAATATTCAAATAAAAAAATAAAAGACAATATTAGAAAAGAAGAAGGAAGGAGTTCTGGAAGTTTCCTATAAAGCCATTCTGTTAAGCAATTTCCATTTTCTTGCAGATTTCTCGTTATAAAATTAGAACTGTGTTCCCCTGGACAATAATCTATGCTCTGGAAGCTTATTTCAAAATCCAATGACCATCATAAGAAAAGCAATTCTCTCCTAATTAAACATTAAGATGATTGGTCAATGTATCAACATACTGCTGCTAAAAGGTTACAAAATAAAAACAAAGCCTCCTCTCGTCCCCTTTACACACTTCAATCTGCTTCCTGCTCTGATGGCAGATTAATTTTACTAAAAGCACAGCTCTGCCCATCCTTGCCCTCATTCAAAACCCTTCAGTGGCTCCCCATTGCCTTCAGGATAAAGAATAAACCCCTAGTGGGTGTTTGAAGAGCCTTCTCCTTTTGGCCCTGACCTACTTGTATAGCCTCATTTCCTTCTAATCACCTTCATATATCTCCTGGCCCAAACAAAATTCAGTGAGAGCCCCTGCCACGCCTTCATCTTTCCCCCACCTCTGCCTAGAATGTTCTTTACCCTTCTGAACCCCCCACGTCGAAACCCTTGTTTTGACACAGCTGCCCATCATCTTCAGGCTTCCATAACCTTTTACTAGAGGTGATTCTCACATATTTATCACTGGCTGGCTTGTGTTGTTATTTCTGAACAGATTCTCTACCTCCTGATAAACTATAAACCCAAATATATTTTCCCCTCACACTTAACATACTTCATGCAAATAGAAGGTATTAAAATTTTGAATGAATAAAGTCACAAGCGGCAGAAAACAGTACAATATGGTTAGCAGCAGCTGAATTTATCACTGCACTTAGAGAGGTAGCAAGTCTGGAAACGTAGGAATTCTATCCCAGTGGTTGGAACATTTTGTCTACATTTTGTCTGTTTCTATTGAAATCCCCTATTTAGTCTCATTATCTACACACTAACCTTTCACTCCTGCTGGATATATGTGTGTATGAGTGTGAGTGTGCCTGTGTGCGTGTGCTGTGCAGAGGGGAGGAAGCAGAGCGGAGGAGGAAGATGATCATCTGAAAGTGGCAGCAGCAGGGCGCTCCCGGGAGACTCGGTCAGTTAAGCGTCCAGCTCTCATTTTCAGCTCAGGTCATCATCTCAGTTTGTGAGTTCAAGTACCACATTGGCCTTCGTGCTGACAGTGTGGAGCCTGCTTGGAATTCTCTCTCCCTCCCTCTGCTCCTCACCTGCTTCAAAGTAAATAAATAAACATAAAAAAAAAAAAAAGGCTGGCAGCAGCAGCAGAGAATCACCTTCTTCAGTGAAGACGGCTCAAAACCCGCACGAGCGCCCGTGTGTCCTGTACTGGCTGTCAAGCACAGGGAGGACGAGATGTAAGTCCTGCCGGGAAGCGGTGCTGACTTTCCCGAGGACCCGCCGAGCTTGTGAAAACACAGGTGGGTCCCATGCCCAGGGGTTCTGTGTGTGTAGGCTGGGGTGGGGCTCGGATTTTGCATTTCTAACAAGCTCCAGGTAATGCTGATAGAAGCCACGCTTTAAGGATCCTCTGGGTAGATGGGCAAGTGAATCAAGGGGTTCAGGGTAGGAGGAGCAGCTGTGGTATAGGATACAGGCATCTCTAAAGCTAGAATTCATCTTTAATTAGATTAAGGCACACAGAGAAGCAACATATCATGGTTTTTCCTTCTCATTGTTAATTCAGAAACTAAATTTTGTAGGGTAGACTGAAGAGTTACGGACAAGGGACTCAGGAGACCTAGGTTCGAGTCTTGACTGTGTCCCTAGTTAGCTGGGTAACCAAAGCCCCCTCGATACCCTCTCAGGACATCACTGCACAATTAGAACGACAGAGATACTCAACCTAATAAATCTCCAGGGTCAGGTCTTACAACCCATGATCTCAGAATTTTAAAAACCTGTTGGCAATTTAGTTCCAAATCTAAATATTATCCCATCTCTATATAAAATGCTTAAAGATACTGCAAATTAAAAACATGAGGAATGATTAACAGTTAAATTGGAGAAGAGCCCATAATAATTGCAATTATGAAGACTGAAATTATGAAGACTAAACAGGTTTCACAAATAATCAGTGCTTAAGGTTATACCATGAAAATAGATTTTAAAATATACAGAAAAAATACTACAATTAAAACAACTAGCTCCCTTTCTGAGAGCCCTCTAGAAAAAGCAGGACATATTACAGAACGAGAAGACTCACCAGTGAAGCAGGGCTGAGGGATGTTGTCCAAGGAGTAATCAGACCCTCTTCCCCACCCTGGGGCCTCCTCTGCATCCCAGGGGGACGCTGCTTCTGAGCCTCGCAGCTCACAGCTTTTTTTTTCTTTTTAATGTTTTATTTTTTTGAGAGAGAGCACAAGTGGGGAAGGGGCAGGGGGCAGGGGGGACAGAGGATCCAAAACGGGGTCTGTGCTGACAGCAGACAGCCCCATGCAGGGCTAGAACTCACGACTGTGGGATCATGAATCAAAGTCGGAGTTTTAACCAACTGAGCCACCCTGGCGGCCCCACACAGCTCTTTTTAAAGAGAAAAGGCCACCTTCCCAAGATCGTGGCCACAAGAATGTGAGGATCAAATGATCTTCCCCTAGCTCGTCAACGAGCCCAAGGAAAGCTGATGGCCGGGCCATGTGGGCCACGTTGGAGGGTCCCACCCCCCTACCCCAGGCCAGCACCCACCCTCCTGCGGCTCCAGGGCAGCGGCAGCCACGCCCTCCGCAGGCGTCTGGCCCCGCCCCCTTTAGCATCCCAGGCCCAGAAGCCCTCCAGATGCCGGCTCATCCTCCCCACCTCAGCCCCCTGAACCAGCCGAGAGAGGAGACCCCCACAGGTCCTTGATGGCAACCCGCCTGCCAAGGCAAGGGCAACAGAGAACACGAGGCCGCGCTCTCACGTGGCACCCCTTCTGTGGCTGCAGGGCTGACTCGGTGCCTGCGCGCCCGCCCCTCGTGCCCAGCTGACTCAGGTTAAAGTGAACGTCACCCTCAAACACATTATCCCCCCTCAACAGATGGGGAAATGACGCCACGGGAAGATTAAATAACCCGGCCGGCCTCGCACAACCTCCGCAGGGGAGCACGATGCGATCCCTGCTGAGGAGCCGGCTCAGGGGCTGCGGACAAAGCCCTCCGGCGGCGAGCAGGACTTGCGCAGCAGAGCCGAGAGAGAAACAAGCAGAGGGCACCTGCTGAAAGCCACTCCAACGGTCCCTCTTTCCCCGCGTGTCCCCAGAACGCCGTTTACAGGGTGATTTTCCACCACACGCAGGAGAGGGGCCGAGTGTGAGTGTGCACGCAGAGAGGAGAGAGCAGGCCTGTAGGCGGCAAGGGGCCTGGCGACTGGCCCCAGAGGTGTCGGGCCGAGTCAGGGCCCTCTGCACCCGCATGAACTGATGAACTCCGGCCTGAGACCAGGCCTGTTTCACTCCTTCGTTCGATGAGTACTTGCAGATCCGAGGGGGGCAAGTTAGAGAGACACACAGGATGAGCTGGACTGTCCCTGCAGTCAATGTCATCAAGGAGTGGACGTAAATCACATAAATACAAGTGGAGAGGAGTACGGGCACAGCAGAGGGGCTGGCGGCGTCTGATGATGGGACCGCATGTCCAGCTGTGGCTATGGCGGGTGGGGGGTGGGGGATACAAGAGCAGGTGACCAGGCTATGAAGAGTGGGACAGTGACACCTGCAAGGGTGAGAAGAAGGACATAGAAAGTGCAGGAAGGGAGAGGACTCGGGGCTTCCCTGAAGTCCAGGAAGAAGGATATAGGGGACCAAGGGTATGTCAAGGAGGATTGAGGGACTTAGGGTAGGAACGGCAGGTGGAAACCCTATCACCAAAGGCCTTAAGTGTGGGACTAAGGAGATTAAACTTCCCTCCTGGCCACAGTGCTCAGCACGGTGTCTTGCTCACAGTACATACTCATTCTGTTTTGGAACAAAACGTAGGAAGGCAATTTCATTCGTGGCAAATGTACGACAACTCTAAATGAATATGCCACAAAAATTGCCTCAATTCTTTTTAGGAGTTGGTATCTGGCTGGGACCTTTATTAAATTTATTTTTTTAAGTTTATTTTTGAGAGAGAGACAGACAGACAGACAAAGCACTAGTAGGGGAGAGGCAGAGAGAGGCACAGGATCAGAAGCAGGCTTCAGGCTCTGAACTGTAGGCACAGATCCTGATGTGGGGATTGAACTCATGAACTGTGAGATAATGACCTGAGCCAACGTCAGATGCTCAACCCACTGAGCTACCCCTGATCAGGACAACTTCTGAATTTAGTTTAATGATCTAAAGTATTTGCTGGGGAGCCTGGGTGGCTCAGTCAGTTGGCATTAAACTCTTGATTTCAGCTCAGGTAATGATGGACTCTGCACAGAGCGTGGAGCCTGCTTAAGGTTCTCTCTCTCTCTCTCTCTCTCTCTCTCTCTCTCTCTCTCTCTCTCTCTCCTTCTATCCCTCTCCCCCACTTGTAGGCTAAAATAAAAATTAATAAAAAATAAGGGGCACATAGGTGGCTCAGTTGGTTGAGTGTCCAACCTTCGACCCAGGTGATGATCTCACTGTTGGAGGCCCACATTGGGCTCGCTGCTGTCAGCATAGAGCCCGCTTTGGTCTTCTGTCCCCTTCTCTTTCTGCTCCTCCCCCACTTGTGCCCTCTCTCAAAAATAAAACATTAGAAAGAAAAGAATAGCTCCCTGGGCTCAATTACAGATGGAGTAGAAAGAATAATCACAGAAATTCAAGAGGAAAAAAAAAAATCAATCTATTTCCTTCCCCCAAAGCTTTCACTTCTATACACTCCTACAAATGGGCTCAAGACCATTCTTATGAAAACACCACCTGTCGGGACTTTGCAAGATAAATGACGTGCCCATGTTGCTTTCAAAGCACTAAAGTTCAAACAATGCTCTCCAATAGCTTCTCTCTCCTTAAGTAACACTCACTTATAGCCAAGGATTATAACAGTAATATGTGTGCCTGGCATAAAATGATGAAATTCCAGTTGACCCTTGAATAACATGGGTTTAAACTTTGTGGGTCCACTTACACGTGATTTTTCCAATAAAGTACTGCATTTTCCTAACATTGTTTTCTCTATCTTAAAGAATACAGTAATGCTATAATATACAAAATACGTGTTATCAGTAAGGCTTACAGTCAAGAGTAGGCTTGACTTGAGTAGGCTCAAGTTTTGAGAGCGTCAAAAATTATACACGGGAGGCACTGGATGGCACAGTTGGTTAAGCATCTTCCTCTTGATTTCGGCTCGGGTCATGATCTCATGGTTTGTGGGATCAGGCCCCAACATCGGGTTTTGTGCTGACAGTGTGAAGCCTGCTTGAGATTCTCTCTCTTTCCCTCTGTGCCCTTCCCCTGCTCGTGCACACACTCTCTCAAAAATAAACTTAAAAAAAAAATTACACATGGACTTTTGACTGTGTGAGGGGGTCAGTGCCCCCTAACCCTGGATTATTGGAGGGTCAAATGCTCACAGAAAAAGGAAGCAAGACGGAGGCCAGCTTCTTGATCTCCCAGCCATTAGAGCTGACAAGGGGTGGGAATGTGGGGACTGAAAGCACTGGTGGCCGGACTCAGCACGGTGGTGTCACGTACCAGCCTTCGGAATCCAAGAAGCAGTCTGGGCAAAAGTGGCATCTTGATGCCCGGCTGGCAACCCGAGCTGTGTGCTTTTATTTTCATATGTTTATTTGTTTTGAGAGAGAATCCCAAGCAGGCTCTGTGCCGTCATGGTCTCGATCCAACAAAGCATCTTGATCTGAGCCCAGATCAAGTCAGACACCCGCCCTACTGAGCCACTCAGGCGCCCCCAGCTGTGTGGTCTTGAGCTTAGCAGTTTCAGAGGCAATCTCCCGATTCCCACCTGTGCAGCCCTTTCATTCTATCCAGGCATTAATCCTCTTTTTAAAGAGGTCTAGAGGGGCGCCTGGGTGGCTTAGTCGGTTAAGCGTCCAACTTTCGCTTAGGTCATGATCTTGCGGTTCGTGGGTTCGAACCCCGTGTTGGGCTCTGTGCTGACTGCCAGCTCAGAGCCTGGAGCCTGCTTCAGATTCTGTGTCTCCCTCTCTCTCTGACCCTCCCCTGCTCATGCTGTCTCTCTCTCTCTCCTAGAAATAAATAAAACATTAACAAATAAATAAAATAAAGAGGTCTAGAGCCATTTGTTTTCTGTACTTCACTCTGATTCATCGCTCTCGAAAAACGTGCTTTCAGAGCTGAGCCCTGCCCTCTGTGGGCCTCAGCCAGGCACAGCAACCTCACGACACAAGTGACCCACAGCTGCTGGGAAAGCCGAAGGCCTCCCCTCCCAGCCCAGCCAGGATGCATTCTCCTCCCCAGGCACTCCACTGGCCCTTCAGGACTAAGCATGGCACCTCACAGCTCTCTTTATTAACACTCACAGTTAGGTCTGGCTTAGGGTCCAGCCTGTAAGATCTGTTGGCTCGGACTCCCCAGGACCCACCCTCCCACAGGAACCACCTGCCACTTACAATCACAGCAACACCAAAGGAGAGAGGTGAAGTCAGTCCAACATGGCCTTCACTTTATGTTTTCGCTAAAGACAAGCACGACCTGAGATGTTCCTTCTGGCTTCATACCCACGCCAAGGCAAGGCTTCTTTTTCCTTCTCATTTTAAAAATAAAAATGGAAATGGACACAAGGAGAGTCCCTGGGAGGCCAAAATGCTCTATCTGGAAAGCACGCCTCTAGGTGATTCTCCTCCGCTTTGACTGGCGGTCTGAGTTCTGGGCTGGAGGCAGCGGGATGGACAGGGTGCCCAGTTTGTGATCCTCGTCCCTGCCAGCTGCTAGAGACACGCTTCTTTTAGAGATCTTCAGCCTCATGGCTCTCGCTATCTCAATCATCCTAAGGAGCAAACACACAGAACAAATGGGAGAGACGGTCCTCAGCAGGTCTGCGCATGACAGGGGCAAGCGGCATTCACACTCCAGGCCCCGAAGACAGAATCCCCAACGCAGCCACCAGGAGCAGAGCAGAGAAGCAGACGAGATCTGCTCCAGAGCCATCAAAAAAACTATTACTCTATTTTATTTATTTTAAAAAGATTTTTATTTTCAAGTAATTCCTACACCCAATGTGGGGCTCAAACTCACAACCCCGAGATCAAGAGCCGCATGCTCCACTGACGGAGTCAGCCAGGGACCCCAAGACCATTTTGTTTTAATGCGTTCCTATCAGTAAATATCCATACAGGTGATGGAAAACCAGGTTATCTAGACACAATTAATAACTTTGTTTACTTCTGATAACCAGGATTGAGCACTTGCTAGAATTCTGCTAGAACTTTACGGGCTCTAAGCATCTTGTTTCTTATTTACAACCTCATTGCCTGTTAGAATGCCTTCTATGGGCAGCTCTCAGGATAACCCCTCCAGAGACTGCTAGAAAAGCCCAGACGAGGGTGTTTTCACTGGCTCTCCTGGAACACTATTGGGAGCCCTGGCTACCAGATGCTCTTAAATCATCCACAGGCCAACATACCCCACAGTTCATGATCCTGGGAAGTCCTGCCTCCTTTGTCTGAATCCTTCCCAGCAAGGCTGGAAAGGGCCTGAGACCACATGGACTCTCCCAGGTCCTGGCTCTCCCAGGACCTGCCGAGCCTGGCCCCGCTGCTCAACAGGGCTGCTGCGTCACAGAAGCCCCAAAGTGACATCCCTGACAAATGGCGGCCCCACCGTGCCTGGCAGCCCCTTCCATCGGACTCTGAGGATGTTCTTTTTGCTAGGCTGACATTGGGTTCTGTCACAAGTTCCACCCCTGGGCTCCACCCCTCAGGACCATACAGATCCCCTCTCCCCAGCGACAGCAATTCAGAGACCGCTGGGTTACACAGAGGCAGAATGCTATGGGAAGGCTCAGGCTCGAAGCCCAACAATTCCCCTTCTTGGTGACCCTGGGAAGTCACTGACTTCCTTGAACTGAAGGTTCTCCCCCCTGGTTTTTAGGAAAATCAATGAGATCACGACAGATTTAATACTGTGTGTGGAATAGACCAGGCACTTGGTAATGTCTTGTTTGCTCATTCATTTAATCACTGATTCGCTGACAACTGTCCTCTGACCTGTATCAAATGTCCCCAGTTCCCTTGATAGTGCCTCCCCTGCTTGCCAGTAGTACTAAAAATACATTGAGCACCCTGCAGGAAGTTTATCATTCTGTTGTGCTCACCTTCTCTCACTGAGCTTCAAGTCCCTCTGTAACAACGTCAGGTCAATCTGGAAGTCGCTTATATGCAAAGCCAGAATGATTACGTACGCAGTGATCTTCGCCTTCATCGAATCCGAAATTAAGTTGCGTAGGCTACAAAATCAGTGGCAGCGAAGGAGAGACAGCGTTAAACTCTAAGATGATTATTCCAGGAGTGGAATAAAACCATCCAAGCCTGATTCTCATGCATATTCAATCTCTTCCTACCTCGGGTAGAAGAAAAGAAATCTGAGCAACATTTCTTGTGCGGTCAAGCTAGCCGTGCCCTCACATACCGTGGAGCGGCAAGCCCATCCCAGTGTTCCGTCCGAGCGGGACAGAGAAAGCCACACCTACACTTTCCCCAGGCACGGTTAGGGCTTCTCAAGGACACAGACCCTCTGAGCGTGTCCCCACTGCTCAGCAGGGCTGCTGGGAAAACAGTCATCTCAAACTCACAGTGTTGCCCTTTTCTGCACCACTGCCTTTCCATAGAACATTGGTTCTGTGAGATACTAGGAAAGGTTCCTTGGAACCTTTGGAAAGAAGTCTCCAGCTGCAGGACTTCCCCTGAGCCTCTACTGTGAACCTCTCCAAGGGGGACACAGCACGTAATACATAGTGTTTCCTCAACTGATCTGACCCCAGGCCCCTGCAAAGCGCAGTGAATGCTCGCCTCAGCAGTGTCTGTGGACGTGGAATCCAATCCATGCACTCATCCCCACCCTCCTGCCCTCCCCTACCCGCTTCCTCCTCTATAGGCAGAGCCCCGGAAGCCAAGCCCCCTGACCTGCCGTTGTTGTAGGTCAAGCAGGTGAAGTGCTTCAGAAGCTTGGTGCTGATGATGTGGGGGACCCCAGGTCCCAGGGCGCCTACAACACAAGGCTGAGTGTGAGCACTTTGTTTCCAAACCCTCACCCCACAGCTCCTCCACGAGGCGGGAGAAGAGGCCAACGGCTGGGCCCCCGCAATGAACAGAACCATGTGCTAAGAGAAGAAGGGCCCATGAAACAGAAGAGCCACTTCCTAGTGAAAACGTGCTCAGGTAGGCTTCGGCCCGCACACCGCGCACACCCAAGAGACGTTCATGACGGGGCAGCGACAGGGAGGAAAACCAGACTCCAACGAGGCCTAAAGACCTAGAATTCATAAGATGTTACAAAGCAAAATAGGTAGCGGAGAAAGCCCAGGGAGAGGGAAAGGAGAAGAGGCTGAAATGTGACAATAAGCAGCAAGCAAATCCTGAAAACATACAGACTCTTGGGAGCTCAACCACGGTAACAAGACGGCATCACCTTGCACCTAAAACCACAGGCGGGTTTCCAATGCTGGGTGGATATGGGGCGTCCACGCGTGAGCCTAGCTGCGTGACACAGGTCACCAGCGGGGAATGGACTCTCCTTGTCAGTCAGAAATGAGCTGACACGACACAAAGCTGCCACAAGCCTCCATATGAGCAGGGCCAATTTTCATCCCAGAGGGCTCATGTTTGCTCAGCAGTCCCTTAAAACATGCATGATGTGACCGGATACTACACTTTGCCCCACGCAGATGAGAAGTAGTGAACGTCAGGTAGTAGTGAACAAGCATACAACCCAGCCTCTCCCCATTTTCAGATGAGGAGAAGGCTGGGCAGGCCCTGTCAGCCTGCCAGCATGCCTACAGGAAGCTCACCGTTACACACTCACAAATAAAAACAAAGACAGACACATCAGTTTTCTTCTCTCATTAGAGCCAGTCTAACAGACAAATAACAAGCTAGAAATAACTAGGATAAAATGTCCATCATGCACTTACTTTTCCGCTTAATCACTTTCTGTGCTCGAAATCTGATGAGCGTGTCCAGAAACCATATACAGCGGGCCTGGTGGTCTCGGCTCTTCTCATCTGATGGCAAAGACTTCAAGGCTTCTATGACAAAGGAGCAGTGGCTGAAACAGAGGAAGGTGTCAGACTGGCTCTGTCAGGGGCCATTCATGCTGTTGGTGAAAACAGCGGGCATCCTTCACCGCTGGTACACACTCAACAGTTGAGGAAGGACCATCCTATCAACGCTTTTTATGACACAGTGAGCATGTTTAGTGCCAAGGCAGCAAAGGACTAGACAGTAAATAATTTAGGGTTTGGGGGCCATACGGTCACTGCAAAAGCAGCCATTAATAATACACAAATGAACATAATGAGCATTAATACATAAATGAGCATATAAAAAGAACCCCTAAAGGTCCATTTCATCTGACTCTGTCATGTTCTGACATCACTGCCCCGGACACTCCATCCGCCCAAGGGGTTGAGGAAGGGGAGGTACCTGTTCTCTTCAATCATCTTCAGGATTTCCTCTGAGGAGATGTTCCTGAAAGCTTCAGATGGGCTCTGAAGAGCTTCATACTCCGCAGGGGAGAGAACTAGTCATCGGTCAAGAACACAATCTGATCAAAATGGAAACCAACTGGCTAGCTCATCTCAGAGTGGCCCCATTTTAGAGATAGGACAGCTGAGGCCTAGATAGGGGAAGATCACATAACACACGGGCTGAGATCAGGGTCTCAGTTCTCCAGACTCCCAGCCCAGAGCGCATTCCCTGCCTGGGCTCTTCTGCCTCCTCGGCTTACCACAAAGCTACTGCAGGCATTTTCCCTTCGACTAGACCTGTGTAGTGAACTTCTATTGTCCAACCCGAGCTTTAGAAATCAGTCTGGCTTAAACTTAAAGCACTGGTTGACTTAAAAGTCTTATTTTTGGGGCACCTGGGTGGCTTAGTCGGTTAAGCATCCGACTTTTGCTTAGGTCATGATTTCGCGGTTCGTGGGTTCGAGCCCCGCGTCGGGCTCTGTGCTGACTGCCAGCTCAGAGCCTGGAGCCTGTTTCAGTCTGTGACTCCCTCGCTCTCTGACCCTCCCCTGCTCACACTGTCTCTCTCTCTCTCTCCTAGAAATAAATAAAACATTAAAAAAAAAAAAGTCTTATTTTTGACTTCTCACAGAGTGACCCCCACAGGGCTGAGCTCGAGGTCATCTAGCACTCTGCCGAGGAATGGGTTTGAATCCCAGGGGCTGAGGGCCAGTCCCGCAGCTGACTACCCAGTGACATTGCTGGAGCAAGTGCGAATATCTGGATGCAGCTACCGTGAGCACTGTGGGCCCACCAACGCCCAGAGGGCCTGTGTGTCCACTCGCGTACACACATCCCAACCTGGGAAATAAAGCAGTTTTTCTACTGCAACAAGGATACGGTCTTCAAATTTATACACATCTTCAGGCTTGGCCGCATCAGCGTGGCAGGGAGGAAGGTACAGGGAGTCTTCCTGCAGGTCATCATGGATGGCGTCATTGACCAGAGCTTTTTCATAAAGGAGAGGCGGTGTCAGTATCATTCTATTTGTCTGCAGGTTCCCCGATACTCTATATACGCTCCAGATCGTAACAGGCCCAGAAATTCCTCATCTGAATGCTTCTGCCGATGTGGCCTGAGGCCCCCAGCAGGCTGACAGCTCCAGGACGAGGTCCACCCACGCCACAAACCTAACCAGGCACCGGAGAAGGTGCACCCGGCGTGGTTCCCCTCATGTGACTTGTAATACAGCTGAGAGAGACAGGTGTGCTGACAAATATGTACAATATAGGAGAAGCTAAAAGTGAGGGATATTCAAAAGAGCCTTTAGCAGCTTAACTTCCAGAAAACTCCACATATTGTGAGTAAAAACAAAAAACCAGAATATAAAACTGTGAACTACCCTACAAGGATAACCATGTAAGAATGAAGCACGCATATAAACGTGGACAGAGAGGAACACAGGAAAATTATAATAATCGGTCTGGTAAAATGATGAGAAATGGGTGAATTATTTTTTTTAGATGCCCTTTGATAGCTGGCAGTAAACTCAACAAAAACATTAAAAAATTTACTTATGTGGGGCGCCTGAGTGGCTCAGGTCATTATCTCACAGTTCGATAGTTCGAGCCCCGTGTCAGGCTCTGTGCTGACAGCTCGGAGCCTGGAGCCTGCTTCGGATTCTGTATCTCCCCCTCTCTCTGCCCCTCCCCTGCTCGCACTCTGTGTCTGTCTGCCTCAAAAATAAACGTTAAAAAATTTTTTTTAATTTATTTATGCTTTCAAATAAATGGAGAGACATATTTTTATGTTGCTGAATAAGAAAACATAATGTTGTAAAGATGAGGATTCTCTCCATACTAATCTCAATTGCGTTTTGAGAGAATCTGACAAAATAATTCTTAAGATCACTTGGGGGAAAAAGCATGCTACTCTAACTAATGTTTGTGAAAAATAAAAGGAAGGGGTAGGAGGAACTTGCCCTATCAGAAAATAAAGCGGATGATGAGGCCACTGAGATCAAAACAGCCTCATGCTGCCACGGGAACAGAATGGACAATGAAACAGAGCGCACACAGGATATGCTAACATGAGGAGGACTTTTTAAATCATCTTCTACAAAGAAAAGGATGGAGCTGGGGACAGTTGGTTAGTCCTTTAGAAAATATAAAATTAGGTCTCTATCATATGCCAAAAAAATCTGAAGATTTAAATGTAAAAAGTAAATTTGGGAAAGTACTGCAGGAAAATATTTATTTATGAGACCATAGGATTTGGAAAGATTTTCTAAAAATTACTAAAATCCTACTTTGACAGAAAAACTGCTCTTCCATAAGCTTTCTCTCACGTTCTTACAATGCATTTGAACAACAAATACATCGTTAAATAATACAATGAAATATGCAAGCTGCTGATGAACTTGGGAATGGAGGGAGGCCCACAGTGAAGGCCTGCCTCCAGAGGTTCAGGTCAGCAGCACCAGCGTCACTTAGGTCTTTCTCCCCAAAACCTCCCTGTGGCTCTCAGAGACATGAGGCCTTCCCCCTCGGCACCCTGGCATCAGGGGCATGGTGTGCACATCCCATGCCTGTCTCCTCTACTTGACCGTGAGCTCCCTGAGGGCAGATGTTTCTCACTACTTCCAGAGTCTGTTACCAGGAAAGCGCTCAGGGAGAGGCCGGAATCCAGCCCGAACGCCCATTATTTCCATCTGTGGGGCAGGTCAAAGGTCTCAAGAGAAGAGAAAGCGATCTCTGCAAGCAGACTCTTACCCAGGTCCCAGCTGCTTACCAGTCACTCCTTTGGCGTCAATAATATTCTCTGCAGCTTTAGCTACCGCACAATTTAGAGATTCATTGCCAACTCTGTTCATTCTTCTGGAGTTCAAAGCCCGCTTCTGTTTGGTGGTGCCAAAGGCTTCAATGCAAGAATCCATCTGTGCAGAGACAAATTTGGTTCATCTAGGGACAGGCTGGGCACTGCTCTTCCTGTGGGACTATGGGGAAACCCTAGGCCTTTCTGAGCCATTATTCCCTCACCTGCAAACTGGGCTGAATCATACCTATCTCCCATGCTGGCTGTATTAACAGATCTGAAGTACTTGCTTTGTAAACTGTCATGGGCTATTTCCAAAGCAACAGTGTCTCCATTTGTAAAGTAAAAAGGCCAGAATTAGCACTTTTTCCCTCTGAGCCTGAAGACAACCTCATACCCGTTCTCAACACAGTGTTCCAGGCGGTCCTGAAGATTCAATCAAGTTGCCATCCTGGGGTGAGATGAGCTTTGTAGGAACCGCCTACCTTCAAGATCCTGAAGTTTACTTTTGTTTTAATAAGAAAGTTTCCAGGCTATAGCCAGTATTTTCTGAAACTTGTATTACGCTGCACCTATATCAGCCCAGAGAACCAGTCTGGCACGCTGGCACAGAGCAGTGTACAACTGCCCCACACGGTGCTCTGTGAGGCCACAGAGGCCTCTGCAGGTGGCCTGGCCAGAGAACCACTGACTGAAAGAGCTGGGCGCAGCCCTGTGTTCGGCCAGCTCGTTTTACTGATGGGGAATCGCGAGGCCCAGGAGGAATGCATTTTGGGTGCCACGTCTCAGTTCTGTCACACTTACCTTTTCTCTAAAAGTTCTGGCCTGATTCTCTTGTGTCGATTCACTCTCGACTGATTCATCTATCAAAGCACAAAACAAACAAAAACAGAGAGGGAAAAAAAAAGTGAGCTGTCAGGCCCAGAGATTATAGTAGTGTGTAATAGTTATTTAACAGCTAATCTCAGAAAAACAAGATTTCTTTACTGCAGGACTTCCCAGAGTTTAATACAATGGATCCTGCGAACATTTAGTCTGTGGCTTTAGTGCAGTTAGAGGATCTGGAATAAATTAAGAATAAATTAAGGAGTCAAGTGAAGGGGTCATCTGGTCCAAACTCTTCATTTTATAAATAAGGAAAAATGAAGCCTCCAGATGAAATACTTTGCCCCAGGTCAGCTGACAAGACAGTGGCCCAGATGGGATTAGAAACCAAGTCCTTGGTTCTTTCCAGTAAATAGTTTTGCGCTCCTTATAAAAGACCTAAAAGTAGGTAGGCATAAATGTGAGGTACGTATTACTTACATGAAGCTCTGAAATCTCCCAGTAAGTATTCACATATAAGGGGCAGTATAATCCAGTGGACGCAGGAGCATGAGCTCTAAGGCACCTTGCCCGAGTCTTAATCCCAGGTCATATGTATACACATGACATGATGTGGTATTTTATGCAGACATGGACAGCAGCACTACGTCCCTACCAAGTCAGTTCACTTCTGTGCCAGTTTTGTCCTCGATGAAACAACCAGAGGGTTATTATGTGAAGTAAACGATGTAGTGCATTGAAAGTGCTTAGAACAGTGACAGCACATAGTAAGGACTTAATAAATGTTGTGTGTGTGCGTGTGTGTGTATACATATATACGCTGTCTAGAATAAACCATTATTTACACATTTTTTACATGTAAAAACAAAAACTTGTTTAATCAACAAATTAATAAACAATTTCCTTTGCCTCTTTGGAAGTCGGAAGAGCATTTAGAGGATAATTTAAATGTAGTTACGTATGTTTGCAAAGCAAGGAATTCTTTTTGCTGTTTTTTTTTTTAAAGTTTGATTATTTACTTTTGAGAGAGTGAGAGAGAAAGAGAGAATCTCAAGAAGGCCCTGCACTGATAGCACAGAGCCCGACGCGGGACTCAATCTCATGAACCCTGAAATCATGACCTGAGCCAAAGTCAAACATCCAACTAACTGAGCCACCCAGGTGCCCTGAGGAATTCTTAACCTATAGACTATGGATCTCTGAAATTCACAGGTGGGTTTTGGGACTCAAAAGCCCTTTACAATTGTATGCAAAATCTCACACATATTCTTGTATACTGTGTGTGTTTCCAGGAAGTAGGTCCAGGTCCCTCAGATTCTCGAAAGGACTGGCTCTGCGGGAATAAAGTTGTAACTACTGCCTCTGAAGGTATCCGGCAGGCGCACCAGGACCCCAGCAACCCTTCCTCATCTTACCCTCACCATGGTTCGCAGACTTTAAGATTTAGGGAACAGGAGCCCTTTGAATCTGACCCTCTGGAAGATCCCACTCCGGCCCGGAACACTCTAAGATGCCAAAGCAGAGAAAAGGTACAAGCTCTCCCTCTGGATTAAGAAAAAATGGATCTTCTCCTACATTAGAAAGCGTAGACAGGCACCTGGGTGGCTCAGTCAGTTAAGCATCTGACTCTTAATTTCAGCTCAGGTCATGAACTCACAGTTTGTCACGGAGACTGCTTGGGGTTCTCTCTCTTCCTCTCTCTCTCTGCTTCCCTCATTCTCTCTCCAAATTAAAAACAAATTTTTTTAAAATGAAAGTTACTGTCTAACCCATAAGTAACTCCCATCACCTGCTAGAGACCCTAAAACCTCTACTCCAACCAGAAAAGTTAAGAGTTTAAAAAAAGGCCTTTGAATGAAAAAAAAAAAAAAAATCCAACATGCCCTCCAATATACTGCTCTGATCATTGCTCAACTGGCTTTAACTAAAATTATTTTCTGATCTCAAATCTGTAAACACTGAAGGGCCAAGATCTGTATCTGTCTTGCTACATGCCCAGCCCCTAACTTGTGCCTGGGGCATAGCAGGTCATCAATAAATACTTGCAGGAAGGCACCCTTTTAAAAATAACTTCAAAATGTGTTTTTCAAATCAGAAACTAACTCATCCAGCACACCTAAACTATGCAGTATTTTTGTGAGCCTTCATGACTGGGACCTACCTGCAAACAGTGGCTGCATGTTGAACAATTCAGCATCATACACCTCCATCTGGCCAGAGGTCTTGTTCAGAACTCCCACAAAGTGCCTGAATAAAGAAGGAATAATACCAACCATATGGATTATTCACAAGGTATTGTTTATACAACTTCCTTTTTCCTGCTTAAAAGTACTCAAGGGTCTTTCTGCCCTAATACACTTGGGAGACATACCACTTGTTGCTGAGTAACAACTCTTTTTTTTTTTCTTAATGTTTATTTATTTTTGAGAGACAGAGACAGAACGGTAGAGAGAGAGAGAGAGGGAGACACAGAATCTGAAACAGGCTCCAGGCTCCAAGCTGTCAGCACAGAGCCCGATGCGGGGCTTAAGTCCACGAACAGTGAGATCATGACCTGAGCCGAAGTCAGACGCTTAACCGACTGAGCCACCCAGGTGCCCCAAGAGCAGCAATTCACAGCATGAGACAGAAAGGAGACAAGGGAGGAGGGACTTCAAGAGGTGGCTCTGGAAGAAAAAAAAAAATGCCACGAGGTGGTTCTGGCAGCCAATCACACTTGTGCTCATTGCTGCAATGGGAAACTCTTTGGATATATAAAAATCTGGAATTAACACTAAAGTTTACTGCACACATAAATTTTATGGAGGCAAAGACAAGTACAACCTTGGTAATAATGGGGAGAAGATAGTCTGAATTAGAGAATCTTTGTAAAGGTATGATGCGGTGTTAATGGTTTTAAGCACATACACATTAATCTGACCTCTATCAGGGTGCTTTCATGGGGGGCTCTGAAAAGGTCTTTTTTGTGGTTTACTGTCAGATACTGTCAGAGGGACACGGTCTGCATTATGCCAGCACCTGACGGTTACAGTCCGTTCAGGTGGACAATCTTCATTGCACCCGGGGGAGAGCGGGGGTTAGTGAAGGACAGAGTTGCCCAAAGTCAGCTGATCAGTAGTAGAGAGTGATGGAGTCTCTGAAATTACCAAATCCTTTTCTTAGGGAAAAGTTTGTGGCAAGCTTTGGCCTACTGGTCACACAGTCCAAATAAGTGGAGATGGCTGCCTTCCGGGAACAAGACAATTATAGAGGATATCGCAAATTAATGAGGTAGTCAAATTAATGAAGGTTGCCAAAAGGCACTTCCAGTTACAAAACAAGTAAGCCCTGGGAATGTAATGTACAGCATGGTGACTGTAATTAATAATACTATATTGTATATCTGAAAGTTGCTAAGAGAATAAATCTTAAAAGTTCTGATCATAAGAAAATAATTCGAACTATGTGTGGTAATGGATGACTATACTTATTACAGTGACTGTTTTGCAATATATACAAATATCTAATCGTTATGCTATACACCTGAAACTAACATGTTGTATTATATCTCAATTTTTAAAAATTATTATTTTTAAGATTTTATTTTGATTTTAAAAATGTTTATTTATTTAGTTTGGCAGGGGCAGGGGGAGGGTAGGGAGGGGCAGAGAGAGAATCCCAAGCAGGCTCTGCACTGTCAGCACAGAGCCCAATGTGGGACTCGACCCCCAAACCTCAAGGTCATGACCTGAGCCAAAATTAAGAGCCAAATTAACCAACTGAGCCACCCAGGTGCCCCTAAGATTTTATTTTAAAGTAATCCCTACACTCAACGTGGGGCTCAAACTCACAACCCTAAGATGAAGAGTCACACACTCCACAGACTGAGCTGGCCAGGCACCCCTAAAAAAGTATAAATGAAGGAGGTTTGTTAGGAAATCCAACAAATATAACTCATTTTTCCTTATGAGGCATGTCCACGTGCTGGTGTGAGGGCCCCTGGATGTGGGAATGCAGGGACACGGTAAACCTCTCCAGATTTCCCCCACGGCCCCTAAAATAAAGACCAAAAATAGCAGTGCCAGGCTCACCACCACTCTCCTCCTCCTCCCACCGTCCCTTCCCCTATCCCTACCTGCAGAGAGTGTTGCATTTGAGGGCTCCAGTCCCAAAATTGTTTCCCACGTAGGAAAGTCTGTCTGTTTCAGCTGCCTAAAATGTAAAGGGAAAAAATACCACTACAACCAATGTTGAAAAGTATTAAACATTTTGTCTCCCTTTCCCACATTTGCAAAAGCGTTAGAATCCGAACCACAGCCGATTAGAACTAAAGAGCCTCTGGGAGATGATCCAGCCCACCATCCCAGTAATCTGGGGTGTCCCTAGGAGAAAGGCAAGAGGACTTTTGAAAGAGAAGCCCCAGATGGTGCTGGCTTCTATGTGGTCTGAGAAGTTCTCGGGGGAATGGCACCCCCGGCACCACAGGCCTGGGGGAGAGGTCCTGGGCTCCCCGCGCTTAGAGACATGCTACAAAACAGTTCTGCCACCAACTCCAAGCCCTTCCTGAGCTTCTTGGCCCATCTCTCCCATGACTGCTCCTTATATGCCCACAGAACTATGGAAGCAGCTGTTTCATTCCTCAGTCACAGCCAAGCTTTCCTGCTTCCCTGTTTGTCCTTGCCATCCTCTCCACTTGGAATACTAAACCTCAGCTGTCAAACCCTCCTCCACCCTTCAGAGCTCAGCTCCACTGCGCCCTCCCCCAGGAAGGCCTTTTGGCAAGCAGAGACTTCTCTGACTGAGCGCACTCTCCCTCTGCCAGGCTCTGAGCTTGTCTGCTTGGAGGAGTTACTGAACTCAAAACCAGTTCTCATCTCTCTAAACCAGTGGTTCTCAACCCCTGGGGAAATCCTCCTTCAGAGGACATCTGGGAGTGTCTGACATTCTGATTGTCACAACTACCAGGTGCTACCGGTATCTAATGGTTAGCGACCAGGGAAGCTGTTGAACGTCCTGTGACGCTAGGATGGGCCAACAACAAACAATTATCGGGGTCCAAATGTCAACAGTGCCGAGGCTGAGAAACCGTGCTCTAGAGTATGGGCTCCCACAGAGTGGGGTCCGGTCCTATCCAGCGGTTTCTCTTGCAGCTTACAGCACAGGGCCGCGGTGGGTGCTCAATAATTGCTTGTTGAATGAACAAATCAACGAAAGGCCATCACTTCATCAAAAGTACATAACTCAACGGAGCCTATCCCCACACCCTGACCTGCTGGGACTCACAGAAGTTCAATGGCCCATTTGTTCTCTGCCCCTCCCCCAATCCCTTTCTCCTCCTACTCTGCCCCACATCCACCTGCACTCAAGCGCCTATAGGCCTCCAGAGGCATGCAGAGTGGAGGCAACTGGCCCCTGCAGCACTTACCAGGATCCGCTGACCCCTCTTCCTGGGGTTTGTGGAGTCATTGCTCTTGTACAAGGTAAAGCGCATGTTGCCCGGATCCTGCAGCTTCCCATTGGAGAACTGGACTGTAAGATTGCAGCCCGAGAGTGAGATCAGAGTAGAAGGACCCACAGTGTATGCTGGGGAGGAACTGGACTGTCCTTGGGAGGGAGTGACTTAAGGAACAGGGATGGTAAGGAACCCCAGGTCCCGACTAAAAGGGGAGTGAAGGAGGTCCTGGTCCAGGTGGGAAGAGATGGGGAAGTGAGCGCAGTGCTGGGGAAGGGCTGGGGCCGAAGGGAATAACTAGGGGAATACGGCTGAGGAGGCCTGAGCCAGCCCTAGAGAGACAGGGGAATCTCTGCCCAGGGGAGAGAAGGAATCGGGGCAGGTGAGTGGGGAGCGGAGACAAGTACAGCTTTGGAGAGGAGGGTGCCAGGGGTATCCTCATCCAGCCGAAGTGGTGAAAGAAAGATGGTGGGATGACAGAGGAGCCCTAGCCAAGTCCCAAGTAGTGGAGGAGACTAGAGGGGGTCTCGGCCCGGCTGGGAAAGGGGCCCGACAGCGGCGGGAGGGCTGTAAGAGGCACCCAGACGGAAGCGGAGGGAGCTACGGGGAACTCCCCTCCGGCTCCGCAGTCTTTACCCAGTACTGCTCTCTGGCTCTCGTCGGGCTCCCCACAGTACTGCCACCTCGCACTCGACAACAACTCCGCCGCCATCTCGCCAGTCCGGCAGCCAAGGGCAGGCGTTTACACGAACACCGGCGGGCTGCGTTAGCTAGTCCACATGCCAAGGCAGGGCAGAACGGAAGAGGCACGGCCTCGCCGGCACCGCCCCGCGCGTGCGGAGAAGGCGTGGCTCCGCCCCGCCAGGCACCGCCCCCCTGAGAGCCCAGGCGTCCTTCCCGCCCACCCTTCGCCCCGCCCCTCCGAGGCGGGTCTTCTACCCACTCCTGGTCCCAGTCGTCTTCTGGGCAGAAACTCGCGAAAGCGCAGCGCTCTGCCTGTGCATTGAGGGTTCTCTGAAACTAGGGGACTTATCAGAGCAGAAGGGCCAAAGAAGGTCCTTTAAGTGTGGACCGAAAGGAGGGTATTTTTGAAGGGCAAGAACTCGGTCGTCTTATCTCTGTTATGCAAATTGCTTTCTTTCAAGACTCCACAAGCGAGGTCACTAATCGTCCCAATAAAGTTTTTGCAGCAGAACGAACCAGTCAGGAAACAGGATGCATTTAGTTGTCACAGTTCTTCAGTTTCCTTCAACCTAGAACAGTTCCTCACTCTGACTATACATTTTAGATTTTAAAGATTACAGACCAGTTGTTTTGTAGAATGCCCCTCAATCTGGCTTTGTCTAATGTTTCCAAGTGATTAGTTACAGGTTATGCATCTTTGGCAGCAGTATCACATATATGATGTTGTTCTTCTCACTGTGCCCTATTAAGTGGCACACAATTTCGATGTGTCTCATTACTGGTTATAGTAATTCTGACCACTTCAACCGTTTACCGGTTTCTCTGCTGTAAAGGTATTCTTTTCCTTTCCCTTTATAATTTCACTTTGTACTTATTTTCTGGGCAGATGCTTAGAAACTAAGTAAAAATCCTGTTCATCACACTACCAATTTATTCATTTATTTATTTATATCAGTCTGGACTTTAGGTTCCTATCTTATTCAATATATTAGAATCTGCTACTATCATTTATTTTCAAGTTCAAATTTTGTCAGATTGGGCCAATGGGCACCCCATTAGGCCGGCTTCTGTGCTCTATTAACATGTCCACATCATTTTTTTGAACATGGCCCTACTTTGTGGCACAAGCTATTTCAGCTTATCCCCTTCCCCAGCCCTAGAATCACCCATTTCTCCAAGGAGTTCTGGTTTCTTTTGGTAGGGAATGGTATTTAGAAACCAAGATCTATGTAGTTGGTATGGACTGCTTTGGGGATGTCACTGCTCCCAGGCCTGAATGAGCTGAATTACGGAATAGATGTAAGTAAACACACTTTTACAACTAAAAGTGATTTCTTTCTAAAATTTAGAATTTCTAAATCCATACGTATTGAAAGCCATGAGATCATACTGACCTCTAATTCCAATTCGGCACCTCAGGGTTTATTCTGATTTTCCTTCCTCCCATATTTGTAACTTCCTCCTCTGGCAGTGAGAAACCTGGTTCACATCAGCTTTAATATATTACTTATTTGATCAGTCCTCCTGTAAGTAACATATCTCTCATCACTACTGTCACCACCATCACCTGACATGGAAGCCTATTACCCCATTCAGGCTCCACCTTAAACCAAGCCCTAGTCCCTATGTGGATGCTGTATTAGTTTAGGGTTCTCCAGAGAAACAGAACCAGTAGAAGATCTGTATTTATTTATATATTTAGAGAGAGAGAGAGAGGTTTATTATTATGAGTAATGGCTCACACAATTATGAAAGCTGAGAAGTTCCACAACTTACCATCTGTAAGCTGATGGTGTAAGTCTGAAGGCCTGAGAACTAGGGAAGACAATGGTGTAACTCCAAGTCCAATGACCAGAGAAGATGAGATGTCTCCGCTCACAGATGAGGCAAGAAAAAAAAAATGAGCCAACTCCTTCCTCCATCTTTCATTCTATTGAGACCCTCAAGGGATTGGATGATGCTTATGCACATTGGGGAGTGCAATCTACTTTACTGAATCCACTAATTAAATTAAAATGTTAATCTCATCCAGAAATACTGTCATACACAGAAATAATGTTTAATCTGGGCACTTAGAAACCAGTCAAGTTGACACATGAAATTAACCATCACAGGTGCCCTCCTTTCTCTGCCTAGTCTCTGACAGCCCTCACCAGTTTGTCCCCCTGCCTGGAGCCCTTCTCGCCTTGCTTGGGCTCAGACAGTCTGCACCAGGCCACACTTTCACATGGATAACCTCATCCCGGTTGGGTTCCAGCACCCCTGCTCAAAGACACTCAAGCTCCCCTTTCACTATGAGTGGAAAGCTACTTTGCTTGACCCCATTGAATGGATTTTGGATTGAGTCATTTAGGAAAAGAAAAGGAAAAAGGGAAAGAAAGGAGTTTAAATGCCTAATTATTTGCTTTTCTCCCCTACTGGAGACAGACTTATGTGGGGTTAACAATAAACCGGTTGGGGACTAAACAATAAACAGATGTACATATACTGCTGTGTTTCCAGCTCCTGGAGCAGTGTCTGGCACAGTAGACCCTCAATAACTGTTGAATGAATGAGTGATATAGCAATGAATGAATCTGAATCATCACTAGCCCTAGGAGCCTTGGGACTGGAGCTCAAAGATGATTACTAGTGTTGCTTAAAATTAACTGGAATTGGGTTTTTACAGATTCTCTGTGAATGTTGATTGGTTGAATGAAAACACGAACAGTTAAGTCGAAGTGAAGGGGTGACAAAGAAGACAGCATGGCTAACGGGAGTCAATTGTATTTCTTTCTTTTTTTAATGTTTATTTTTGAGAGAAAGAGAGATCACATGAGTTGTGGAGGGGCAGAGAGAGAGGCAGACACAGAATCCAAAGCAGGCTCAGGGCTCTGAGCTGTCAGCACAGCACCTGACGCAGGGCTCGAACCCTCAAACTGTGAGATCATGACCTGAGCTGAAGCGGACGCTTAACCAACTGAGCCACCCAGGATCATCAGTTGTATTTCTTGAGAGGTGTCCTGACCCCTCCTGATAAAGGGACCTGTGTGTAGCCTTGCTATTCAAAGTGTGGTCCTTGGGCCAGCAGCATCAATGTTATCTGGGACCTCATTAGTAGTGCAGAATCTCCAGCCCTATCAAACCTTCTGAATCAGAATCTGCACTTTAACAGGATCCCTGGGTAATCAGTGTGCATTTCAAGGTTGGGAAGCACTGTTGTAAAAAACTGTTTCCCTTTTAGGTACATCTTTACCAGTGAGACTGAGTCTGTGAAAGTCCTCAGACGTGACTGCTTTCTGGGTGGGTGGAAGAATGAAGAAAGCACACGTGGATTGAGAGCAATGACTCCCAGAATTACCAGTTAGGAATTCAAAGAATTAAAAATGCTATTTTGGAATGCAAAGTGCTAATGTAAGGGTGATTGGGAAGGGGACTGTTGTATACCCCTAGGTTGTTTAATTATTTAACAATGATTCAAAACACATGTGCACCATATATGTACAAATACATATGTACATAACTGGATCAAGCAAGATGGAGGGAACCCTACTCAGGCAGTGACCAAAATGCAAAAAACTACAAAGACCTCTTCTAAATTAGAATCACTGGCTACATTTATCATAAGATGCTTGTTTACAAGCTTAGTTTGGAAACTAAGAGACTTCTGGAATTCTCTCTTCGCATCATTTTCCAGGGGAGGGAATGCATATTTAGAGAATAAGGAAAGGATTAGGTTGGGGGGGGGCGGGGGGCGGCATTGGAGGGAGTTAGAGTCCTCTTTTCCTTGAGTAACATCTCCATCTGCTGGCGTTTCAGGATATGGCTAATGAAGACCCGTAAGTATGCTTGCAGCAACTCACCACCTACTTTCCAAATGGTTTCTTCTGCCTCACCTTTTCTTTCTTCCACTTCTGCCTCTCTTTTTCCTTCCTTTCTCTCTTTTCCTGTTTGTCTCACTCTCCTGTTCACCATTCTGTATTTCCTTTCCCTTCCATTATATCCCTGATGCAGACTTTGTCTTCCGTAGATGTGGTTAACTCCTTTCTTATGAGGCAGAATTCACCTCGGACAGGTTTTTCCTTAGGCGAGGCTGACTCTTCTGTAATTCCATCTCTGCTCTCCAGGGCCACAAAGAACACAATAAACTCCTCTGCCCTGAGCCCTCCAGAAGCTTGAATACTCTGCCCATGCTTTCCATTTATTTGTTCCTTTTCTTCTCGGCAACTCCCTCCAGCCCCTCAGCTGTGTCGCACATCAAAGTTTCTAGTCACCACTGTTGGACACATGCCAATATATCCGGATCCCTCTTACATTGTGGGACCCCATATGGATCAATACTCCAGTTCTGAGTTGAGTAGCACAGAAAAGATCCATCACTTATGATACATGCCATGACTCTCCTAATGAAAGCAACATGTGCATTTATCTAAGCATCTTATACTGTTCAGTTAACTTATTTGGAGTTAACAATAAACCAAAAATTCTTGACTTTGCTCCTGCTAAGTCCCATCATACCTGCAATTTTTTAAAATTTTATTTTATTTGAAAGAGAGAGAGAGCGCGAGCGAGCACATGCAGGTTGGGGAGAGGGGTAGAGGAAGAAAGAGAGAGAATCTCAAGCAGGCTCCATCCTCGGTGTAGAGCCCACACAAGCTCGAGCCCAGAAACCTGGGATCATTAGCTAAGCCAAAATCAACAGTTGGATGCTTAACCGACTGAGCTACCCAGGTGCCCCAAAAACCTGCATTAAAAAAAAAAAAAACCCAGCAATTCAGAGCTTTGTATGAAGGCCTGTTAAATGTATTGTTAGATTCAGTCTATTCAGTTATTTCAAATTTTCTCAACACATTATATACCTTTAAATTATTAAACCAACACATATGTGAGGTACAATATTTGGGGGGAAGTACAAAGAATGCAATTATAGTAACTTATGATCCCTTCCCCATCTAAAGGCAAACAATGTCAACATTCTGCTTTATTTCTTTCTAGATTTTTCTGTTCATATGTATACCTATATGATTGGTATTGTATTCAATTCTGTATCCTCCTTTAAAATTTTTTATAACATTATCTTGTATTTTCTCAAATCTCACATGATAATCCATTGAATGTTGTCACAATTTACCTCTAGTTGAACATTTACACTATTCCCATTTCATTTCAGTGAACTTGTAAATTTTTTTACTATCATAAAGAAGCTTTATTATGGCTTTGCTTATATATAATGAACAAAGAGTAAACATTATTTTCAATTCCCTTGGGGTTTAACTTATTTTTTTTTTTTAATTTTCTTAATTGAAGTATAGTTGACATAAAATGTTACCTTAATTTCAGGTGTTGAACTTTTAAAGCATAAAATTGTCTGCTTTTTGGATGGCTTCCTTTGGATGGAGTCCTAGGATCTGAATTAATAGATCCAAAAGCATGAGCACTGAAAGAAGATTTTTAAGAAATTTTTAATGTTTGTGTATTTTTGAGAGACAGACAGAGCATAAGTGGGGGAGGGACAGAGAGTGAGGGAGACACTGAATCTGAAGCAGGGTCCAGGCTCTGAGTTGTCAGCACAAGTCCCAACGCGGAGCTCTACTTCACAAACTGTAAGATCATGACGTGAGCCAAAGCTGGAAATTTAACTGACTGAGCTACCCAGACTCTCCCAAAAGAGATTCTTAAAACACACGGTCAAATTTTGCTCCAAACACATTTCAGATCTTTTAAAATCTTCATTGTCTTCTAATACTATTCAAGGCACTTGGGAGAGAAAAATGAAAATATGTGATCCTTGCCCTTAGTATTTAACTTCCTAGAAGGAACACCAAAATGGAAAGAAAAGCAACTCAAGGGTAGATACTGTTAAAAGTCTTTGGAACTTCTCTTTTTAGTTGTCAGTTTTATTGCCTTTATTTGTTATGAAGCTTTGTTACTAGGATCATACTCATTCAGTCATGTTTTTTCTTCTTGATAAGTTAACTCTTTTATCATTCAAACTTCTTTATCTACAATATCTTGTCCCAAAGTCCACTTCAGCTGACATTAATATAGTCACTCCAGCTTTCTTATGATAGGTGTTTGCAGGACTTAGTTTTTTCTATCCATTTTATTCTTATTCAATTTGTGTCTTTATAACAGATTTTTTTTAATAACATGTCCCATGTTTTCTTCTTTTATAATTTAAAAAAATTTTTTAATTTTCATTTTTGAGAGAGAGAGAGAAAGAAAGAGAGCATGGGAGCTTGGGGAGGCAGAGAGAGAAGGAGTCACAGAATTCAAAGAAGGCTCCAGGCTCTGAGCTGTCACCACAGAGCCAGACGCGGGGCTCAAACCCACGAACCAGGAGATCATGACCTAAGCTGCAGTTGGTTGCTTAACCAACTGAGCCACCCAGGCACCCTGGTTATTGAGTTTTAGTTCTTTATATTCTGGATATTAGTCCTATATCAGATATGTGACTTGCAAATATTTTCTCCCATTCTGTGGGTTGCCTGTTTATTCTGTTAATATTGTGTTTTATGAACATTTCTTAATTTTCTCAAAGTCCAATTTGACTTTTTTTCTTTTATTGTTGCCAAATCCAATGTCATGAAGATTTTGTCCATTCCTATGTTTTCTATTAATTGTCTTATAATTTTAGGTGTTACATTTAGGTCTTTGATTAATTTTAAGTTAATTTTTGTATATGGTGTGAAAGGGTCCAACTTCATTGTTTGGCATATGGATATCTGGTTTCCAAGTACCATTTTTGAAAAGACTGTCCTTTCCCCATTGAATGCTCTTGAGATTCTTGTCAGAAACCATTCGACCATATATGTATGAGTTTATTTCCGGACTTTCTATTCCATTCCATTGGTCTACACATTTGTCTTTATGCCAGTACCACACTGTTCTGATTACTGTGGCTTTATAGTAAGTTTTAAAATCAAGAAATGTGAGTTTTCCATCTTTGTTCTTTTTCAAGATAGTTTTGGCCGTTTGGGGGTCCCTTGAGATTCCATATGATTTTTAGGATGAGTTTTTCTATTTTTCAAAAATAAAAAACACACAATAGGAATTCTGATGGTGATTTCATCAAATCTGTGCATTGCTGGGGGTGGTGTTAACATCTTAATAATATCTTCCAATCCATGAACATGAAATGTGTTTCTGTTTGTCTTTAATTTGTTTCTGTAGCGTTTTGGTCATTTTCATTGTACAAGTCTTTCCATTCCTTGGTTAATTCGAAAGATTTAATCTTTAGATGTTATTGTAAATGGAAGTGTTTTCATAATTTCCTTTGGCGACTGTTCATTGTTAATGTACAAAAATGTAACTGATATTTGCATGTTGACTTTGTACCCTGGTACTTTGCTGAATTCATTCACATGAATTCATACATAAAAACAGGTTTCTTTGTATGTGTAGAATCCTTAGGATTTTTTACATTTAAGATACTATCATGTGGGAATAGAGAGATGATATTAGTTCTTCCTTTCCAATTTGGATGCCTTTTCTTTCTTTTTTCTTCCTAGTTGGAAATTCTACCATTACACTGAATAGAAGTTGCAAGGGGCAGCTGGAAGGCTGTTAGTTGAGTGGCCAGCTTTGGTTCAGGTCATGATCTTGCAGTTTGTGGGTTCGAGCCCTGCAGTGGGCTCTTTGCTGGTGGCTTGGAGCCTGAAGCCTGCTTCAGATTCTGTGTCTCCCTCTCTCTGCCCCTCCCCATGCTGTCTCTCTCTCTCTCTCTCTCTCTCTCAAAAATTAAACATAAAAAAAAAAAAAGAAATTGTGAAAGTGGGCATCCTTGTCTTAAGAGGAAAGAGTCTTTCACTACTGAGTATGTTAGCTGAGGGTTTTCATTATGTTGAGGTAGTTTCCTTCTATTCCTAGTTTGCTAGGTGTTTTTGAAAGGGTGTTGCATTTTATCGAATGCTTTGTCTTCATCAGTTGAAATGACCATGTGAGTTTTCCTTCTTTTAAAGAGGTGTATTATATTAATTTTTGTATACTGAACTATACTTGCCTTCCAGGAATAAATCCTACTTGTTGTGGTGTATAATCCTTTTGATATGCTGCTGAGTGCAGTAGCTAGTATTTTGGGTTTTTTGAAAAAATTTTAATTAAATGTTTATTTATTTTTGAGAGAGACTGTATGGGGACACAGGGGAGGGGCAGAGAGAGAGGATGAGGATCCAAAGCAGGCTCTATACTGTCAGCACAAAGCCCAACTTGGGGCTTGAAGTCACAAACCATGAGATCATGACCTGAATCAAAATTGAATGCTTAATCGACTGAGCCACCCAGGTGCCCCTTGCTAGTATTCTGTTAAGAATATTTGCATCAATGTGCATAAGGGATATGGATCTGTAGTTTTCTTTTCCTATACTTTCTTTGCTATCTTTGATATCAGCATAACAATAAGAAGGAAGAAGGAAGTGTAGAAAGTGTTAAGAAGTATTTCTTCCTCTCCAATTTTTTGGACAAGATTGAGAAAGATTTAAATATTTAAATGTTTGGTAGAATTCACCAGTGAAGTCATCAGATCCAGGGCCTTGATTGTCAGGTTTTTGATTACTGATTTAATCTTCTTGCTAATTATAGGTCTCTTCAGAGTTTTCTATTTCTTTGTGATTTAGTGTTGGTAGATTTTGAGTTTCTAGGAATTTGTTCGCTTCATCTAGGTTACTTAATTTGTTGGCATAGAATTGTTCATAGTAATCTCTTATAATCCTTTTTATTTCTGCAGAATTAGTAGTGATCAGTCCTCAGTTTCATTTCTGATTTTAGTAATTGTAGTCCTTCCTTTTTTTATTAATCCATGTAGCTGAAATCCAAAATGTCGATTTTGCTGATCATTTCAAAGAACCAGTTTTTGGTTTTGTTAATTTTCTCTATTGTTTTGGGGCGCCTGGGTGGCTTAGTCGGTTAAGCGTCGGACTTTCGCTTAGGTCATGATCTCTCAGTTCGTGGGTTCGAGCCCCGCGTCGGGCTCTGTACTGACTGCCAGCTCAGAGCCTGGAGCCTGTTTCAGTCTGTGACTCCCTCTCTCTCTGACCCTCCCCTGCTCACGCTGTCTCTCTCTCCTAGAAATAAATAAAACATTTAAAAAAAAATTTAAAAAAAATTTTCTCTATTGTTTTCTATTTTCTGTTTCATTTACCTCTGCTCTACCCTTTATTAGTTTTTCCTTCTGCAGTTTTGAGTTTATTCTAATTCTTAAGTTGTAAAGTTAGTTAATTTGAAGTCTCTCTTGTCTTTTTAAAAAAATTTTTAACATTTATTTCTTGAGAGACAGAGCGTGAGTGGGGGAGGGGCAGAGAGGGAGTCACAGAATCTCAGAGCTCCAGGCTCTGAGTTGTCAGTACAGAGCCTGACATGGGGCTTGAACCCACGAACTGTGAAATCATGACCTGAGCCAGAGTTGAATGCTTAACCAACTGAGCCACCCAGGTGCCCCTTGTTTTTTAACGTAAGCATTTTTTGCTACAAATTTTCCTCTTAGCACTGTTTTTGCTGTTTCCCAAAGGTTTTGGTCTGTTATGTTTTCATTTTCATTCATGTTTAAGTATTTTCTAATTTCCTTTATAATTTCTAATTTGATCCATTGGTTACTTAAGAGTACATTGTTTAATTTCCACAAAATTTTTAAGTTTTCAGTTTTATGTTATTGATTTCTAACATTATCCCATTGTGGTCAGAGAAGACACTCTGTATAACACATATCTTTTAAAATCGACTGAGACTTACCTTGTGGCCTAACATACGGTCTATCCTGGAAAATGTCCCAAGTGCACTTGAGAAGAATGTGTGTGCTGTTTTTGTTGAGTACGGTGTTCTGGATATGTCTATTAGGTCTGGTTGGTTAATTGTGTTAATTCCTCTGTTTCTTCACTTCTGTCTGGTTGTCCTATCCATTATCAAGAATGGGATTTGTAGTCTCCAACTGTTAATCGCTTCTCCCCCCAATTCTGTCAGTTTGCTTCAAATCCCCGGGAAGTTGCTTCTGCTGGAGGGGAAAAGGCTTGCAACGATGGGGGAGGGGGGTTGCGGTGAAACAACAGGTGCTTGTCTCTTCATCTACACCCATATAATCAAAAGCAGCAATCAGCGACCCCAAATATATTTGAACAGAGTCCATTTCTGCCTAGCCTGGCTCCCATAAGCTGGTGCAAGGGACTCCAGGACCCAGTGCACAGCTGCCTGCCACGTGGTGAGGAGTGAGGGATGGGTCGCTTCTACGGTGCTAAGAGCTAAACCTGACCAAAATTCACTGCAATATATCATCCAAGCCTTCCTCTAGAGGTTGCAAGCCTTCAATAGACTCCAGAATTCCAGAACAGTTACACCAAACAGATTCTGCCACTGCAATTATTGTCTGGGTGAGGAGACAGACTCCTGGTGCTTCCTCCCTTCTCTGCCATCTCCATAAATTCTCTCTCCAAGTTCTTTCTTTCTTTCTTTCTTTCTTTCTTTCTTTCTTTCTTTCTTCTTACACAATAAAGCATTATGAAATACATTAGTAATTGTTAGGGCTATGGCTGCCTTGTAATTTTTCTCGCTCATCTTGCAATATTATCTTCCGTTATAAGTCTTAGAATCAAATGTCTAGTTTCAAAAGGAATCTTATTGATACTTTTATTGGGAAATTTACATCTTAATTTAGGAAGAATATTGTCAATGATTTAAAAACCGTAACTAAAATTCTCAGTTTTCATAAATGCTATTAAATTAATAAAGCTTATTATAAAAGTTAAATTAACACATAAGTATGCAGACTAAAAATCTAGAAGGCCCCCTTAAAATATCTCCTTATCACCTCCTCGTTTACTGAAGTAACTACTGTGAACAGTATCCTCTGATACTTAGCCATACATTTACAAACTTTCCTGTACCCCCATATGCAGGTTTTTATTAATTTTGTTTTATATTCATTGGGATTAGAGGTAAAGGAACAATAATATATACATATCAATTTTTGGCAATCCTCTGTAGATGCACATTCAGATTGTTTCCTTTTTTTTCTTCTACTGACAAAGTTGTAATCAAAAACCTCATATATATTTCCACATCTGTGTATTTCAGAATCATTTCTAGAAGGAATTGCCAGCTAAAAGGAAATGAATGCATATTTTAAATTCTGAGCGATACTACCAAGTTATCTTCAAAAAGAGCATCAATGATATTTCCATCAACAATATAGGAAGGGGCCTTTTCACACCTTCTTAAGTAACAAATATATGTCTTTTTAACTTTTTTCCAGTTTGTAAATCTGAGATACCTAACTCACAGCATTTTTGTAAGGATCATGTATAGGAAAGGAACTCACATTGCCTAGATTATCGTCAGAATTCCATGTATACAATTCTACCAACGAATCTGCAGTTAAATATGTGTAAGGGCTATAAAATGTCAGGCAATCTTAATGTACAGAATTTACCATCAGACTTCATTGAGATCTTAAAGAAATAAATCCAAAGGACAACTTTTCCAACCTGTAACGTCGGAATGGATGGATCGGCTGTAATGATGTTTGGATATTAAGTTCTGAAGAAGTGGGGTGTTCCAATCTAGAGTCTCTCCCTAACCCCACCCCAAAAAGAACCCAGCGGCGATCCCTAGCCTCCCTTGGTCTCCGGATCCACGCAGAGCTCCCGGACAGCTCCCGCCGGAAGGTCCCTGACGGGCTCGCTGGTCTCCTCTTCACCCGAGGAGGAAGGCTTCCTTCCAGCCCAGGCCCCGGTGCCCCCGGGAGGCTGCTCGGTTCTCCATCCGAGGGTGCACCTGGGAGCTCGGGAGCCGCTCCGGGGCCTGCCCTTTTCTGACAGCGTCCCACAGACACCCGCGAGCCTGCCACGTGGGTTCTGGCGCCCGGAGGCTGCTGCGACCTAGAGCACTGAGTGCGGAGCGAGGGGCGAATGGGGGCCGGTACCCTTGCCAGACTCCTCGGGTGCCCGCGCTAGAAGACGCCGTCGCGGGGACTGGTCGTGGGCCGCACCTCACCTAACTGCTGTCGGACGGGCAGTTATTTTTGATATGCAGAGTATTAGTCTGGATTTGGCTTCATACAACCTACACAGCCTCTTGGAATGTTATTTTATTTTTCCCAAAGTCTACGAGGTGGGAACTCCACCTCTGGCCGGCTGCGTGCGCGTGGGCTCCGCGAAGGGCACTCACTTCGGAGAGGGATCCGGGGTCACGAAAAAGCGGGCCGCCGCGAGAGTGGGGAAATCCTTAGTGTCCAGCCAGTGGTGGGAAACCGTACCGGGCGGGCTCGCCTCGGAGCTCGCGCAGACCTCAGGCAGCCGCGACTGTGATTGGCACAATTAGGCGGAAAACCCGCTTACCTCCACCACAGCGGCTCTCGATTGGCTGCAGCTCCAAGTCTCTTTTCTACAGTCCAAACCTAGAGCCTCTTAGTGATATATCCCGCCTTAAAAGGCGTTTGATAACAGTTTTACGTGTTGTAAGGCAAATGGTGATTGGCCACAGCGCTCACGGATTCGGTCGGTAGTAAACAGAGCGAGCTCCTGGGGCCGCCGATTGGTCGATGTTCCGGGGGGCCGAGTAAATTCCTTCGAATTCCGCGCGCCGACTGGCTGCTCTTCTGCCCCGGCCCCGCCCCCTCCCATTCTGATTGGCTGCAACTCGACCGGAGGGAGGAGGAATGGAACGGAGAAGGCTCCCTCGCGGGCGTCACTTCCGTTTACTGTCCACCGCCGCCGTGGTGTTCTCAGAGTGCGGCGGCGAAAGGACTGAAGGAGCTGGGGGACAAGAAGCGGGGTGGGCGGTAGGGGTAGGAAATCCCATCGCTGAGACGCCGGGCTGGACGTTCCCGCCTCCTCCGACACTGTCAGGTCGGATCGGAGAAGGGTCACCGCCTCCTCCAGAGAGCAAGGGGGCGGAGCCCGGCTCAGGTGAGGCGACCCTGTCAGTACCAGCGGTGGTGGGGCTCGCGGGCGCGCTCACGTGGAGACCGTTGAGCTCCTGGAGAGCTAGGCTGGCTGCGCGAGCAGGCTCAAGCCTCGGCGTCCCGGCGCGCGCAGACGCGTACCAGTGACCCCCGCCCACCCTGCCCGTCTTTCTGTAGGGGTATTGTTACCCTCCCGAGCGGAGGGGCCAGGCGGGTTGGAGGCGGGTTCTTCTGCGCAGGCGTCCCCTAGGTCCCGACGCCAGGCTGTCTGTCTGCCGGGCGGGGCGGGGGCTCTTGCCCCCACGGATCTGCGGGCAGGCGGCGTTGGTTGCTGGGATGGGGTGGGAAAGGCCTAGGACCTATAGCCTGGCGGGTTAGCAGAGGATCTGCCGCCCTACGGGATGGGGTCGAGTGGCTTCGTTGCCTCCTTCCTGGGTCTGCGGGCGTCGAGGTTTCCTTTAACCAGAGCAAGGCCAAGGCGTTCTGGAATGGGGGACCAGCGGTTGACCCTGGAGGGGTGGAGCCAGTCTTTTGGAATGTCTCCGCTTGTTATCAGAGGACTAAACTGATTATGGGCATTTACTGAATGTCCATTATTTCCAGCCTTCGTGCTAGGAGCTGGGGGGTGGAGGTAGGGGGGCGGTTGGTAAGAACTGCCGTTCCCCCTCTTCCCCTTGTTTGGAGGACAGCTTTGAACGTAAATGCTAATAACATCAGGCACTGAATTAAGGAGGGGTGGAGAGTTAGGTTTTTCCCTTCCAAAAACGAGAAGGAAAAAAAAAAAGCCTGCATTCTGGTCTGGTGGAGGGTACTGTAAGAAGTCCTTCATAGGAGACAAATCCTAAATATTTATTCGGAGGAAATTTTTTAGGGAAAAGCACAGTAATGTCTTGATTACTAAGCCAAAGAAAGGCTCGGGTTGTAGTTAATTTGAATGAATAGAAGAAACCCTTCACCTTCAACAATTGAAACAAAACTTCTTCCAAAATATGCTAATATACTTTTCAGTTATAGTAAGTAGAAGATGTTAGGTACCTTGGGATCTTTAGAGGTTGAAGAGAATGTTGTGCCTTAGTCATTGGTGATGTTACCCTTGTATGGGCCGTTGTGCCTTAGATCATTAAAAAGGTGTGCTGGACGCCTAGTAGTCTTCTGGAGAACTGGCTTTTCATTTGCTAAAGTCTTGCAATTTCCACGGAGAGGGTGGCTGGCCTCAAGCTAAAAGAGCAGCGGTGGGGAGAAGAGACCAGGTGGAGAGAGAAGAAGGAATTTTAAAGAACAGCCCCTAAACCAAAGGAAGCTTCCCACTGTTGCTTTAACCCCCACTGGAAATCTTAGCAAATTTGGGAAGAGTGGCCTGGCCACCACCTCCAGCTTTGGTGACCTGCCAGGTAAGACTAACTGGTTGGGGACCTATGCTGAGCCTTTGTGTTTCGCTGAATAAATGAACCAGGACTTTTTAAAAGTTCTGAAGTCAACCTGGTTTTTGATTTGCCTTTTTCCCCCTAAAAATTGTGTGAAAACGTAGCTGGAGATGGTGGCAAGCTTTATTCTGGTTAATTGAGGTATTTCTAGCAAAATTCTGAACGTGATAAGATTTGGAAGAAAAACATCTCAGGGTGGTGTTTCCTAAGTTTAGAGGTCAGTGCTCTCTCAAAAGGGACTTTGTTGTAAGACTGTCATGAGAAGTTGAAGTGATTTAAAAAAACCACTTTGATACAAGATGCATGCAAGTGCTTTAATACTGAAAGTACTGAGTATGAATTATACTGCTTTGGAGACCTTCACTGTGGGTAAGACTTAAAAATAGCTTCTGTACAGTGAGACATGACAAAGTTTGCCTTAGGGCTGACACAGAATCTTGAATGTGCCTCAACTTCTCCTTAGAAAGGAAAAAGGAAACTTTAAGATATTTGAGTCCATGTTAGCTTTCAACTTGTATTTTCTTCATGTAAATTTGTTGTAAAATACTGTTCTCCCTTGTCAGTGGTAAGCAGAGCTTTTTCTTTTGCTGTACTTCTCATTTCTCAAATGTGGACATTGTCTAGTAGCATCAGATTTTGTTAGTGTAGCAGGTGGGATGGAATGTGACACGACACTGCACCTTTTGTCTAAGTATGAAGTGAACGTCTCAGATGCTAGAAGACCAGCTGTGTCTGAGCACACTTGCCCTTACAGTTTTTTTCATCATTTTCATCACTGGGTCCAGTTGTCGGGGGCGCCTTTCACTTGATTCATTATATAGATGTTTGCTACAGGCTTTGATTTATCTTTCGGGCAGCTCAAACCGTCCGGGAGCCCGACTCCGTTGTAATATAATAGGCGGGCTATACTGTGCCCTGGAAGGAAGTCACCATGCGCAGCTTGCCTCAAGGAGTGGGGACTTAGGCTGCATCTCTTTGAGGGTCAAGTGTCTACATAAATTACTTGGAATTGTCCTGACACGAGATTTGACATTTCTCTCCCAATTATTTATGTAAGCAATCACCTGTATCAGCATGGACCTATGGATATTTGTTGTATATATTTGGGTTACAGTCCAGTACTGTTTTATCTTTTTGCTCAAATTGTTTCACCTGTGGCCTTTGGGAGTTCTTTCTCCTGTTGGTCTGTGTCCCTTTCACGTACTCATTATCGTGTTTGTTTGAAGCATTTCCTTACCTTCTGACATTATAAGATACTGCAGGCTTATCATGTGTATTTTCTGCCCCAGTCCTAGAATCAGCCATTTCTCCAAAGAGCACTAGTTCCTTTTGTTAGAAAATGGTATTTGAAACCAAGTTCTGGGCACCAGGATGCTCAGGGTGGTATTAATATACTTTTTTAAAAAAATCTCTTTAATGCCTAGTTTAAAAGACAGGTATATTCTCATACTTTTGTATTCAATTTGTTGTGATATAATCTTTAAGACAATTTTTTATGTTCATTTATTTTTGAGAGAGAGACAGTGTGAGTGGGGGAGGGGCAGAGAGAGAGGGTAGAGAGACACAGAATCTGAAGCAGGCCCTAGGCTCTGAACTTGTCAGCACAGAGCCCGACTCGGGGCTTGAACTCACAAACTGGGAGCCAAAGTCAGACGCAGGCACCCCTATTGTAATATAATCTTGATTAAAGCATAACTAAGAAAAATCCAGGGCCACACAGATATGTATGTAGTTGGAAGAGGCGTCAACGTGGAGACCGTTGAGCTCCTGGAGAGCTAGGCTGGCTGCGCGAGCAGGCTCAAGCCTAGGCGTCCCGGCGCGCGCAGACGCGTACCAGTGACCCCCACCTACCCTGTAGTTGGAAGAGGGGGGAGTATTTTAGTAGCTTTGTCAGATACTTTTCCAGTACTATAACAGAGCTGAGCAAATGGTATTTTCTTAAGTGGTTAGTTGCAATGTGTAATCTGAAACTGTATCAACAAACTTTTCTATTCTGTTACACAGAAATACATTACTTTGTGTCTTGCACTGTGAATGCATTTCTTTATACCTTTTTTTTTTTAATTTTTATAGTTTATATTTATTTTTGAAACAGAGAGACAGAGCATGAGCAAGGGAGAGGCAGAGAGAGAGGGAGACACAAAATCTGAAATAGGCTCCAGGCTCTGAGCTGCCTTCACAGAACCTGATGCGGGGCTCGAAGCCACGAACTGTGAGATCATGACCTGAGCCGAAGTCAGACGCTTAACCGACCAAGCCACCCAGGCGCCCCGATCCATACCTTATTTTTTAACATCACGGTTTATAACACTGGTCATTTGGAAAATACTGATTCACTGAGTTATGCAGATCTTCCAAATGTTGATGCATTTAGTATACAATATTTTTAAAAAATCACGTCTCATTAATATCACTAGTGATCTCATTGGGTTTGAGCATTGGGAAGCTGTCACACTCATGGTGACCAATACATATTTTCCAAAATTCTAACTTTTACCTGAATGCTCAAATTTTATCATAGGCAATAAATACTGTTGTTTTCCTTGAAACCACAAGCTCATTTCATTCATTTTCAAGAGAATGTCTGGCAGATACACAAGTCTGAATAACCATAGTTTGTCAGTCATTATTCTCCCAAGTTATAATGGTGTTCCATGAGAAAAGCAATTAGTTCAGCTTACAACTCCGAAGTTGCACGGGTATTTTTCCTTGAGACAACAGTGCATTGCATTTCGCGGCACAGTGACTTCAAGTGTACTTTCCATTTCATCTCACATAATATTTAAAAAGACGTGTGTTCAAGATTTGAAACCAACGATGATGAAGGGAAGGGGAGATTCAGTCTCCTGTGGAGTCGGCATTTTGTAGTAGTGCCTGTGTCCAGCACTCACACAGCACTCTGGCCAGATTGTTCCCGCACCGCAGATCCAGCTCAGGTGGCCAGCCTTCCCATCAACTCTTCCAGCCACTTACTTTTATGCTTAGGTTAGCTAGAAACAGTTTCTGTTGCTACAGCCAAGAACCCTGACTGGTAGTGTGCTCAAGCTTTAAAAAAACAAACAAACAAAAACAATTAAAATATTTTGGGGGGCGCCTGGCTGGCTCAGTTGATTAAGCTTGATTTCGGCTCAGGTCATGATCTCAGGGTCCGGAGATGGAGCCCATCCCTGTCTGGGCTCCCTGCTGGGCACGGAGCCTGCTGGAGATTCTTGTTCTTTGAAAAAAAGAAAAAAACTTCTCTCCCTCTCCCTCTGCTCCTCCCTGCACTCTTGCACATGAGCGTGCTTTCTCTCTCTCAAAAAAAAAAAAAAGGAAAAAACAAACTATTTTTTTACAAAAGTAACCTGAAAAGTGATGATAGTCTTTAGTTCAAACTTATATGCCTCTTTTTTAACTTGTCTGACCATGTGTGGTGATCATTAACATCAGTTTTGAGCATTTACAATCCACTGCCTACCACGCTAGCCTTACCAACTCTCCAGCCAGAATAAATACGCGGCTTCCCCCCCCACCTCAAACCTCTCCCACTTTTACCTGTGTGTGGAATGCATTTTACATCTCATTTTATTCAAATGCAAACCTGTCCCTAGCTCTATTGTCAGGGCCACTGAGAAGCTGGAAATAACCTTTGCCTTCTCTGAGCTGCTGAGCACACTTCATCTTTCAGGTGGCACTTAATGCTTTCCACTTTGTCGTATGGTTATTAGTATGTCTTGTTTCCATTATGCACCTGTGATGGTTAGGACTATGCCATCCAAATCTCTCTTCCACAGCACTTAACCTTGGACGAAGCAACCACTTCGAAACACTGGATGAATGAATTTGTATACCAAATACACAAATGCCTTCACGAGCTATTGTGGTCTCTAGGGCTGCGTAGCCCCTCCAGGACATGGCTCCAAGTTGCCGGCCTCTTTTGTCCCTTAGTGGGTCAGCTGTCTTTTTTTGCAGCTGTCAGTGTGCAGCCACCACTTGCCCTCATTCTAGGATTGCTGTTGCTCTTCTTCAATCAATTGGGAAACTAGAAAAACTTGAATTTTGTTTATTTAAAACAAAAGACTATGTATATGAGCTCCTGAGGGGCTTTCCTATGAGGAAACCTTTCATACACAGGCTTTGATCTTTAGTTTGGGTGTTCTGAGACTTTCCGGGTTTTGGCTGATTGTAGAGACAGAACTCTCAGGAAAATGACTGTTGGGTAATACGGTGTTATATTTTGTCTACATACAGTCAAAGCTCATTCAAAAAATAACTTACTGAACTGTACATCAGGCACTTTGGGTGGGAGAGAAAATGCCCTCAAAAAGCTGTTTTAGTAGAAAGAGCATTTTGAGTTTGCACTAGGAATATAAGTAGGGCACTAATACCTTTTCTTATTCAAACAGAATCATGAAGTTCTAGGTCAGCTAATTCCCAGGAATTTTGAACTGGAAAACAAGGTGGCAGAGCAGGGAGAACTGGAGGGGAGGGTAAGATGGTACGGGCTCTGGCTTTAGCTTGAGTTCCCCAGTCATGCTCACTTTTGGTCGTTGATAGATTCCCTTTCTAATAGATCTGATGTGTCCGGTGTCCGAGCCAGCCCTGACAGAGCACAAACAGAGAGATTATGAAATTAGTCGTGCTGACAGATTGGGTTCTGGAGTTAACCTTGGGCACCTGCCCGCCCACCTGGGCCCTAGCCTTTGCCTACTTCCAGTCAACTCAGAACAGTGGGTTCTGTCCCCAGGACTTGGAGCCCTGTCAATCCTCGACCGCTTGTGTGGGCCCTTGCCTAGTTTTATTCTCTTACATTTGTTTTTGCCCAGATCACCTTTAAAAGTGGAGGACAAGTTCTGCTTGGTTACTTTTTCCGCTAGGGTTTTATCCAGATTAGGGATATTGAATGTGGAGAATTCCTTAGAAGGTTAAGACACTTCCTGCAGGTGGCAACTTGTGTGCTGGTCCTGCCTGGCTCGCAGGCAGCAGGCCCCGCAGTATGGCGGTAGATGATATCTGAGTGTGGGTGTACTCTGCTTTATGAACTAAGTGTATTATTGAAAAGCAGGCGGGTAGGTCAATATAGAAGTCAAATAGTTTAAAATGTGCTATTAATGGGCTTGTTCTCCTAGAACACAAATGAACTTTTTTATTAGTCTAAGTAAAGCACTATTAGGAAAGTAAATCTATTGAGAAAACAGTCAGCTCTTGATTATTCATGTTAATATAACAAGCAGTGGCATAAGTGTATTTTCTTAATTATATTTAGTTTGGAAATTACTAAAAATCTGTTCCTGTAGATAACAGATATTGTAGTGTACACTCGCTCTGAGTCGGGCAGTTACAAATTGGTAGATTACTTGCTGAGTCTCCTCCAACTATATAGGCTCATATTGTCACATTTTAAGATCTTTTAGAGACCTGAAGCTTTTTTCCTTGGTTTCAAAGCCTTAGACAGTCAGCTTTTGCTAAAACACTTACCTTCTCAGCATGAGCTCTTTTTATTGCTTTTACACTGGGTTTTATTGCTTTTACACTGGGTTTTACTCTGAGTTTGCTAGAACTGCTTGAGAGTTTTGAATAACCATGATCTTGATTCATGATTCTCTTCCATCAGAGCTGAGAGTAACAACTTTTATGTCTCCCAAACTGAATTTTTAAAATACCCCTTCTAGATCCAAAAAGGTGTTTTTTTTTAATTTTATTTATTTATTTATTTATTTATTTATTTATTTCTAGAGAGAGAGAGAGAGACAGTGTGAGCAGGGGAGGGTCAGAGAGAGAGGGAGACACAGACTCTGAAATAGGCTCCAGGCTCTGAGCTGGCAGTCAGCACAGAGCCCGACGCGGGGCTCGAACCCACGAACCGCGAGATCATGACCTAAGCGAAAGTCGGACGCTTAACCGACTAAGCCACCCAGGCGCCCCCCAAAAAGGTTTTAAGATAGACATGTTATTTAGATTTTTCTAAAACTGTGATTTAAACCTCATGTTTGACTACGTGACAGATCCAACATAAACTAGGTTCGGATAGAAGGGGAATTCACTGGCTCATGAAATAGGAAGCCCTAGGGTGATGCCACCTACAGTCCTGGCTGGAGCCCAGGGTCTTGATGGGATCAGGCTGTTGTTTTTGGTGTTGGCTTCCTTCTCAGACAGGCACAAATGGCCACCATCAGTGCTAGACTTACATCTACCTTATAACTTGCAAGCTGGGTTCAGAGAATGCCAGGGCAGACTCTAATTGGCATGGCTTAGGTCACATACCTATCTTGGAAACCATCATTGTAGTCGTGGGGAGTGGGTACCATATTGACCAGGTCTCCCTGGATTATCTGTCCACTCTTGGAACTCAGAGGTTTGCGCAGTCTGATCTGTACCACGTGCACTAAGAATGTCCCCCAAGGTAGGCAGACAAAAAAAAAAGTATTCCTTGAGACAGGATTTGAATGTTGATTTGTGAGGTGTTAACAAGTTTCACATTGTCCCAGTTATTTGTTGCCATGTAACAAATCACATTGCAAACTTAATGGCTTGAAACAACAAAAAGCATTTCCTTATCTCTAGGGAGTTCTATGTCATTTCTGCGATAGTCACACAGTTGCCTGGCTTTAGGGGGAGTGAACACAGACCCCATGTCTTGATGAGAAGAGGGTCAATGTCACACTGTAAGAAAGCATGCAGTATGGGAGAGCTTCATGTGGCAAGCCGTCTTGGAAGATACAATCTGCTTTACACATTGCCCTACTTCAAGTGACTAGTTTTTATAAAGAACATGAAGTCTCAGGGCTTGGCTTGCCCTTATATTGACCAGCTCACTTTGTTGCCTTGTGTATCTTGTATTATCACTAAGGAGTGCTCTGGCTTTCTTTCTGCTTACCTGATAGCTCTCTGATTTCCTATTTTTGATTGATCTCAGCCCACTTTATGTATAGTCATGTTTAGTGGATAAATCAGCAACCAGCCTGTCGCTATAGAAGTAAAAAACAGAAAGACCCTTCTTTGCTTCCCCTGCATAGTCAAGGGCAGGAGGTGGGTGGGTCCCTAAGCTCAGCAGCTGAAAGCTCTCCCTAGAACTTCAAGTAGATAATTTTTTTTATTGAATAGACCTCCAGCCAGTCCTCCTGTCTTGGCATCACCTTCAGTCTGCTTCCCCGGCACTCGTGCAGTCAGCTCCCGAGCCTTTGGGTAGGTAGGGGGCTTATATAGATGTCAGGTTGTTTTGGCCACTGCCAGTTTAGGATTTAGCTCTCTGGGCTTGCTGAGTCAGAGAGCTCAGCGCTCATTCGTTTTCCTGCTCACCAGCTTCCAAAATGCTAACTGATACTTCTTTCCCATTTTCCTTTTCCTCGTGGGTTTCTGCCTTTTAAAGAGCAAATTCAAAAACTTTGGTGTCCTTTTAATGGGGTTTCAGCAGTGAGTGGAGGTAAATGCATGTGTGCGATCTACCACCGTCTATAATTGGAAATGTTACCCACTCATACTGATTTGCCCCATCACTTCCTTAAGGTTGCCAAAAGACTGGAATTTCTTGGAGCTTAGGGAATGCAGAATTCAAATGATCTGCAGGGTAGATGTTCCATCTCTTACACACTGGGTCCTAAGTGTTCCAGGAATCAGTCCAGTAAGAGTGAAGGGGAGCCTGTAAATGGCCAGTAGCTGATCCCACCTGGGAACATGTGTCCAGGACTGTTAGCTGAGTTGGCATTTGCTCCTCACGAGACAGGTTTTTGGCCTGTGTGCCCATCATCAGAAATATCAGAAGCTTTAAAAGGTCCAAGCTGGGCCATCCACATCTCTTTTCATCACAGCCTCTGTGCTCTTGCTTTGATTTCAGCTTTTCTATGTCTTAACATGTTCTCTCTTTATTTTTTATTTATTTTTTTTTGTTTTATTGTTTTTTGTTTTCTCCAGGATCATGGATTTTCCTGGACATTTTGAACAGATCTTCCAGCAACTGAACTACCAGAGACTTCACGGTCAGCTCTGTGACTGTGTCATTGTAGTGGGGAATAGACATTTTAAAGCCCACCGCTCTGTGCTGGCAGCATGCAGCACGCATTTCCGAGCCCTGTTCTCCGTGGCAGAGGGAGATCAGACTATGAACATGATCCAGCTGGATAGCGAGGTGGTGACAGCGGAGGCCTTCGCCGCACTGATTGACATGATGTACACCTCCACCCTCATGCTGGGTGAGAGCAACGTCATGGATGTCTTATTGGCAGCCTCTCACCTGCATCTGAACTCTGTCGTTAAGGCATGTAAACATTACTTAACGACAAGGACGCTGCCCATGTCCCCCCCCAGCGAGCGCGTCCAGGAGCAGAGTGCCCGCATGCAGCGCTCCTTTATGCTGCAGCAGCTGGGGCTGAGCATCGTGAGCTCGGCCCTTGGTTCCAGCCAGAGTGGTGAGGAGCAGCCAGCCCCCCTGAGCTCGTCAGTGCGCAGCAGCCTGGACCAGCGGACGCCCTTCCCCATGAGACGCCTTCATAAGCGCAAGCAGTCTGCCGAGGAGCGGGCCAGACAGCGCTTGCGGCCCGCCATGGAGGAGTCCGCCATTGCTGATGTCACGCCAGAGACTGGGCCGTCAGGGGTCCATTCCCGGGAGGAGTTCTTTTCACCCGATTCCCTAAAAATCGTGGACAACCCGAAGGCCGACGGCATGACCGACAACCAGGAAGACAACGCCATCATGTTTGACCAGTCCTTTGGTGCTCAAGAAGATGCCCAGGTGCCCAGCCAGTCGGACAACAGTGCCAGCAACATGGCCCCACTGTCCATGGCCTCTCGTGCAACTCAGGTGGAGACCAGTTTTGAGCAGGAAGCCACAACTGAGAAAAACGGTTTTCAGTGTGAAAATCCTGAGGTTGGTCTTGGTGACAAGGAACACATGAGAGTGGTGGTTAAATCTGAGCCCCTGAGCTCTCCGGAGCCTCAGGACGAAGTGAGTGACGTGACCTCACAAGCAGAAGGCAGCGAATCTGTGGAAGTGGAAGGGGTTGTGGTCAGTGCTGAGAAGATCGACCTCAGCCCTGAAAGTAGCGATCGGAGTTTTTCAGATCCCCAGTCTAGCACTGACAGGGTGGGTGACATCCATATTTTGGAAGTCACAAATAACTTGGAGCATAAATCGACTTTTAGCATTTCGAATTTCCTTAACAAGAGCAGAGGAGGGAACTTTAGTGCAAATCAGAACAGTGATGATAACATCCCAAACACCACTAGTGACTGCAGGTTGGAGGGCGAGGCCCCATATTTGTTGAGTCCAGAGGCTGGGCCTGCGGGCGGGCCCTCCTCGGCCCCTGGCTCTCACGTGGAGAACCCGTTCAGTGAGCCTGCGGACTCCCACTTTGTCAGGCCTATGCAGGAAGTGATGGGCCTGCCATGCGTGCAGACTTCTGGCTACCAAGGAGGAGAACAGTTCGGGATGGATTTTTCCAGGTCTGGTTTGGGCCTCCACTCCTCCTTCTCCAGGGTAATGATGGGCTCCCCGAGAGGAGGGGCCGGTAACTTTCCATACTACCGACGCATAGCTCCCAAAATGCCAGTGGTAACTTCTGTCAGGAGCTCCCAGATCCCAGAAAACCCGGCCGGTTCCCAGCTAATGATGAACGCGGCCACGTCCTCATTTGAGAATGGCCACCCTGCACAGCCCGGCCCTCCGCAGTTGACCAGGGCATCTGCTGACGTCCTGTCGAAGTGCAAGAAGGCCTTATCCGAGCACAACGTCCTGGTCGTGGAGGGGGCTCGCAAGTACGCCTGCAAGATCTGCTGTAAGACTTTTCTGACCTTGACAGATTGCAAGAAGCACATCCGTGTTCACACAGGTGAAAAACCGTACGCCTGCCTCAAGTGCGGCAAGAGGTTCAGTCAGTCCAGCCACCTGTACAAACATTCAAAGACGACGTGCCTGCGCTGGCAGAGCAGCAACCTGCCCAGCACTTTGCTCTAACCCCGGGCCCCTGGGGTCACGCCGACACCAGCCGTGGGACCCGCGCCGTCATCTCCTCTGGTTGGCGGTTAGTGCCGTCGGGGTGCAGGCTGCGGGCTGCCCGGCGGCTCATGGAGATTCCGGGCCCAGCGCGTGCGGAGCGAGTACGTGTAGGATACGTACTGCTGCGTTTCCGAGCAAAATGCACGCGGTCCCCGAAACCAAGTTCTTCCTTAGGGTTGAGTAATTCAGTCAGAAAGTAGTTTGTAATCGATGGTGTTACAAGTGGCACATTTAAACATTAAGAATTGAAGTGCAAAAAAATTTTTTTAGCAATTTTTATAAAACTCCGTGGAGCATTTAATGAAATTTCCTATATCCTCCGAAGGGAATATTATATACCTGTACAGTGATGCAAAATGCACTTAGGTGTAACCAGTGGCGCACTCGTGCCTGTCCAAAAGGAAGGCCCCTGAGGACATGCCTGTCCGCCACGAATGCTTTAAAGGGTATCCTGAGCTGATCCAAGGCCTCAGAAAGTACTGTATTTTAAATTCCCGTCTCATTTGCAGTCACAGACACTGCACTTTGCTGGTGCTGACACTGGGTCCAGAGCGAGCGTTCTCCGGACCGTTAGGTGTACATACTTTTGAAAACATCACTGCTGGATAGTTGTTTGAACAATTTTTCCTGCTTTTAAAAGCAGAGCTGTAAATGGAGTACGTACCTGTAGGGAGTGACAAGTGAGGTGTTGTTTCTGTTCGTGCTGTTTTAGTGGGGTCTCAGCCGACTTGTGTCACGTATGTTACAGCTCCATGTTTGGAAGTCAGAAAAGAGCTGGTGTTCGTCTTTGTTCTGAAGGTGTGGAGTCCTGTTCTGTGGGATCTTTCATGGCGCATTTACCCTCCGCTCCATCCAGCCTCCGGGGGCCGGGCCAGCCTGCCGCATCTCACCCAGTGACCAGCCCATCCTCTGCTTCGCTTCCTCACACTCTCTCGCCCCAGGTGGCATCTTTCCCAGGCCTACGTCACTGTTTTTGTTGCAGACTAACCAAAAACGATGTTAACCCCCTCCACCGTGGGTTTAATTACTTTTATATACTGTAGTTTTAAAGTGTAGACCTGAGCTTTTATTGCTGCCCCCACCCAATACTGAATGTTTAGAATCCAAACGTAGCAGTGTTCCGAGATAGATGTCTTCCAGACTCTGCAGGAGAGTTGGGCAGCCCAGAGCATGGCAGTCACCAGGCAGCACCAGAGACTGAGAAGACATCTGGGCCACTGCCCGGGCCTCTCGGGGCCACTGCCCGGGCGTCTCGGGGCCGCGGGGCCTTGCTTCGCCAGCCCCTCCTGCGCTGTCGGGGCTCTGCCGGCACCTGTGTTAGGTTGAGCCCTGGCTCCTGGGCCTCCGGGAGACGTGCCTCTGTAGAGCTCATGAAGTCAGTTTAATTCATGCATGAACGGGAGTTCAGTTTTTATACAGCGTTTTTAGAGACACCAAACCATTGTGCTTAATCAAGAGAAATCCTTCAGTCCCTTTGAGTGGGGAGCTGAGTACGTGTAGCCTAAAACAATCGGCATGGGTTTTCTCCTCTGAATCTAATGTGCGAGGTCACACATTTGTCTGTGGCCGAGATCCGAACGTTCAGAGTCGGGCTCAGCATCGACCTGTGAACTGAGCTCCAGGGAGAAAAGCCGAACGGGAGACTTCTGTGATTCCTCTCCTTCCTCAATGTGGGAAAGAGACTGCCAGAGGATAGATCGCGTGTGAAATTCGGTCGGGTGTGTGGCTGTTGTCAGTGGTTGTGTTCTGACGTGTTGTGAGGAGGCTCTACATCCACCCCTCTACTTGACATCGGGACCAGTGTCTTGTGAGGACACTAACCTTGGGAAGCAGGTAGGTCAAGGTGGAGCACAGAAGAGGCTCTGCCTAGGCCCAGGGAGAGGAACCAGTAGCACCGGGGAGCGCAGTGCCAGCCCTCCCGGCCTGAGGAGGGGGTGCCAGGAGGCTGCGCCCTCACCTCCGCTCCAGTTTAAGCGGACTTCGCTTTAGGGCCTGGCTCTGACACAGTGGCCGGAGCCCTGTCTCTCTGCGGCTAGATGGAATCTGGAATCTCTCATCTACCTCTTAGTTTCTATGTGTGAGAAGCAAGCTTTTGGGCCAGCGTCCTCATACATGCTGTAGAACTTACAAAATAATTCAGAGGTTCCCTGCAAAACCAGTCTCAGGGTTCCTATGATCCGAGGTTTCTACCTGAATTATAACTGGTATTGGGTACCTGGATTCTGATTGGTTAGCCTTAATTAGAGCCCGGCATAATCATTTCTGGTGATCAAATCACAAAGTTCTGTCAGGGCACCCATGTCAGTGGTGCTATGCTGGTCAAAATTTGCAATTTTGAAATAAAAACTTTGTCACATTCATGCCTCTAACTAAACGTGTTCTTTTTCTTCACCTAGGTCATTAAGGCTGAAACAAACAGGGACGTAGTATGGCTTTCTCTGCTAATGCTGCTTTGACCAGCACTTTTTAATAAAAAAACCCAAACCTCCTAAACAACACCCTTCACACCGCCCCGCACGATCATTGGCCACCCCGCTCGGTTCCACCCCTTTGCGCTCTCTGCACCCTGCCTTGGAGGCGAGGACGTGGGTGAGCCTTGTTCTCGGCGCGCCCGGTGCCCCTCCCAATCAGCTGCTTACTCCTGTGCTTTCTGCCGCTCCCTTACCTGCCTCCCGGGGCGAAAGCTCCGTGTGCCAGGCTGGCGTGGCTGGGCAGAGCCGGAACCTGGTGCCTTCGGTGGGGGCAGGGCTTTGGCCATGCAGGGGCCTGGCCGCAGGAGGAGCAAGCAAGGTGGTGATCAGAAAAAGGACATCCACCTGGGGTGGGGATGACGCGGGAGATGGACAAAGGGAGCAGAGCGTGAAGGTACTGACGCTAACTTTAAAATAAAAATTAAGAAACCCACCTATCTCCAATTCTTGGCTCCCAAAATGAGAGTACTGTGACCTTACCTAGTTCTCTTTGCCATGTATATTGACTCTGATGGTCTAGGTATCAGACTGAAGTGCTGTGGTCACCACTGGGCTATGGCTGCCCCGCCCTCAGTGAGGAAGAAGTGAAGGAGCAGAGCAGGAGATGAGGGATAAGGTAGTGTGGACAGGTTCTAATAATTCACATGCAAGGAGGGTGAGGGCTGGGGGCGGGGCAGATCCCACAGGCCGCTAGATGCCCTGATTTCAGAAAGGGAAGCAGCTGCTCGTGTTAACTTCTCCCAGTTAGAGGCCCACACCGTCTCTCAGACAATGCTTTAATAGGATCACATACTTTTGGCTCAGATGATTCGAACCGCAAAAGCGGCAAGCCCGTGTGTCAGCACCGGTCTTCCTTCTGCAGGATGGGAGCAGATCAGACTTTCTTCCTTGGCTCCCGTCCTCTGGGCCCAAGTGAAGCCTGTGCCCACTGACACACTCCAAGGGCACTGTTGGCCTCCTGACCTTCCAGGACTCCTGTCTGGCTACAGCTTGAGTTCACTGGGCATCGGCTCCCCTCTCAGGCCAGCCAGCAAGTTGTTGGCTGCCAACAAGGACATGGTGTTTCGGGTCCCGTAGGTGGCACTGCCAATGTGGGGCAGGATCACTGGAAAAGGGAGGAGGAGAGGGAGGTAAGATGGGTGTTTCAAGAGCCTTAAAGTGGGCTACTTTCCCCACCAGGGGTTGCCAGTAAGAAAGAACAGAGAGAACCCGCCTCTGTTCTTTTTTTTTTTTAATTTTTTTTTTTTTTTTTTGGTTTTATTTATTTTTGAGACAGAGAGACAGAGCACAAGTCGGGGAGGGGCAGAGAGAGAGGGAGACACAGAATCTGAAACAGGCTCCAGGCTCTGAGCTGTCAGCACAGAGCCTGACACGGGGCTTGAACCCACGAACCGTGTGATCATAACCTGAGCCAAAGTCGGACGCTCAACTGACTGAGCCACCCAGGCTCCCCAGCCTCAGTGTTCTTTGATTTGCCTACTGTCCTTATGTGTGCTGCTCCGTGGGGCTGTCAGAGTAACGGCAGAGGGACTCGGGGCCACAGAAACCTAGATGTGAGGGTGGTGACAGATACTTATCCTAAATAGGATGATGAGCCCAGAAGGGGTCTTGGGGCCTATCTAGACCCAGCCCTTCAGATATCAGATGGTGAAACCAGGTGCCAGTTCAGCTTGGGGGTTTCAGGCTGGTCATCCATACCAATGCCCCTAAACCACCCTGAGCGTGGTGCCACATGGCTTCTGATCTACGCAAGTCACTACAAGAAGAAACAGTGGACAGACCAGCTCCCTCTGGCCCCTCCCACTGCAGAGCAAGTGAGGTCACTTGTCCCCAAAGAACGCCTTTCAAAAGCAGCACCCAGGGCACTGGGCTGCACTCCCGGGCCTCGCAGGGATGGGACAGTCTCAGCTGTGGGCAGCAGCCCAGATATGGCAGCCAGTGTTCCTCCTTTCAGCCTGGCATGGGTGCTGGGGCCAGGTGTCCAAGGGCTACGATGACAGCATCCCCTGCAGGGAAGGAAGGCAGCCAAGAACCTACTCTCTGAGTTCCCATTCCCTTTCCTGGTAAAAAAAGGACCGGGACTGGCTCAGACCCTACAGTTCTGTATAAGTCTGGACACAGAAACCACACCAGCTACCTGGACAGAGCTTACCATGAAGAACGCTGACCAGGTATACAGTACGGGAGGCTAGAAAGAGACACCGAGGCAGCGGTTCTCGAAGTGTGGTTCCCAGTTTTTGGTTTGTTTTTTTTTTAATACACACCTGAAATTACAATGGACTTTTAAAGATTCTGTTTTTGTTTTTGTTTTTGTTTTTATTTTTATTTATTTCTAGGAGAGAGAGAGAGAGACAGCGTGAGCAGGGGAGAGTCAGAGAGAGAGGGAGTCACAGGCTGAAACAGGCTCCAGGCTCTGAGCTGGCAGTCAGCACAGAGCCCGACGCGGAGCTCGAACCCACGAGCCGTGAGATCATGACCTAAGCGAAAGTCGGACGCTTAACTGACTAAGCCACCCAGGCGCCCCGACTTTTAAAGATTCTGATACACAGAAAAGAATAAGCTAGATGGGGAAAGGTAAAGAATCAAGGCTGAGGAACAAAAGTACCATGGGATATCTAAAGACTTCAGCAAGTATGCAAAATTGCATTATTTTGGTTCTTAGAAAGCAAAGTCTAATTTAGGCTAACGTAAGTGGAGATCAGACTTTTTAAGAGGACTGAAGAGATCATGGAGTATGGAGAAAACCCTACAGTCAGCAAAAATCAAGGAAACACACGGAGAGAGCCCAGCTGGAATCTTTTCCTGTCGCATTTTCAAAGGCTCGGAAAGGAATGTTGCACGGGCTGAGCTTAATCCACTAGTTGACTGAGACGACAGACAATGAGAAGATGGACTTTTAGGAAAACGCACACGTCTCGCATTTTAGATGCACAAGCAATCTAACTTTTAAAAATCCTGTAACTCCTACGTTTTGAGGCCCCATTCAAAGCAGCACTAGTGTGGGAGCCCATGATAAGCACATATTTTCAGCTCCCACCCCAGACCTCCTGGAGCCGAAGCCCTTGGCCCAGCACCCTGTGCCTGGTCAGTCCCTTCAGGTGACTGATAAATGTAGAAATTTTAAGAACCTCCACACTAGGGTATCCTAGACAGCGACTGCCAGAACCGACCTCCCAGGGCTGGGCGACAGGGAGAGGTGGGACTGTACAAAAGTTCAGAGACTGAAGGAAGGGCCCCTCCTAGTCCTGCAACTAGGCCTCAAGGCCTGCATCTCTGAGGCGGTGCAAGGGCTAAGTAGGGGCTAAGCTGCTGCTGGGAAGACCATGAACCAGATTCACTGGCCGCCGCAAGAAGGAACGGCTGCTGCTGGGCGAGGAAGCGTCACCACGTGCTGCTCACAGAGACAGACCCGTGAGAAGGCAGGAGGAAGCCGGGTCCTGCCGCTGCCCAGCTAGCGGGTCCAGCAGCAACGGGTGGGCAGCGTCCCAGCCGCCGCAGCACGACAGCAGAATAGCCGAGGGTAGGTTTGGAGGCAAGAGACTAACTGGCACAAGTTACAAATATCAGAATTGCAATTACACTGTTAGTTCCTCACACTTAAACTGGGCGTGGCAGTTTCTAGTGATGGGTTTTACCCACGCGAGCTATGGATGGAAGACGCGCAGTCACCCCCTTCCTTTTAACAAATCCACCCCCACCCCCACCACCTAGACTCATTCCCTAAGGGACAGAGACCCAGATGCACAGCTCAGGAGGCCCCTCCCCTCGTCCCTATGTGCCAGTGTCACTAAGCATAAACGTGCCGTCCCGGGCGTGTCCCTCTGTGCTCGGTATTGCTCACGGCGGCTGTGCACCCAGCACCTCCAGACCACCCCTGACCTCCCGGGTCCTACGTGACTCTGCATGAGGAAATCGCAATTCTCACCACAGTTCTTCAGGGTCAGGAGAGGGTGGCTTGTAGGCAGTGGCTCCGGGGTCGTCACATCCAGTCCAGCAGCGGCAATCTGCCCGCCAGCCAAGGCCTGGTACAGGTCGTCCTGGTTCACGACGTCTCCCCTGCGGATGACATGGTGATGTGGGTACCCAGAAGCTTCCTCTATCCAGGCCTCCTTTACAGCAGAACCAGCCACAGAATGAATTTTCCCACTGACCAGGCACACTTGGCACTGGCTTGTAAAGTAATAAGATACTTCCTTACAGTAAGTCTCTATGGTAATATCAAGAGGCCCAGCCCTACCACCTTGCAGCTGCGTGGCCTTGGGCAAGCGTGCCCCATTCCTCCGGAAGACGGGGAGAATGCACCCACCCCATCTGCGTTCGTGTGGGGCCCAATCAAGGCATTTCTGATGTGGCTGGTCCCCGGGGCACCCACTGAGAACCACCGCAGCCTGCCGGCGGGCACGTGCCTACTGAGGGCAGAGACGCAAGGAGATTCCTAACTGGCTGGCTGGAGACTTCACACTGCACACGAAGCAATGTCTGTACAGTAAGAAATGACGCAGCACCCTGGACGGTACTGGGTACGTGCAGGTGCTCAGTAAATGGAAGCTGGGATACTGTCAGCCATCAGCATGAGCCCTATGTTCCTGCAGGTCTCGCTCCCCTCCAGGTCACCTCCTCTGGAGTGGGGAACCCTAAGGTTGGGGGGGGCGGCTCATGAAATGCTTCCCTTTGCCTTTTTTGCCTCCACACTGACTTGAGCAGGTTCACAGGGCACCATCTAGGAAGGGGTTGGAGTGGCAGAGAGGGAAGGTCTGCCCCCACAACATGGCCAGCGGGCTGAAGGCACCACGTACCTGCTGATGTTGACAAACACGGCTGTCTTCTTCATCTGCCGGAAGAAGTCCTTGTTGCAGAGTCCCTTGGTTGCAGGTGTTAAGGAGCAGGCCACAATGATGAAATCAGACTCGGCGGCCAGCTTGGGGGTGGACACTGGGGGAGGGCGGGGCTCCATCAAATGCCGGCTCCCAGGGTGGAGACAGCAGAAGGGTGGGCAACCAGAATTGGTCCTTGCTTTCTTGTGCTGAATTGGAAACTCCCAAGAAACTTCCTGAAGTCCTTGTCTCTACCTGAACACCTCTGATAACTACAAAGTCGATAGCTGCTCGTGGGATCCAGTGTATTACAGCATTCGTCCAGCCCTCTGGTCTCACAGATGGGGAAACTGAGGCCAGGGAGGGGCAGGAGCTTGTCAAGGCCAAGGTCAAGTGGGAGGCCTCTGGCAATGCGCCAAAGGTGTGAGGAATGGCTAAAACCCAGCTGCCCTCCGCTCACAAGGCTATGCACGTGCCAAGGGACTGTGTCCACCAGACGCAAGGCTGGGGGACAGGGCTCCCCAGCTTATTAAGAAAATGTGAGTGAGAGTTCCCAGCAATTCCTTATATCTGTCACCATCCCTGCTGCTCTGCCCAGACATGGACAGCAGTGACAGGGAACTCTGCAGGTGACCTGGAGAGCTCCGGCACAAAGAGAACTCACTGTGTGGCCTGGATAAGTCCCTGTGCTCTCTCACCGGGTCTGTGTCCAGAGGCCAACAGATCAGCACCTGAGGGACACCACAGGCCCTAGACACACCTGGGGCTCCCACACTCTGCCCCCAAAATGCTGCCACCTCAGAAACAGACCCCTCTAGCCAGGCACAGATGGGGCTCCTGTGGAAACGAAGGCTGTACTTACCAAACTCGGCCTGGAATTCTTCTGCCTCCTGAGGCCTGGGCTGGCGCCCTGTGTATAGAAATTTCTGGACGCCGAAAGGCTTCAAACGCCGAGCAATGGCCTGGCCTGGAGGCAAAGAGAATCCTGGCTTTTCCCCAACCCCTGAGAGGGCAGGAGTAGCACCCAGCAGCTCCAGGGCCAGGGAGCCCTTGAGAGGTTGGCCCTTCCATCAGCATAGTCCCCACACGAACTGAGCCGGCCCCGTGAACCAGCCCGCGAGGGGCCAGAGATCTGGAGGGAGCCCCGCAGCTCCTCTGTGGCTGTGGCTGGCTTGTGCTGTCCTCACATGGTCCTGGCCATCTTGAAGGCCATTTGTTAACCTTCCCTGAGAACTGGACCTGGCATCCCAGGAGAGGTCTCACTGAGTGGTCCCCTCCCTGCTTCGGGACCCCTGCTTCTGTTAAACGCAGCCCAAGACCTCTTATGACTTTTCAGTCCCTCAGCTGCCAACTCGGCCCAAATCTTTAAGACATTTTTACATGTGCTGCTACTGAGCCAGGCTCTGGCTGCTAGGTTTTCGGAATCAGAAAGTGGCCCAAAGCTGGTGGGTTCCTCCAAACAACTCTGTGTGAGAGGCTCTGCTAGCTGGCCAGACAGACTGTCCACGCACTCCATCCTCACCCTCACCTCTGCCAGACAGATGCCAGAGTACCGCTAACAGCGGCTTATCTGGCTGAGCACACCCTTCACACCAGAATTCTCCAAGCAGGAGCCACTGTCCTGTCTGCAGAATCACAGGTAAGCCCTGCCCACCGGACTCTGTGGTTCCCGAGTCAAAGCTTTACAAATCCAGACAGTCCCGGGGGAGCATGAGCTGTCCCACAGGAAACCCTCCTAGAGGCCCCAACCCTGCCACTGTGGTCGTCATCATCTTCATCTGTTCTGCGTGGAGCTGTCACCATACAGAATCGGGACGCTTACAGCTTGCTTCTACTACCCAGCGAGTTCTTAACAAACTCCTGTTTTTGTTTCTTTTTTTTTTTTTTTGCCTGTGTTTTACAAAACTGTGTCAGTCCATTAGATGTCCCTACTGAATGCAAAGTGCACTGGGAACTGCCAGTTACGGCCACCCTTTCCAAAGGATTGTCAATGTCCAGACATGGGGCGCCAAAGCCTCAAGCCATGCCAAGGTTGCTGGAGCGGGCAAGTGGGAAGGTGGGGGTCTCACCTATGCGCCCCAGCCCAATGATGCCGACCGTGCTCTGCGAGAGTCCGTAGCCACACATCCACAGCGGCTTCCACGACGTCCAGCCACCACTGTGAGGAGGGGAGGTGGGGTAAGAGGGCCCTGCCTGGGGCAAAGATGAGGCCTCCCTGCGAACTCACAGACCCAGAACCCCCGGGGGTAGAAGAGCCTGCTCTCCAGGTCCAAGGACACACACGAGTCACACTCATAGCACTCAGTGCTTTGGATAAGCAGCAGGAACGACTCTTTCTTTTTTTTTTTTTAAATATTTTTTTATTTATTTCTAGGAGAGAGAGAGACAGCATGAACAGGGGAGGGTCAGAGAGAGAGGGAGATACAGACTCCGAAATAGGCTCCAGGCTCTGAGGCTGGCTGTCAGCACAGAGCCCGACGCGGGGCTCGAACCCACGAACCGCAAGATCATGACCTAAGCGAAAGTCGGACGCTTAACCGACTAAGCCACCCAGGCGCCCCAGGAACGACTCTTTCTTTAAAGTCACCAGGGATGGGGCGCCTGGGGTGCTCAGTCAGTTAAGCATCCGACTTGGGATTTCAGCTCAGGTCACGATCTCATGGTTCGTGAGATTGAGCCCTGCGTCAGGCTCTGCGCTGACAGTGTGGAGCCCGCTTGGGATTTTCTCTCTCCCCCTCTCTCTCTCTGCCTCTCCCCTGCTCGTGCTCTCTCTCTCAAAATAAGTAAACTTAAAAAAAAAAAAAAATGAATGTTTACACCAAGCGAGAAAAATAAGAATCATAAACAGCCTTCTGTTGTTTCTAGTCTGGTTTTGCTACCAAAAGACTTACGAAACAACCTTCAGCTTCAGAGCTTTTGGGATTCCAGCATCACGAGCAAGGGGGGTGGCCCTGTCCCTCTAAGGGTTCAAGACGACGCACACCTGCTCCTTCTTGTGTGAAGCCTCTGATCCACACTTCTGGCCCTGCTCCCTGCCAACCAGGCAAAACGGATCCGTCCCTCTCTTGTCCTTCCCACTCACGATTTCCCTTCTGTGCCACGATTCTCCCACATTTCTCTTCAGCCCCTCCCTGTACTTAAGGATGTGGGCTGAGTCCGTCCCCCCTCAGTAGACGGGACACAGCTGGGGGCAGGGATCGCATCCGCACCAGGGTGACACTGGGTGCTCAGGAACAGCTCCTGGGCAGAGCCAGCTTTCTCGTCGGGGGCTCACTCACCTCCTCACTTCCTCCATGGCTTCTGGCAGGCGGCGGCAGGTGGTGAGAAGCAGGGAGATGGCGAGCTCTGCCGTGGCGTCTGTCAGGACATCTGGGGTGTAGCCCACACGGATGCCGCTACGAAGCAAAGATCCGGTGGTAACACAGGCCTCAGGCACCTTCGTCAATGTCTACCTCTGGGACATCGACAAGCTGCAGCCTCCCCCACCCCTCCACCCCCCCACCCCCCCGTCTGTGCTGCCTGCCAGAAGCTCTGAGCTGTAAATGAGCCCTCGGGAATGGTCAGCCCTCCTTCCGCATATCTCCCACTTGGGGAAGGACACAAAGATGGAAGATCAGGGCCCAGAGTCCAGGGCAAGTAACTACTTGACCTTCCCAAATCTCCTTATCTAAAGAAGGAAAGAAGAATACTAGCCTCTTCTACTTCAAGGGGTTGTTGTGAGGGTCACAAACCACGCTGAGTGAGAAAGGGTGCAACCTGCCGTTTGTGACCATTTGGGCTTATTGTAACTGACCTGTGCCCCCGTGGACAGATTTCATCATCAGCCACCTCACGTCCCCCCCGAAGGATGGAGGGATGCGAGCAAATAAACATTCTGCTCCCCTTCCGGCTCTGGGGGTCAGCCCTCACCCTGGACCCTTCCACATGTGCAAACTGCATTTACCGCTTCTTGATTTCATCCAAAGCCAAGTGGTCAACGCCCACGGACATTGTGCTGATGACTTTGAGATTGGCTCCTGTCGTGCAGAAAAAGCATTATTTGTCTCTTTCCTCATGGGATTCAAAGCCACAACACTGGAGATATCAGGGAGCCATCTGCTTATTATTATTTTCTTAGAGTAAGAGGAAAGGCTGACATGGCTATTCCTTATTAAAATTCTGAACAATCTGGGGCACCTGGTTGGCTCAGTTGGTTAAGTGTCCGACTTCGGATCAGGTCAGATCTCACGGTTCGTGGGTTTGGGCCCTGCATCAGGCTCTGTGCTGACAGCTCGGAGTCTGGAGCCTGTTTCGGATTCTGTGTCTCCCTCTCTGCCCCTCCCCCACTCATGCTCTGTCTCTCAAAAATAAATAAACTATAAAAAAGTTTTAATTCTGAACAATCTTATTCAACTGATTTGACAATCCTCCTTGACTCCTCAGTGCACAGACTCTGTGGCTCAGGGATGTGAAGTGGCCTGTCCCAGTCACAAGCTGCCAAGTGGCAGAGCTGGGGTTTACCTAGGGGCCTCTGACACTAAGGCCTCTACTCTTACCCACTGGACTGTTCCCCTAGTGAAGCCTCCAGGCTCCACTGACCACACCTGGGCCCTGCTGTGGACACCTCTGAGATGTCCACTGAGAAGTGTGTGTGTGTGACCCCTTCACCCCCTCTCCACAGGGCAGGGCACCAGAAAGCTCCAGGGCCAAGGCTGGGGCATGGACTGGCTCGGCATTGACTCGTGGGGGCCTCTTCCCATCCGACAGCCTCTGAGTCTGCACCTTTCCTCAAAACTACTGTAGAGGGTGACATTTACCCTGGCCCAGGGCTGAGGCCTATGGCTGGGGTTAACACATCCTGGGTCCCTGCTGGAGCTTGGCACTGAAGATGGGCCCTCCCACAGCACACAAACGAGCCCAGAAGGGACAGGGCCTTTCTCGAGATCATAAGGCAAGGCTGTGGCAGGGCTGGAGGAGGGCGCGGAGTCCCAGCCAGGAGAGCAGCAATGCCTGTGCTGGAGGAAGCTGCACACAACGGCTCCCTCTGGCCTGGTACAGCAGCGAATGCCTTCAGAACTCAGGCCGCTTCAGACACGTGGGAAGCCAGCGGCGGCAGACAGAGGTGCCCTGCAGGGCCAGCACACTCATGGAATCCTCCCCAGAGTGCACACACCTGCGGTGTCCAGGAGCCTCTTGTCCACGTGGTCAGTGAGGAGGCAGAGCAGGCCGTGGGCCCCGGCCACCCCTCGCTCCAGCTCCTTGTCGGGGATCGGCTCATCCGAGTCCCAGTGCTCCACCTCGCAGCTGAAGCCCGAAGAAAGGCCGCTCAGAAGCAGGGGAGTCCCCAGGGGCCCCCAGGCTCCCAAAGGCCTCCCAGGGCTGTGGCTCCCTTTCCAAGTGGAAAACACTGCCTTCTGCTCGCTCTGGCCTCAGGCCGCCTGGGGCTGGCTAAGGAGAGTCAGGGTCAGGCGCGTGGCCGCCTCCAAACTGTCCTCAGAGGGTGGCTGAGGGTAAAGGGTGTTGAGCTCTGTCACCCTCATAGGAGGCCTCTTGGCCAGTGGGGGGACATGGGGGTGGCGTGGGCCATTCCCGCCCCACATGAGGCTTGAACGTCCTGTCCTGGGAATCCATGCCACGGAGAAGCCTCCTACTGGGACCCTGCCAGGAAGGACAAGAGCAAAGCGGTGCGGCGCGGAGGGGCTTCCCGCACACCCCCACGGCGCTCGTGGGCAGCGGACGCGCTCCCAGCGGTGCTGCCCATCCTCCCAGTCCTTGCCATTTAATTCGGTGCGGCTATCACGTACACCGCGGCAAGACACCGGACGGCTGATGGCACCTCCCGGGACACCCTGCTGCAGCACCTGGCCGGCCAAGCCCCTGGCACAGGCCACCTCTCACCCTCCTCTCCATGGGCACGACACGGGTGCTAAGCTGTGCGGGCTCCGGCCGTTACCACCGCTGTTGCTTCCGCCTTCCCCCTTCCCGCTCGGTGCTGGGTCCCTGAAGGCCCGCAGCAAAGGTTTCGCTGCACTGAACGAAAGAAATCTCATTTTCGAATGGCACCGGGTCCCACCTTCTCTGCCTGACATTGACAGTGCACACCTGTATGACGCAGTGTTCACACTGCAGTCAGACAGAGCTGAGTGCAAACCCCGGCTCCCCCCACCCCAGGGCCCTGCGACTCTGGGCGAGGCCCTTAACCTCTCCCAGTTTTCTTATCTGTAAAACGGGAATTACAGTACCAACTCCACAGTGTTGCAAGGATTAAGAGTTCATGGACAGGAAACTCCCGAAAAACTGGCATGCAATCTTCAATTTAAGGGTCAGGAAAGGCCCCTGTGAACTGTCCAAAGGGACCAGGCCAGTGACTGCCAAGGTCCGTGACCCTGGTAGGGTAAAGGTTTAACAGCCTGGATCTTGCGTCACGGGCGGCCTCCCCTCTCCCCAGGCCTTTCCCTTCACCCACACTGCACATGCCATGGGAGTTGCGGGGGCCCAGCGTCACTGCCACAGGCTCGGACAAGGCTAGGCCGCAGAGAACTTTCTTCAAGCCTCCGTAAACTCCACGACCGCCCCGGTCGGGCACAGGCTGGGAAGTCCGACCAAGACGCAAGTGCAGGGTCCCAGCTCCCTCTGGCCCCTGGCCCCGTCCGGTCCTCCCTACCAAAAGCAAGTGGGGCGACAGGAGACCGCCCCAAGCCCGCCCGGGCGCGCCTGGAGGCGCTGAGTCACCCAGGGTGCGGGGTACTGGGCTTGGGGGTCCCAGGCTCCGCAGCCCCTTCCCCGCCACCTTCTCCAGCCCCGGCCCGGCCCGGGGACTCGGCGCGCCGCGGGGACGCGCGTTCTTACTCTGCGGCGCGGGCGAGGGCGGCCCAGCCCTCGGGGGGGATCCTGCGGGTGACGAACACCTTCATGAGTCTCACCGGCTTCATCCACCTTGCAGCCGCGCGACTCTGACCCGGACCGCGGGACGGAAGCGGGACGCGACGTGAGATGGGGCGGGGCCTCGGAGGGGGCGGGGCTGGGACTGGGCGGGCGGGGGAGGGAGGAACAGAGGGTGGTGGGGGGAGAGGGGTGAGGTGGGGGAGATGGCAGGGCGGGGTTGGGGGGGGAGCCGGTGGGCCTCCAGTGGCGACTGTGCGTGTTAAGGGAGTGGCAATGACGGTGTGACTTTATGGGGTGTAACTGTGGGCCCCCTGAGCGTGAGCCTTGTGAAGCTGTGTGTGCGTGATCAAGCCCTGGTGGAACTGGGACTTGTTCTGGTGGACCTTAGCCCTTGGCCCCCAGGGCCTCTCTCTCTGAGCACTCACTGCCGCAAAGGCCCAGGGACTGGCAGGTGTGTCTGGAGTTGGAGTTGGGGTGGAAAGGGGCATTCCGGGGAGAGTCCTGTATGAGTGTGTGTAGATGCCTGTCAGGAAGACTATGGCTGTCAGAGTGTGTCTGTCCGGAAAGGGGAGATGCAGTCAGGGACCATCCTAATTCCCAGAGCCTGACTGTCCTTGCTAGATCTGTTCCTTTATGGTCACACTGTTCCAGGCAGAGGCCTTTGGTCTCTGATCCAGGCCTGTGTCTTCTATACTCAAGAGGCTGGACCAGGGCAGTGTGAATCCAGGCATGGCCTCTTTAATACCTGGTGCATTTCCCCATAGGAAATCCACAGTTGTGAGGGGGAGTTTACTGGTTATGGGCCACCTGGCATGCTGGACAACTGCTGACTGGCAAGTTGAGTCCTCTTGGTCAGCCTCAGTTTCTTCAGCTACAAAATGGGGTAATGACCACTTACCTTTGAGGGTTACTGTGGCCATCAAACAGCTCCATTTCCATGGCCCCTGGGCTGTATTAGGTGTCTGTCATGCACTGAGGCTGCGGAGGGAGAGGCAAGGAGCTCAGGCCCTGAAGCCAGTGTGCCCGGGGTTAAATCCCAGCTCTGCCACCCACTAGCCACAAGTCACTAAACTTCTGTGTGCCCCAGCTTCCTCATCTGTGAAATGGGGTTAATAGTCATGCTACATCACGGCTGGCTGAAGAGATGATCTATGTAGAGTGCCACATGTTACCACAGCATGTCACACACATAGCGGGTGCTGACAAATAGAACACATCCAAGGAAACCTACACGCTGGTGCCCTGAGGTAGTTAGTTGGACAGAAATGTAGGCGCAGAAACCAGACTTGGGACAAGTGGAGGGGGGCGCCAGGCCTAGGAGCACTCAGAGGACAAAAGCCTTGTCTGGCAGTCTCTTCCCTACCAGTTTTATCTGAATCCCTTTCTGCCCCCTCAGGGCCCGGATAGGAAACAGAGACAGGCACAGAGAGGTAAGGTATCCAGTTTGGGGTCACACAGCAAATCACTGGAGAGGCTAGAGCTGGCCCCCTGAGTCACTTGGATCCCTGGCCATGTCCCTAAGTAACACATTAATAAATGCCTTACCCCAGAGACCATTATCTGCACTGCTAGGCCACCCCAGGGACAGCTTCTAAAATACTTTAAACTTTGACACAAAGGTGTTTTTCTGTCCCCAGGCCAGGGGACACAGCGTGTTAATCAATGATGACACCTGAGTCCAGCTCCTCCTACACACCAGGACAGGCGAGGACACTGCTTGTCCACCAGGGGCAGGAGATGGCATGACAATTTAATGGGCCCCCTCCTCCAAGCGAGAGCACTGGGCTGGCACTCAGTAAGTGCTAGTGGGTGGTGGGTGTGAGCCGGAACACGGAGTCAGCTGCTGGTCCGTGAGGAGGGAACTGGTGAAGTGGCAGAGAGAGAAAGGATCTGGGCTGGAGAGGGGTTCACTGGGTAAAATTAATGATGTAATAAGTAGCTAATATTGATGGAGCTCTTATTAAGTTCCAGTCACTGGACATGGTAGCTCACTAATTTAAACCTCACAACGCCCTGTGAGACAGACTGTTATTCTCCCCACTTCACAGATGAGGAAGCTGAGGGCAAGCACAGTGAAATCATTGGGTTAATGTCAGATAGCTACTAGGAGGCAGAGCTTGGATTCAAGACCCAGCACCCCAACTCCAGACCCAGGCTCTTACCCACCGTGCCAGCCCGATGGGAGTAGGGAGAGTGTCTGAATCTGTTAGGCCTGCTACAACACGATGCCATATACTGGGTGGCCTAGACAGCATTTATTTAATACAGTTCTACAGGCTGGCAGCCCAAGGTCAAGGCACAGGCAGATTTACTATCAGGTGAGGGCTTCTTAATTCATAGATGGCTGTCTTCTTGCTGTGTCCTCACACTGTAGAAGAGGCAGTGGAGTTCTCTGGGGTCTTTCTTAAAAGGGCACTAATCCCATTCCTGAGGGCTCCACTCAGATGTCCCAATCTTCCCAGAGGCATCACCTCCTAATACCATCACATCGTCACATAGAGCATGAGGATTTCAAAATATGAATTGGGGTCAAGCGACACAAACATTCAATCTCTAACAGAAGATAAAGGGGCGAGTGGAGAGCTACATATAAGGTACTGGCTTGGGGGACTCTTGGAGACAGCTGTCAGTTTGATGGATCTCCAGGAGGAGGTGCACGGGTTGGGGAGGGGAGAGGTAGCTAAATTCGGGAGATGCTCCCTTCGAAGAGCCTAGCAGGGAGGTGGAGTCTAAAGGTCAGGGAGAAGTGGGGGCTGGAGCCGTAGTTCCAGAGTCATCAGCATGGCATTGGGAGCCTAGGGGACACCGGGGCAACAGAGAGGCAGGGACACAGTTCTGGCAGGGAGACTAAGGTTTAGAGCACACCAAAGTTCAAAATGATAGTAAGAAAAGGAGTTTTTGTAGGGCTTTTATGATTTCACTTTGACATTTAAATCTTGAAATTTTTAGAGGGTACCGGGTGGCTCAGTCGGTTAAGCGTCCAATTTCAGCTCAGGTCATGATATCCCGGTTCGTGGGTTCAAACCTTGTGGCTGGGCTCTGAGCTGCCTGGGATTCTGGGTCTCCCTCTTTCTCTGCCCCTCCCCTGCTTGCGTGTGTCTCTCTCTCAAAAATAAACATTAAAAAAAAATATTGAATCCATTTGGAACATATTGGAATATTTGCATATGGTTTGAGGAGAGCATCTGAATGCTCTCAGATGGTTAACCAGTTACTCAAATACTATTTTTAAATGAATGTTTTGTTTAATTTTGGGGTAGATTACAAATGCACAAGATGCAAATTCCCAAAGGTACACAAGGGCATAAGGTGGAGCTGTCTCTCCTCTCCCCAGAAGCAGTCACACCTTCCCTGAAGGGTTTAATGCCTACGAGAACACGCGTACGCTCTCGCAGAAATGGTAGCACGTGCATACACTTTGCATCACCCGGTTTTTCACCGAACGGCGGAGCTTGGTGATCGTTCTGCATCAGCACACATTGATGCCTCATTCTTTTTATTGACACAGAGTATTACACTGCAGGTGTGAACCATAAACAATGAGCAATCCCCTATTAAAGGACAGTGAGGTTGTTTCCCACCTTTCGCTATCACAATGCCACAAGGCACAACTTTTGGCAGATGTCATTTTGTGCATGTGTAAATACGGCTGTAGGATAAATTCCTAGAAGCAAAACTGTTGGGTCAGAAAATATATGCACTATAAATTTTGACAGTTGTTCAAAATAACCTCCTACCACCAATGTATAAAAGCACCTATTTCTCCGGGGTGTTGTTTTTTAAAATGATACTTTCTAATACATTTCCTTTTCTATAAACTATGTATTTGTATCCTTTGCCTATGCAGATAAGTAGGGGGCATCTTTGTCTTAGTGATTCACAGGCACTATACGTCCAATAAGGAAATTAGCCCTCTTTCTGTAATACGAGTTGCAAATATGGCCTTTCTCCCAGTTTGTGTTAGTCTTATGATTTTGTTAATTATTTTTATTATTTTTGTTATTGTTAAATTTATTTATTTTGAAAGAGAGAGAGAGACTGAGAGAGAGCGCAGGGGAGAGGCAATGAAAGAGGGAGAAGAGAAAGAATCCCAAGCAGGCTTTGCACTGTCAGCACAGAGCCTGATGCAGGGGTTGATCTTACAAAACGTGAGATCATGACCTGAGCAGAGATCAAGAGCTCGACACTTAACTGACTGAGCCACCTGGGTGCCCCTAATTTTATTGATTACTTTTAATGCAGAATTTTTTTATTCCTATGGTTTCTTTTTAAAAAAATTTTTTTAATGTTCTATTTATTTCTGAGAGAGAGAGGGGCAGCGTGAGCAGGGGAGGGTCAGAGAGAGAGGGAGACACAGAATCCGAAACAGTCTCCAGGCTCTGAGCTGTCAGCACAGAGCCCAACGTGGGGCTCAAACTCACGAACCACAGGATCATGACCTGAGCCAAAGTTGGACGCTTAACCGACTGAGCCATCCAGGCACCCCTATTCCTATGGCTTCTACATTTTGTCACACACAGTGTATTGGGTATCTATTGCTGCCTAACAAATTATTTCCAAACAGTGAGTGGCTTAAAGCAACAGCAATCACTGTATTATCATCGCTTATGGTTCTGGGCATTGGCTGGGCTCAGCTAGAATTTCTTATTTCAGGCTCTTTCATGTAGTCAGATGGTAGTTGGTTTGAAGTCATTCATATATGTCTGCTCATCAATGCTGGCTGTCAGCTGGCTCTCAGCGAGGCTGCTGGGCTGATTGTCTACACAGGATGTCTGCATGTGGCCTGGACTTCCTCCCAGCCTGGAGCCTGGGCTCCAAGCCCAGGCCATTCCATGAAATAGAAAGTGAAAGCTCTCAGCCTCTTAAGATCTGAGCCTGGAGATGCTGCATCACTTCTGCCATATTCTATTGGTCATGCAGTCAGAGTCTTTGCATATTGGGTTTAGGGTTTTGTTTGTTTTACTGTATCTCATGGTTTCTAGGTCTGATATCTTTATGATTTACTTTTTTACTGAAATTTTGATCCATATTTATTTTCAGATAGCTAGCAAGTTGTTCAACAATTTTGATTTTTTTTAGCGTTTTTATTTATTTTTGAGAGAGAGAGAGAGAGAGAGAGAGAATGGGAGAGGTGCAGAGGAGAGAGGAAGACACAGAATCCAAAGCAGGCTCCAGGTTCTCAGCTGTTAGCACAGAGCTTGATGTGGGGCTCAAACCCATGAAGAACGAGATCACGACCAGAGCCCAAGTCAGATGCTTAACCGACCATGCACCTTTGATATTTAACTCTAAGTACTGTGATTGCCCTCAAGCCTGAGGATGGTGGCAACCATGGCTGGGGCTGAGCAGGGCAGCCCCAGCCCCAGCCCAGGCATTGACCATTGCTCTCTGCTGCCCCCTCTCAGGGCCTGCACACCTACCAGCACCAAAACGCACAAACTCATAATGGAGATAGCAAGGTCTCTTGATCACTTGATCACTTGGTCACTTGATCTAGGTGCTCAACTGCCTACCCAGCTCAAAGCTTCTGAACACCCCACAGGGTACAGGAATCCTCACTTTGGGGGGGAGGGGAAGGGCAGGAAAGCCTGCTTCCTGGTCCCTGCCCCAAGACCCCTGAAAGCCTCTCCTTTCAGGAGCCCCGGGTCTCCATTTTCTCAGGAAAAGGCCTAATATCAGTCATGCACACCCTAGTAAAAGGAACCTGGTTCTCCTGTGGGTACCCACATCTCATTTGAGACTCTGTACCAGCTTCATTTGAAATGGAAATCTCACTGCAATGTCTTGAGTACATCATAAATCTTAGACAAGAACCTTTTCAACAAGACCATCGCTCCAAACATAGAAAAGGTGAGGGCAACTCAACTCCCCAAACCAGACACTGTGAAAACAGGGCCTTGAGTGGTATGTCCTCCTATGAGGCCTTGACAAGATACTGCCTCTCTCTGAGCCCTGATTTCTCATTTGAGGAGGATGCGCTGGAGCAGGGATTGGGAAATTCTGTCTGCAAAGAGCCCAAGTGTATATATTTTAGGCTTTGTGGGCCCTATGGTCTCTGCTGCCCTACTTGGCTCTGCCGTGATAGCCTGAACGCAGCCCCAGACAAAATACCTATGTATGGATATTGAAACTTGCATTACACATAATTTTCATGTGTCATAAAGTATTATTCTTTAGATTTTTTTAAAAAAATGGATTTATGTTAAGTAATCTCTACACATCACACGGGGCTTGAACTCAGGACCCTGAGATCAAGAGTTGCATGCTTTTCCGACTGAGCCAGCCAGGCATCCTTGGATTTTTTTTTTTTTTAACAAGACCTTTCTTGTATGGGAGTAGGTGGCCGAATCTGGCCCGTGGCTGCGGGTCACCCCTACAGCTCTGGACTGGAGCAGAGCTTCTCACTTTAACGTGTGCAGAAGTTACAGGACAGATTCTAATTCGGTGGAACTCAGGAGAGACCCGAGGGTGTGCATTTCCTATAAGCGCCCAACTAAGGCTGATGCTGTGGGTCCATGGAACACACTTTGAAGAGCAAGAGGCTAGGGGGACTTCCAGCTTGGCCTCTCTCTGAGATCCTAAGTGACACGCGCCTTCCAGATCCTGCTGTTCGGTGAAGAAAAGCTCAGTCAGAGGCCTGAACACAAGGAGGGCCCACCCAGCATGTTCTCTTGAGCCTTCACCTCTGGCCCCGGTTTCTCTTACTTTAGTTCCTTATTTTGTGTGTGTTTTTTTTCTCTTCCCTCCTGCCATTAGAACATAAGCTTCTTGAGAGCAAGGACCTACTTGCTTTGTTTGCCTCTGCGGTCCTGCAGTCTCCCACATGCCAGGTACTCAGAAAATATTCGTGGAGGAATGAATAAATGATGCACCCAGCACTCAGTGACCTCCCTTACTGCTCATCCCCTCAGGGACACTGTCATTTTGTCACCACCTAGTGGTCATTTTTGTGTACTGCGGGCTGGGGGAGAAAAATGCTCTGCATGTTTGATTCTGACCCAGGCGAAGGCAGAGGCTGCTGTGGGCAGGGAGTTGCCCCTTCTGGTGCCCATACTATCTGTGTTCTAGTCCGCTGACACAGGAGCAGAGCTTTCCTGGAAGAGATGGCATTTGAGCCGAACAAGAAAGGCAAAAGATTTGGGACGGTGGGAATGAGAGAGGGAGAAAAGGCACTCTTGGTAGAACCAATGCCATGAGCAAAGGCCTGGAGGCTGGAAAGCATGGGCGTAGGGCAGAAGGGAAGAGGAGCAGAAGCAGCTGACATGGGCAGTGGAAGATGAGGCCAGATGATGACATGGGAGGAGGGGAAGAGGCGCCAAGAAAAGGGAGCTTTTACTTAGTGAGTGTTCGGTCCATTGCTAGGCACTTCACACACATAAGTTCATTTAACCCCTGGAAAGACCAGTGAGGTAGATTTTAGGACCCCCCCCCCCCATTTTACAGATGAGGAAACTGAAGCATATATCAGGGAAGTGACTCGCCCGAGGGTAAGGGGCAGAATCGGATTTGAATTTAGATCATCCGATGATCTCCTCCCTGATGGGAGTGTCTTCCTCTGGCTTGTGATTGGAGGGGACATGTTGGTGGGCCATGTGCCAGAAACTGGAGGCTGGGGTTCAAGCCACCCAGAGATGTTTGCTCCTCTTCACTCTCTCAGGGCCTGACAGTACATGACCAAGAAGTCTCCCTCTGTTCATCTGCCTGGTTCTAGAACCCTGACCTGGGTGGTGGGATGCCTGGGTTCTAGCCTGGGCTCCCTTTACCTCTCTGGTTACAAAATGCAGTAGTTATAATGACTTATGAGAGGAGCTCAGAGATCTCTCACACACCCATTACAGAGATATGGAACCTGAGGCCCAGAGAGGGAAAAGAACTTCCCTGATGATGCACACCAAGCTGGGCTCAGTGTGGCTTTCATCCTGGCCCCTGCCAGGGCTCCCATCTGATTGCTAGAAACGGATGCTACCATCATCAGTCCTGAGCCCTGGCCACAGGGGGTAACTGAGGGTTCACTGGAGCCCCTCGGCCAGCCCAGGCCTTTGGGAAATGTGTTTGAATTTCATTTCCCAGGGAGGCATGTCCCCAGGGATAGGGTGAGTGTTTGAGCTACAGGCAGATTGCGGGGCCTCTTTGAGGAAGGAAGGGACGCTTAGCAGGGATTGCCTCACAGGCTTTCAGGACACCTCTGGGAGACTCACCGGGGCAGAGGGACGGATTGGGGGGTTACCCCGGTGTCCCAGCAGACCCAGACCACCTCTGGACTTTCAGCTCTGCCACAGCCCTGCATCTGGCTCAGGAAGCCACACTCCCTTTTCTCAGCAGCTTGGCCAGCTCTTCTGGATAGCAGGGGACCCTGGCTTGGGAGACTCGGGCGCCACCTCCACCCGGGACTGAGCCCAGCTCTGTCTGGCTTCACACTGTGGGATCTTCACCGCCACACAGGCCTGACAGTGGTCGCTGTTACTCTTCCTCAAAAACAAAACAAAACAAAGAAACCCACAAAAATAAGCAAACAAAACAAAAAACCCCTGAGACTCAGAGAAAAGGACTTGCCCAAGTTCACCGAGTTTGAACAGGGCCTCAAGCTCAGGAGATAGTGACACCAAAGCATTCGACCACAACACCCATGACTGCCCTGACCCAACCCGCCAGCCAGCCCCAGTGGCTCCTTCTGTCACTTCCTCAGCTATTGATCCATGCCTCTCTCGGAGCTTCTGCTTCTGCCCAGAGCCCCTCCCTGAGGCCCAGGATGTCGGCTGTAAGCCTCTGGTTTTGTGCAGTGCCCCCCACTACACGCACCACACTCTCCCCCCGACCCTCACCACTTACCTGTTTGTCTTCCCCGCGCCCCAGGAGCAAGGACCGAGTGGGGGTCAAGCCTTTTTGAGGCCCAGGGCCTTGCCCGGGAAGCGACTCAGTCAACATGTTCTCTGCGAGTGGACCCCTGTGAGGGCGGATACCACTCCCATTTTTCAAATGGGAAAACTGAATGTTAGCAGGGGACAGTGACCTGCCTGGGTCACTCGTGGTCTCCAGGCAGAGCAGTGATCTGCCCGGGCCTCTTGCTGTCCAAACTCACATTCCTTCCGCGGGATGACCTGAGCTTAACAAAATGCTCCCCCGACCCCCCTCTTCCCGCCACTCTTCCCCCCTCCTGCCCTGTGCCCCCTGGCTGCTGCGCCGCCCCAAGTCCTGCTCTGGGATCCGGGAGCTGGTGGCTGGGTGGCTGCCCTGCCTGCCAGAGGCCTGTCACCCAGAGTCTGGCCAAGCCAGCTGGTGTGCAGATACCAGGAGAGGAGTGTGCCTCAGTGGGAACAGAACAGGAAAGATTACCAAAGATTACTGTAGTCAATTTCTAGGGCTCCCTGTGGTGGTTATTTCTGCTGTTTTTTTTTTTTTTTACCAGAGCTGTTTCCTTAATCCTTCTCAGGGCATGGCTGGGACTTAGTAATGAGCTGTAACAGCAAGAGTATTTGGTTCTGGGAGCAGGGAAGGGTGGTTCATTCTTAAATGAGCTTTCTTGAAGGCCCCCTTTAAAGCGATGGAGCCACCGAGGCCCAGGGAAGCTGTGAGGTTGGGGGTGGCACCATTCCATGTGCAGCGGGACAATGGGTACAGCAGGGTGGGGCCAAGGAGAGGGGCCACCTCCCAGGAGCCTGGGCTGTCCATCAGGCACCTCGGGACCTCTGGGCTGGGCTGTCCCCACTGGGAAGGCTCCCTGCAGGCGGAGAGGTTGTGTGGGACCTGGCCAGCATCCAGCATCAGCATCTGTCTAGTGTGTAGGGAAGCAGCTGCTGAGGGGATGGTCTGAGAAAAGGAAACAGCAGGAGTAAAAGCATGGGGGCTTTTTCAGTCAGTTCCCCAGAAGCAGGCTCTTAGCCGAGGATCGAGGATCAGATCATATGCAAGTGATTTATCCAGGAAGTGTTCCCAGAATGAGCCTGGAAAGGAGGGGGGCACAGGAGAGGGGAGGAGAGGAAGGCAAATGGTGCCATTTCTGGCCTACTCCTGGGGAGGGCTTGGGCTGGTGGTTTGTCTCTGGAGTGTAAGTTATATCTCAGGGTCATTGAAACCTCAGAAAAGGGGACTGGGCTTCTATTCCCTGCACGCCATCAGTCAGCACCATCCAAGGAGATCTGGGCTGAGTATAGCTTCCTGGAGGAGGTGGTGGCCTGGCCTGGCTCTGTGATGTGGAGCAGGATGGGCAGGTTGTGCTGAGGGAAAGGATTTGAGTGGGGCTTGAGGGAGCAGGGCCTCAGGCACACGGCTGGAAAGCCAAGGTTGCCGTGTTTTACCTGGATGAGCACCAAGGTCCCATCCCTGATTTAAGACAGGCCAAGGAGATTTAAAAAAAGAAAAGTGGGCACCTGGGTGGCTCAGTCGGTTAAGCAGCCGACTTCAGCTCAGGTCATGATCTCACGGTTCATGGGTTCGAGCCCCGCATTGGGCTCTGGGCCGACAGCTTTGGGCTGGAGCCTGAAGCTGCTTCAGATTCTGTGTCTCCCTCTCTCTCTGCTCCTCCCCTGCTCTCAATCTGTCTCTCTCTCGAAAATAAACAAACACTAAAAAAAAAAAAAAAAAAATGACAGGCCAAGGAGGAGCATGGAGCTCGGAGGGATGAGTCAGGCTGTGTGTGAAGTTCACTCAACTATTTCAGCAAAAGTCCCATAAACCACATCTGGAAATCCCTCTCATCTGCTGCTGTTTGGGCCGAAAACCCTGATCTGGGACGAGAAGGGAGAGATAGCTCAGGAGAAGTAGAATGCTCATCTTCAGCTAAAACTGCTCAGGAATGAGTTCCTGGCCTGACTTGGGCCCCAACAGGCTGCAGGCTACACCCCGAGAGGAGCCCAGGGCCTGGATGCGCTGGGCATCAGATTGGCACCCAAAGGGCAGAACCATGATTGACTATGGACAGCCTGGGGAGGTGGATGTGTATTAGTGGCAACTCCTACCCTTTTACTTGACCCCCATTCCCTTCCCACTCTGCCTCTCCCAAGGCCCTACCTGGACCTCCTGGCCTCCAGCCTCCCCTCCTCCAATCAGATTTCTTGGCGTTGCCAGAGGGTCTCCTCTGGAAAGCAAATCTGGTTCTGTCCCTTCTCTGCCCGCCACCTTCCATGGCTCCCCATTGCCTTCAGGAGAAAGAACAAAGCTCTGGTGTTCTCTTGTGTCCTCCCTGGAGATGAAGATGCTTAACTCTCAGGGGCTGAAAGCAGGGACCTGTGGCCAGAAATCAGGAGTTCCGGCAGCTCCCAGCCCTCAGGCAGCAGCCCAGCTGTCTGGGGAGCAGGGAGGAGCTATCCCAGCGCCTCCCTCTCCGCCTCCTTCTCTGCTCTGCCTCTGTAATTAATTTATGGAAAGCGTCTAAACTGGAAGTCACCCCAGTCCTGCAAATCTTGTCTAATCCTCTGCCTCCATGGAGGGAGGGAGCAGCGCCCTGGGGGTGGAGTTTTTCTTCCAGTGATTATGTTTAGTTTTAATGAGGGGGGGCGCAAAATGAAGCATTTAAAGTCTTATTTCTGCAATCACCTGTGGAACGAGGAGACTCCTTGGTGGTAGGCGGTGAGGCCACAGGGGAATTTGTGGCCCCAGGAGAGGCTTGGGGGGCAGACCCTGGCTCATCAAACTCTGGGTCTACCTTTATGCCCACCTAGGATCCCCTCCACTGCATCCATCCTGGTCCAAGTGCCATCATCTCTGTGGTGGCCTCCTGACCACCTGGCCCTGCCCGGGGCCTCTTACAGGCAGCAGGAGCCTGGTGGCATTCCTCTGAGCAGCCGCCCAGGACTCTCATGTCCCTGGGGGTCACAACCGGGGCTCTACCCCGGCCCACACAGCCCACACGATTGCCTCTACCTGTACCCCCTCTCTTCTCCCACTTCCCTGGGATCCTCGATGCCTATACTCTGTCGAGGGGACTCCAGCTCGAGCTGGAATCCTGCCTGGAACTCTCTTCCCCATAACCCAAAGTCTTCACCCTCGCTTCCTGCACACCCCACTGTCAAGTCAGCCCTTTGCAGATTCCCTGGCTGCACTCCCCCAACCATTCCCTGTGCCCCTCATCCTGCTTTATTTATCCCCTTCGCACTCATCCCCAATCTGATATATCATTATTTTTTGATTATTGTTCAGTTTCCTTCTATTCTCCACCAGCATGTAAGCCCTCAGAGAAGGGGATTTGTTTGTTCACTGACATATCTCTAGTACCAAGAGCAATGCCTGCACATACCAGATGCAAGATACATATTTATCAAATGAGTGAGTGAAGTGCATCTGTCACTAGACAGAGAGGGTGGGCAGAGTTCCCCCAAGATGTGCTGGGGGCGTCCCCTCTGGGCGCGTGGAGTCCCCCTAGTCTCCTGTCCAGGTTCTCAATAGAAGTTCTGGCCGCAGACAGCAGCTCTGATCACTCGACAGAACTGAGTTTCCTTTGTGCAAACACTAGCTCTTCCACACCCTCCCAGAAGCCCGCCTGCCCAACCCTCGGGGAAAGCTAGCCCTCTCCCCTCCTCATCTGACACTTTTCCCTGCCTGTCGGTTTTGGGTGTCAGTGTCAGGCTGACCTCTCCAGGGTGCGCAAGAGTCATAGCCAGAGAACACCCAGAGCGACTTTTGTGGAGCCTCAGTCACACCCTTAGCCCCAGGCAAGCCTCACAACAACCCGCTGAGCCAGTCATTATTATCCCCATTTTACAGATGAGGAAACTGCGGTCAGAGGCCGCAGAAGTGACTTACCCAAGCCCCATGCTGGTGTCACAAGGCAGAGTGCAGCGGATTCGTCGGCCCCAAGGCCAGCACCATCAGCCTTCAGTCCATGTTCAAATACTGTTTGGAGAATGAAGAAAAGGGCAAATTTGAATTTTGAGCTCCTGAGTGAGCAATGGAGACCCTGTAAGCACAGCACATGCTAGCCTGTTGCTGGCTGCTAGGGGTGGCCTGTCCATGCTCAGCTGAGCCCGGAGATCGCGACTCCCCTCATGCTCCATTTGGAGGAAGAAAAGGCAGTACGTGTCCTACCAGGGTCCAGGGGACCCAGCTTTGGGATGTGAAGAACCTGAATGACAGCCCTCCACTTCCCCCTGGGTGGAGACAAGGTCCAGAGGATTGAATAATAAGCTAGAGGTGGGGACAGAGCTGGGAGCAGGGCTCTTGCCGCTTGACATCAGTCCTATTCTTGTTCTCAGTCTTCCCGCTACAACCATAATGCCTGTATCCCCAGGAACTGTGCCTTTGTTTCCTCATCTGTAAAGTGGGGAAATTGTACCAATCTAAGAGAATCAAAGGTTAAATGAGATAACACAAGAAAGTGCTTGGCAGAGAGCAAATTCTTAGTAAGTGGAGCAGATGACTATTAGCAGGTTCCAGGAGGGGCGCATACATTACACTGCCACTTCCTTCCCTGCCTTAGGAAGGGGTCTCACAGGGGATCTGCAGATTTAGTAGTTAGAAGAACACTTATTTGTTTAATGGAAAAAAACAATTAAAATAAGAGTGCCTAAGTGGTGGAGATGATGTGGCAAAACTAGCACAGTGTGGGAGCATTTTGTAAGCATCTTAATTTAATTTTAAAGGAAGAGAGGGGCGCCTGGGTGGCTTAGTCGGTTAAGCGTCCGACTTTCGCTTAGGTCATGATCTCGCGGTTCGTGAGTTCGAGCCCCGCGTCGGGCTCTGTGCTGACTGCCGGCTCAGAGCCTGGAGCCTGTTTCAATCTGTGACTCCCTCTCTCTCTGACCCTCCCCTGCTCATGCTGTCTCTCTCTCTCTTAGAAATAAATAAAACATTAAAAAAAAATTTAAAGAAAAAGAGAGCACAGGTGAGGAGGGAGAGAGAGGGAGGGAGAGAGAGAATCCCAAGCAGGCTCCACAGGCAGGGCAGAACCTGACTTGGGGCTTAATCTCACAACAGTGAGATCCTGACCGGAGCTGAAATCAAGAATTGGATGCTTAACCAACTGAACCACCCAGGCACCCCATGCAAGCATTTTAAATGTGCAAGGCAAATACTTTATGGAATGTTAACTATAAAATAAAGGCTCATTTTGTCTGAATTCTCCCACCTTTCAAAATGTATGTCAAGAAATAAATAATTTTGAAGCTATCCAGCTAAGTGAGTTGTCAACTGGATTCACAATAATATTGCCAAGTGGGGCATTTTTTAACCTGGCAAACAAATATAAATGTCTCCTCTCATCTTTTGTCAGGATAAGCCTTGAATTTGGTGCATTTGTTGTTGTTGTTTTCCAATGAAAGGGAAACTTTCCTGAGGCTCCAGGGCCTTGAGGTTCATGCAGGAGGCCACCTTGCCGGCAAAGGAAGAGCTGATGGAGGGCCCTTAGTTTAAGACCTTCTTCTGGGGGATGGGGCTCGGCAGGTTGTTGGTGTGGCTGCACTTCTTGAGGCAGTAGACAGCGCGGGGGTGCAGGTGAGCATAATGCCTGCAGCAGATCATCTTGTCGCAATTGTATTTCTCAGTCAGCTGGTGGAGACGATGGGGCAGAAGGAGATGCTGGTGAAGATGGAGATAATGGTGAAGATGGAGCTGCTGGGGACGATAGAGATGATGGTGAAGATGGAGAAGATGGAGGATGGAGATGATGGGAAGATGGAGATGCTGGTGAAGACTGAGCTGCTGGGGAAGATGGAGATGATGATAAAGGGCTTGATGATGGTGGAGATGTAGATGCTGGTGAAGATGGAGAAGATGGTGAAGATGGAGATGATGGGAAGAGAGAGATGATGGTGAAGATGGAGCTGCTGGGGAGGATGGAGATGATGGGGAAGATGGAGATAATGGTGAAGACGGACATGATGGTGGAGATGGAGATGATGCCACGCCACAGGTGCACCAAGTGCAGGGTGGACTCTTTCTGGGTATTAGAATCTGACAGCACGGCCATCTTCCAGTTGTTCACCCACAAACATAGATGCTGCTGGTCAGGCGGGATGCCCTCCTTGTCTTGAATTTTGGCTTTGAATTCTTGATGGTGTCCATGGTCTCAGCCTTGAGTGGGATGGCCTTGCCTGTCAGGGTCTCCACAGAGATCTGCATCTCTGCATCTGCCACAAGGCAGCTGCCACCAAACTGCTCTGCCACTTCATACAAACTTGGTGCATTCTGAATGACACTGTAGCAGGAGCAGACCCTTCTTGGCATAAGATGTAGTGATTCAATACACACCTACCTGTCACCAGGGCCAACCATTTGGGGAACAGCTCTTTGACAAAACACACCAAGAACTGTAAGGACCAGTTACGTACATTGACTAGTTATTTATCCTAATAAAATAATTTTTAAAAAGCAAAGGAGAATTTAAACACTTAAGGATGCTACTCACAGGGTTGTTTATAGTTCAGGGAAAGGTAAACACACTCAGAACAGTTGGGGATGATTTACTAAATATACTTGAGTCCTTCATGATCCTTCAGCCAATAAAAATGAGCATTTTGAAGACTATGTAAACAACAGGATGATGTTATGTTCAGAGGTTTCATATCGAAGGAGAAAATGGGAAACTGCACAGAGATTCTGGTCTCTAACTGTCAGGGCAGTTTTCTTTTCTCGATTTTTGATCCTTACAACAGCCGAGGGAGACAAAACTTCTCCCATTATCCAGGGGAGGAAACGAGACTGAGCAGAGAGAAATTATGGGGACGCAGATTCTGAGCTGGGAAAACTCATGGGTCTCCTAAAGCAGAAGCCAGTGCTATCTCAGAGGGGCATCCCTGACAGGGACATGGCGCAGCAAGCCTCCAGCCTCGGGGGTGAGGAAGCAAAGCCCCCTTTGCTGAAGTAGTCCCCAGCTCCCACGTGAGGACAGTGCAAGACCACAACCCTTTCTCACCCACCCTTCACCATCTCATGCAGGGGAGGTGGTGCTGGGCGGCCCCTTCCTCTCTCTCTCTCAGGCTGGGGTTTCCCCCGAGGCAGATCTGGAAGACCCCCAGCCCAAGCCCCACCTTGCTCTGAGCTGTCTTGTAGGAAGCCCCTTCTACATACTTGACCCATGAGATCATGTGGGAAAACCCTTAGAAACTCTAATACCCACTGCAGGTGTTTGTTGTTCCTATTACTAAAAAAAAGATGTAATGTGAAATTTTTCCATCATGCAAAAATCATTGCTCATCATATAACAAACACTCCCATTTCCATCGCCCAGCTTAGAAGCTAAAACCTCCCAGGGACACTCGAAGTTTCCTTGCACCCCTTCCTGATCCAGTGCCCCACCCCCAACCAGAACTGCGTGTTTATCTACAACTATTAAGTCGTATTTTTTTTGGATGCTTTTAAACTTTCAATATGTGGTTTCCTACCATCTAGTATTCATTCAACAAGTTTACTTTAACAAATATTTATTGAGTGCCTTCTGTGTGTTAGGTACCATTCGAAGCCCTGGGAATGTTAGTGAACAAAACAGACAAGATCACTGTTCTCATGGTGTGGACATTCCCGTGGGGGGACACTAAACAGTAGGCAAAATTTAGAATTACAGATAAATTCTATAATGTCATAATAAGTGGTGCAAAGGAGAAAAATAAAGTCAGAGAGGTGGAATGTTGCCATCTTAAGCAGAGTCATATCCTTCTATATCTTGTTTATGTACTCAGTATTATATTTCTCATTTTTATAATGTGGTAATTTCATTTATTGTTAGTAAACATTTAAGATTTCTTTTTCTGTCATTATAAACATTATTGGCATAAGCATTCCTGTAAATGTCTCTTTGTGTGCACTCGGAAGACTTTCTGGAGCATGTACCGGGCATAGAACTCAGGTACTTTGTATAGAATTGCTGAATCAGAGACCTTCGACTTAACTTAGCTAGATGGTACCATCGGTTCCCCAAGGTGGTCATGCCCGTGAGTCTCACCAGTGATGTGTGGGTGTCCTGGTTACTCTACTATTTGGTGGTGTCAGATTTTTAAAACTACTTGATCATCTGGTAGGTATAAAATGCTGTATTTTTGTTTAAATCTAAATTTCTCAGATAACTACGAAGGCTGAACATATTTTCATAAGTTTACTACCATTTGTGTTTCTCTCTAATGATGAGGAATTTCACTGACTTTTGCCTCCTGATTTTATATCTAGTGATGTTGCTAGCTAGTAATTGGTCTGTAGATTCCTTGGGGCTTTCTAGATAGACAGTCATATCCTTTACAAAGAATGAGTTAACCTCACCATTGATTTATTTTTTAAATTTTATTAATTTATTTAAAAACTTCTGCCATTAAATATATTAATTTATTTGAGAAAATAAATTCAAAAGTACAAGGTTGAATAAAAAAGTAGCAGTGAGCATCTTTATCTTTTCCTGATTTTAAAGGAAATGTTTCAGGGAACCTGGCTGGCTCAGTCAGTAGAGCATGTGACTCTTGATTTCAGGACTGTGGGTTCAAGCCCCATGCTGGGTGTAGAGATTATTTAGAAATAAAATATTAAGAGGCATCTAGGTGGCTCCGTTGGTTAAGCATCCAACTTCAGCTTAGGTCATGATCTCATGGTTCATGGGTTCAAGCCCCACATTGGGCTCTGTGCTGACAGCTCAGAGCCTGGAACCTGCTTGGGATTCTGCGTCTCCCTTTCTCTCTGTCCCTCCCCCACTTGTACACGATCTCTTTCTGCCACTCAAAAATAAATGTTAAAAAATTTTAAAAAATAAAATATTTAAAAAGGAAATGTTTCTATTGTTTACATATCAAGTAATATTTCCTTGACTTTTTTTTTTAGGTTAAGGACATTTCCTTCTATTTTCAATCTGCTTAGAGGCTTATCATCAGTCAGTACTGGCATGCCTTGTTTCATTGCTCTATTACAATTCACAGCTTTATTGCAGTTCACAGATACTGTGTTTCTTAGAAATTGAAGGTTTGTCCCAACGCTGTGTCAAGCAAGTCTACTGGCACCATCTTTCAACAGCATTTGCTCACTTTGTGTCGCTGTGTCACATTTTGGTAATTCTTGCAATATTTCCAACTTTTCCATTACTATTTTATTTGCTACAGTGATCTGTGATCAGTGATTATGACTTATTGAAAGCTCAGGTGATGGTTAGCATTTTTAGGAATAAAGTATTTTTATTTTATTAAAACAATTTTTAAATGTTTATATTTGTGAGAAAGAGAGACAGTTTGCAAGTGGGGAGGGGCAGACAGAGATGGAGACAGAATCTGAAGCAGGCTCCAGGCTTCGAGGCATCAGCACAAAGCCTGACATGGAGCTTGAACCCATGAACTGTGAGATCATGACCTGAGCTGAAATCAGACACCTAAATGACTGAGCCACCGAGATACTTTAGTAATAAAGTATTTTCAAAATTAAGTTATATACTTTGTTTCTTTAGACGTAACACTATTACATACTTAATAGACTACACTGTAGTGTAAACACAACTTTTATATGCACCGAGAAACCAAAGAATTGATTAGACTAATTTTATTGCAGTATTCTTTATTGTGGCGGTCTGGAACCGAACACACAATATCTCCCAAGTATACCTGTATATACTTTCATCAAATGCCTTCTGCATCTACTTAGATGATCATATGGTTTTTCTTCTTTAAGCTATTAACGTGATAGATTACCTTTATAGATGTTCTAAAATTAACCTTAAAAATTTTTTTTTTTAATTTCTGAGAGAGAGAGAGAGACAGCGTGAGCAGGGGAGGGTCAGACAGAAAGGGAGACACAGATTCCCAAGTAGGCTCCAGGCTCTGAGCTAGCTGTCAGCACAGCTGACATGGGGCCCGAACTCAGGAATCGTGAGATCATGACCTGAGCCGAAGTTGGATGCTTAACCAACTGAGCCACCCAGGTGCCCCTAAAGTTAACCTATTTTTGTAGCCCTGGAATAAATTCAACTCAGTTATGGTATGTTATCTTTTTTATACACAGTTGGATTATTTTAATAATATGTTATTTAGAATTATTACATCTACATTCATAAGTTAAATTGGCCTGTAATTTTCCTTTCTTATGCTTTAGTTGTCTAATTTTGGAATTAAGATTATACTGACCTCAAAGAATCAATTTGGGAGTATTCCTTATTTTTCTATTCTCTGAAAAAATTCACATATGATTGAGATTATCTATTCCTTGAAGTGTTGGTAGAATTCATCTATGAAACCATCTGGGCCTTGAGTTTTCTTTGTGGGGAAGTTTTCAACTACCTCTTCAATTTTTTTCATAGTTCTAGGATTATTAAGAATACTGCTTTTCCAATTTTGGTAGCAATTTATGTCTACTAAGATTTCAAATTTGTTGGCATAAAGTGGTTGATAGCATTCTTTTATCCTTTTTATTTTAATTATTATCTTGAGAATATAGCTACATGAAAAGACAAAATCTTCAGATATTTGTCTGTCTTTACCTTATCTTTTAAACCTCCTCTTTAACTATACTTATATTATTCTTTTCATTTATGATGTTACTTATTGTTTCTTTTCCTTGATCAGTCTTTTCCAAGATGTGTCTATTTGCTCTATTCAGAGAATCAACTCTTGCCTTTGTAGGTCTCCATTGCATTTTTGGGGTTTTATTTTCTTGATTCTGCTGTTTTTTTTAGCATCTCCTTGCTTATATAGTTTTTGGGGAAACTTCTTAGATTGGACACTTAGGTCATTAATTTGCTCTGAAGGTATTTGCCTCTGGCTGAACTTGGCAAACAACAGCTGGTTTTGAGGGGATTGTGTCTGGGGGGACCCTCCACCCGAAAGAGGACTTCAAAGGCCTACCCTTGGTAAAATTTTCCTTCTTACCGAAACTATTGTAAAATGATCTAAAAAGGAAAAAGCCCATAAAGAGGAGAACAGTGGAGGGACCATCAGCCACAGCACTTCAGAAGTTGGAAAGTAGATGCATTTAACAGGCCCAAGAAACCAAATCCCCAACTTGAAAAAGAAGCTGATTTATATACATACCACAGAGGAGGAAGTGGCCTGGGACCCAGGCATTAGGTTGTCTCGGAGCTGGGGACTGAGGTTCATAGGGGGTGAGGGGACAGAGGAAAGATCCTACATGTTTGCAGAGAACAAGCAGATTTTAGGCAAAGGATTATGGCTCAAAATGGCATTGGATTTTTCAAACAGCATCAGTGGAAGCCAGAACACGATGGAGTAGTAATATGTTCAACATTTTAAAATAAAGAGTGTGTGGTTAAATTGGTGATAAATATTAGCAAACTAAGTCAATGACAAGAACAAGTTAATTATGAACTCCAGGGGGGAAAACATAGTATCTCATACAGCTCGTTAAGCAACAATAGATTCAGTCATACTAAGGCAAATAACTAATATTGATCTGATCAGTTACAAATCACTGTATTGGGAGGCTGATGATGGACGCTGGAAGAGCTATGTGCCTGTTTTGTGGGGAGTGTGTGTGTGCAAGGACAGGGGGTTGGAGAGAGACCAAAATCCTCTCTTTCCATGATGAGAAATCATCCTGTAATGCCAAAACCTGAAAAATCAGGGAGTAGCAAACAAATATTATTTAGAGAAAATACCGGAAATAACAAAAGGACTGAAAGCAGCATCTTTGGGACCGGGAAAGAGATGGGGGGGGGGGCGGGGGGGCAGGTAGTGTGGGGGAGGGGCTGCAAGGAATTGCTTATTTTCATAATAAGCCATGTAGAATTTTTCAACTTTTAAAATCTGTGCATGTATAAACTTTCATAAAAACGAACTTTAAAAAACCCCCGTGATTAGCAGCCTCATATGTAGATCTTTAAGGTATCTTCAGTCCCCCTTCCCCCCAGGATAGATTCCAGAAGTGGCCCAGCTGGGCCAGCAGGCATCATGGATTTAAGATCTCAGCCCCAGCACTGAACAGTGCACCTGTCTCATCCCTTTCAGATGTGGAATGCTCTCTATTTCCAGACCTTGCAAACACCATTATCAATTTTCAGATCTTTGCCCTTTTGGTGGTTAAAAAAAAAAGGCATCATACTGGAATTTTCATTTGCATTTCTTTGACTACCGAATAGTTTTATATTTAGCCATTTTTTAGTTCTTCTTTAATTTCCTGTTACAGTTCTTTGTCCGTTTTTATCTTGGAGTGTTCATCTTTTTCACTATTGATTTGTAAGGGCTCTTAAAATAGTAAGCCTACTAATTCTTTATCACACATATTACAAATATCCCTCCCCACCCCTCTGTAGGTCCTTCTGCTTTTAATTTTCTTTTTGATGTGAGGGAGTTTTCATTTTTATATAATTGACCCTATCTTTTTGACACCTTTGAGATCACGGCTGAAAAGTCCTTGCTCATCCATGGGCTATCACAAGTACAGCTTTTCTTATAATTTCATCTAGTATATATACACAATATTTCATTACCTCTAAGTTTTTCACATTTTAAATCCTGAAATTGGGATGCCTTTGTAATCACAGGTGCTCAGGTGGCAGTCACACAATAGAATGTGCAGAAAGTGTCCATGACTTGTAAAAAAAAAAGTCCTGGAGGGGCACCTGGGTGGCTCAGTTGGTTAAGCATCCGACTCTTCATTTCGGCTTCCATCATGATCCCATGGTTCTTGGGATCAAGCCCCATGTCAGGCTCTGTGCCGACAGTGTGGGGTGCCTGCTTGGGATTCTCTCTCTCTCTGTCCCTCCCCGACTCGCTTGTTGTTCTCCCTCTCTTGCAAAATTAAATAAACATTAAAAAACATAAGACAAGAGTGCAGCACTCTTAGCTGTATTTATCACCTGTTTTCCTTTTTCTCCTGGGCAGAGAAGTAAACTGCAGCTCTCAGGCCCTCTTGCAGTTAGGTGTGGCCTGTGGCTGAGTTCTGACCGTTGGATTATGGATGAGTATGATATATTGGGCTTCCCTGCTGGACCCATACGACTTCCTATAGTATTCTTTCCTCTCTCCAAATTCTTTGGTTTGCTGGTAGAGGCTGCAGCAGGGGTGCTAGGCAATGGCAGAGCCAGAAGAAGGCAGAGAGAGTTTCGGTCCCCAAGAGGCAACATGGAAGGTGCCTGCTGACCAGGAATCCTCAGCGCTCTTTGTGTGAATTAGTATAAACTGTTACTGTGTTAAACCCTTCATATTTGGGTTTCTGTTATAGCAGCTAGCATTACTGATACCTACAACCCTTGTCTTAATTCCAACTTAAATCTGAATCCCCTTAGACTAGAGCTTAGTGTTTATCATGGAGTATGAGTATGATGTTGATTCTTGATTTTAGATAAATGTACTTTATCTTGTGTTTTTTTTTTCAATCAAAAAAAGTTTGGAGTTATTCTAAGTGTGTAAAATTAATTGGAAAACTTTTAGTTTTTATCTGAACTCTGGAAAGGTTAACTAGCATAGGCATTAACTGTTATGTGAAACTTTGACAAGATTCATCCTGAGAACTGCTTGCATCTTTTTGCAAGAGAAGTGCTTTAACAAGCTTTACTTTCATTTCTTTCTCAAATTATTTAACTTAAAAATTTTTTAATGTTTTATTTATTTCTGAGAGAGACAGACAGACAGACAGAGACAGAGCCAGCATGAGCAGGGGAGGGTCAGAGAGAGAGGGAGACACAGAATTTGAAGCAAGCTGTCAGCACAGAGCCCGACATGGCGCTTGAACCCATGAACCGTGAGATTATGACTTGAGCCAAAGTCGGATGCTTAACCGACTGAGCCACCCAGGCACCCCTCAAATTATTTTTAAAAACCTTATTGTATATTAAAAAATTCTTTTTTTTTAATTTTAGAAAGAGAGCACAAGTGGGGGGAAGGGCAGAGAGAGAAAATCTTTTTTTAAATAATTTTTAAATGTTTATTTATTTAAAAAATTTTTTAATGTTTTTATCTATTTCTTTTTTAAAAATTTTTTAAATGTTTTATTTAAAGAGAGAGAGAGAGACAGTGTGAGCAGGGGAGGGTCAGAGAGAGAGGGAGTGACAGACTCTGAAACAGGCTCCAGGCTCTGAGCTGGCAGTCAGCACAGAGCCCGACGCCGGGCTTGAGCTTGAACCCATGAACCGCGAGATCATGACCTAAGTGAAAGTCGGATGCTTAACCGACTAAGCCACCCAGGCGCTCCTGTTTTTATGTAATTCTGAGAGAGAGAGACAGACAGCATGAGCAGGGGAGGGTCAGAGGGAGAGGGAGACACAGAATCTGAAACAGACTCCGAGCTAGCCATCAGCACAGAGCCCGAACCGTGAGATCATGACCTAAGCTGAAGTCGGATGCTTAACCGACTGAGCCACCCAGGTGCCCCTAATGTTTATTTATTTTTGAGAGAGAGAAAGTGCGAGCTGGGGAATGGCAGAGAGACAGGGAGACAGAGGTTCTGAAGCAGGCTCTGCACCATCAGTGCAGAGCCCGATACAGAGCTCGAACCCACTAATCGTGATATCCTGACCTGACCTGAAGTTGGACACTCAACTGATTGAAGCACCTGGGTGCCCCAAGAATCTTTTTTCTTTTCTTTTTTTTTAAAGTTTATTTATTTTGAGGGCGAGAGAAAATGCACATTGTGAAAGTGGGGGTGGGGCAGAGAGAGAGAGAGAGAGAGAGAGAGAGAGAATCTCAAGAAAGCTCTGCACTGACAGTGCAGGACTTGATCTCATGAATGGTGAGATCATGACCTGAGCAGATATCAAAAACTAGATGCTCAACCGACTGAGCCACCCAGGTGCTCCAAGACTTTATTATTCTTTTTTGAACAGTTTTAAAAGAAAATTGAGAAGAGGTAGAAAGTTCTCATATACCTTTTCCCATCCACATACAAACTTCCCCCATTATCTACATGACTCACCAGTATGGTAACTTTCAACTAAGGATAAGCCTATGATGACACGTTATTACCCAAAGTCCACAGCTTACATTAGGGTTCACTCTTGGTGGTGCACATTCTGTGCATTTGGACAAATGTATAATGACATGTATCTACCATTGGAGCATCATACAGAGTCTCTTCATTGCCTTAAAAGTCCTCTGTGCTCTGCCTATTCATCCCTCCCTACCCCTCCGCGCCCACAACCACTCATCTTTCTATTGCCTCCAGAGTTCTGCCTTTACCAGAATGTCATACTGTTGGAATCATACACTATGTAGCTTTTTTGGATCGGCTTCTTTCACTTAGTGATATGCATTAAAGTTTCCTCCATGTCTTTTCGTGTCTTGATAGCTCATTTCTTCTGAGTGCCGGACACCATACCATTGTCTACATGCACCACAGTTGCCTTATCCATTCACCTACTCAAGGACGTCGGTCTGGGTCACTCTCCAGTTTGGGCAATTCTGAATAAAGCTGCTGTAAACATCGGAGTGCAGCTTTCTGTGTGGACATAAGCTTTCAACTCCTTTGGGTAAAACCAAGGAGCTCGAATGCATGACTGTACGGTAAGGGTATGTTTAGTTCTGTGAGAAACCGCCAAACTGTCTTCCAAAGGGGCTGCACCATTTTCCACCCCCACCAGCAGTGTATGAGGCTTCCTGTTGCCCCACATCCTCGCCAACACTTGTGGTTGTCAGTGTTCCAGATTTTAATAGGTGTGTGGTGGTATCTCACTGTTGTTTTAATTTGCATTTCTCTGATGACGTATATGTGGAGGCTCTTTCCATATGATTGTTTGCCACCTGTCTATATTTGGCGAAGTGTCTGTTAAGGTCTTTGGGCTATTTTTTAATTGGACCTTTTTTTTCTTATTGTTGAGCTTAAAGATGTTAAAGAGTTTTTTGTGTATTTTGGATATAAGTCCTTTATCAGATGTGTCTTTTGCAAATCGTTTCTCCCAGTCAGTGGCTGGTCCTCTAGTCTCTTGATATCATCTTCCCTAAAGCAGAAGTTTTTAATTTTAATGAAGTCCAGCTTGTCAATTCTTTCCTTCATGGATTGTGTTTTTGGTGTTGTATCTAAAAAATATCACAATATCCAAGGTCATCTGAGTTTCCTCTTCCAATTAATTATTTTTCCCTTAGTAGTAAAATATAAATAACAGAAAGTCATATATAATTCTACTTCCCAGGGATGAATATTGATAGAATTTGGTGTATATCCTTTCAAAAATGCACTCTCATTCACAATTTATTTGCATAAATGGGGCCATTCCTCCACATATACCAATTTGCAATCTGTTTTTGATACTTAATAATATATCATACGTATTTTCCATAATAATGTATTTATTTAATTTTTATATATTTATTTTTCAGGTTCCAAAAGTAACATGTGTTCATTACATAGTTCAAATATTATAGAAATATACAATGCAGAAAGTGGAAGTTTTCCAATTTCTTCAATGCATCTTTATGCTTTCTCCCTCTTTTTGAGTTAATCTTGTAAATATCTATTTTCATAGAAAATTATCCATTTTGTAAACCTTTCAAATCTATTATGTAATCTCAAGACCTATTCACTTAGTATTAAAAATAAATCCCCATCATATTTAAGATCTATCACCTTTCTTTGTGTCCATCTGAGGAATTCTCCACACAGTTCATCTTCTCCACCTTCCCACAGCAACCTCTTCTTCAAGTTCCTGCTAAAATGCGTCCTTTAAGTTCCTTGGACAGGCTCAGTCTCCCCCACGCCTGCCCTTTCTACAGCATGAAGTTTGCATTTCTCACTAATGTTCCTCAACACGAGGAGAGGCAGCTGGAGGGAGTGGAAAGAATGTGGCCAGAGCTGGGCTTGACTGTGAGCCTTGCCACTTTCTAGCTGGGGACCTTAGACCCTTTTTTTACCTGAGTATCAGTGATCTCATCTGTAAAATGGGCCAACGATCATAGCTACACCCCAAGGTTAAGGTGAATATTAAATGGCACCCTGCATGACAGTCCCTGGTGCTCGTTATTCTGTGTGATGTATGAATGTAGCCTTTGCCAGTTCCCAAGGGCAGGGTCTCAGTAGCCCCAGCAAACACTGACGTAAAGTCCACAAAGGAAGCCTTGAGAGGCCATGTACACAACCTGACAGGTGAGTGCAAACCACCCCACAATTGATTTTCCCTTCTGTTGGACAAGCCCTATGGCACCTGGTGGGCCCAGGAAATGGAGTGAGGACTGGTTTCTCAAATAAATGTTCATGGGCCACCTGGCTTGGCTGCCAGCCTGAAGAGTGGAAGAAGGCCAAAGAGGTGGTCAGTAAAAATTCCTTCTGCTCGATAAATTAAAAACAGATTTACCATATGATCCAACAATCCCACTTCTTGAGTATATACTCCAAAGAGTTGAATGCAGGGACTTCAAGAGGTATTTCTATTTATAGCAACTTAATTCACAATAGCCAAAATATAGACTTAACCCAAGTGTTCTTCAATGGCTGAATGGATAAACTAAGTGTGGTATATATACACAGTGGAATATTGTTCCACCTTAACAAGGAAGGAAATTCTGACACATGCTATAACATGGAAGGACCTTGAGAACATGTTAAGTGAAATCAAACAGTCATAAAAAGACAAATACTATATGATTTCAGTTATATGAAGTCCCTCGAGTAGCTAAATTCATAAACACAGAAAACAGAATGGCAGCTGCCAGGGCTGTGGGAGGAGGGTTATGAGAGAATTATTATTTAATGGGGACAGAGTTTCAATTTTGCAAGATAGAAAGAGTTCTAGAGATGGATGGTGGTGATGGTCGTACAACACTATGAAAGTACTTAACGTCCCTGAAGTATACAGCTAAAAATAGTCCAGATGGTAAATTTTCTGTGATGTGTATTTCACCACAATTAAAAAAAAATGTTTTTGGGACATTCTAGTTGCTCAATCTGGGGATTTCCAGGCCACCATGTAGAGAATTATGTCCAGTGGGTACCAAGGACGCAGAGCCCTTGCGTCTGAATCCCGAGCCTGCTCCCCACTACCTTGTCCACGCAAATGCCAAGAAGATAGGAGCCTGTGATGTCCGAGCTCCTTCCTGGCTCTGATGAACTAAGATGAGAATTAGAGAGAATGGAAACGTGGGCATTAAAAAAGTAGATAGAGAATTAAAAATACAATTGAAAATCGTGCTCACTATTTTCAAGATTAAAAACATTCTTTAGAAACTGGGCTTTATTAGCCGACATGCTTCCTGCATTGTGCGGGAGGGAGGGAGCAGGGTCACCGGTGCTCTCCATAGGGGGCAAGCAGGTGAAATGATTATGAAATATGTCAAATAAATGGTCCTTTTTTCTCCCCAGGAGATAAGGAAAGGTAATTTGGTCTGTCAGTTGCGCACATAGAAGACGTCATGGTCAACTGCATTAATACTGAATACTTTGTCCAGAGTCACAGAGCTAAAAGAAATTACAGAATCTTTCTCCTGTGAATTCTGGCATGACTCTCAGCAGACCTTTCCCCACCTGAATTCACAAGTGAGATGAATAATGAAATGTAGGGTCTGCAGTGGGATCCAGAGCCGCGGCGGGCTGTCCGGGCGTGGTAGCCAGAGCCAGGCTGCTCTGTCCTGCACCTGAGACCCCCTCTCAGCCTGCCCCCCATGCTCCCTTGTCACCACAAGGCCCTTCCTGGGTCCTGCTTCAGCCAGACCAAACCCTAGCTCTTTCCTCCCTTATTGCCCCGTTCCTCCCTTACCAGCACTCTGAAAGCCCACCCCTCACAGTCAAGATCCCCACCTCCCTCCCCTGCTAGCCCTCCCTCACCCACCTACCCCACGAAGGGCTTACTTCTTTCTGCAGCTGTTAGGGGCATGTTGTGTCCAGATCTTCTTCCCCTAAACACCCCAGACCTCCTGGAGGAGAAGCTGCCAGGCAGACTTCCCTCCCTTTCTAGGCCAGGGTCTGGCACTTACGGGTGGACGGGATGAGTTCATGAGATCTCCGCAAGTTTTCTCTTCTATGATCTGACAAAAGGATGTATATGGCAGCCTTTTTCTTTTCTTTTTGTTTTGGAATCGGTGGTGGCCAGGGGATGCTGGCCAGGCTGGGGTGGACACTGGGGTGCTCTCTGAATCCTCTGTCAAGTTGCCCAGCTACAGGAGACACTCTTCACTTCCAGCCCCTGCAGCAGTGGGGGGCAGGGAGCCGTGCCCCCAGACCCTTCTCCAGTGGCTGGATAAAGCGCCTTCCTTCTGCTTTTGCAGACTTGTCAGTCTCTGGTGCAATTAAACCTCTTTCGACACAGAAATATTCCCTCATGTAATAAGTGCTGCATTATTTTTAGAATGTTTTACCCAATTAATTTTATTATCAGTTAATTATGTATTAACATTTTAAGAAAATGAATATTTGCCCAGCTACTTAAATGAAATCATTAAATATGTATTTATTCCTTTTTTTTTTTTTTAATGCACGTCTGTTATCTTCAGCAGATGTAGAAGACACGTTTGGAGCCATCTGGGCCTCTGAAATGGACCCTGTACAGAGGTGCCTTCTTGGCCCCAAGAGCAAGGCTTGTGGGAAGGACCTGGAATGCAAGACCCACAGCGTGTAGCAGAGACCAGGGCCTCGCCGGTGAGTGGGGAGGGCCATGGTCACACTGTCACAGCGTGGCAGATTTTGGGATGAGGGAAGGTGGGTGCAGCTGAGAGTCACACGCATGAGGGTGTGTGAGTTGAAACCAGTACAGGGAGGATTATGGCTTCAAGAAAGGAACCTTCACTTGCCGCTTCAGGGTGGTTTGGGGTAGCCTCCCGGAGGATAGCACGCCTAGCCGTATGGGACCCAGACCCACACAGGTGTTCGTCCTTGGGCCAGTTGGCAGGCTTAGGTGGCCTCCATTCCCTGGGGTTATAGTAAGGAGGTGGCGCGGCATGGTTGGCCAAGGCCCCTCCTGCCCTGGCGCGCTGCCAGCCGGGGGCTCACACCAAGGTTGCCCCAATCTCCAGTCCACATGGTGAGGGGAGGGGCCCTCCGTTCCAGCTCCAGGACACACAGCCAGGGGAGACGCCAACTCTCTCCCAGTGTTCCCTGCGGATGGAGACACCCAGGAACGTCTACACTAGGAACTGGCAAACTGAGGCCTTGGGCCAAACCTTGCCAGGTACCTATTTTTGTATGACTCGTGGGCTAAGAATGATTTCTTACATCTTGATATGATTGGAAAAAATCAAAAGAAGAATAAGATTTTGTGACACACACACATTATATGAAATGACAGTGTCTGTAAACAAAGTTTCATTGGAATAGAGTCAAATTCCTTCATTTACACATTGTCTATGGCACTTCTGTGCTACAACAGCGGAGTTGAGTAGTTGTGACAGACTGTGTGGCCTGCAAAGCCTAAAACATTTATTATCTGGCTCTTTATAGAGAAAAGGGTGTCAACTTCTAATCTACAGTACTTTTCTGTAAGTTACAAGGGGAGTTGTCTTTTGACTAGATCTCAGTTGTTTGTTATAGTGAGATTTGGATATAATTCACTTAATAAACACCTAAGCACTTTCTTGGTTGGGTCACTGAGTAAACAGAGATAAATCAGATCTAGTCCCTACCCTGAAGACAGGCAGGGGTATATGTATGTAAAATTGCATATATAGGGGGATTGACTCCACAGTGTATCTTTTTTTACAAGACACTTGGGAAGCATCAATGGGGGAGCAATTGACTCTGCCTGGGGAAATCAAGGAGGGCTTCTGAGAGGAGGTGGTGATTGAGCATCATTACTACATTCAGCTGAAGAATGCAGTTCAGTATTAACCCGAGTGGGTTTTGAAGGACTCTTGACTGAAAGTGAGAGATGTCTAACTCACTCAAGCCTATCAAGGAATTTACTGGCTTCCGAAAGTAGAAGTCTGTGTGCAATCAGGCAAGACTTGATGTGGGGGTTCAGACAGTGGTGCAGGGCCTTGTCTCTCTCTCCCAATCTCTTGAGGGAACACCCCCCCCCCTTTGTCCCAGGGACTATAGAACAATCCCAGGAAAAGATTCTAATTGGTTACTTGAGGTCACATGCCCACTCCTGAGCTGATCACTGTGCTGAGGTCACAGCAGAGTGATCTTGAGATCCTCTACCTCAGAGGACCAGGGTTGCAGGAGGTGAGGAATGGTTCTCCCAAGGAAACTTGGCAAACAAAATCACACATCCACTACAAAAAGTAAAAAAGACCTCTTCCAGAAGACTAGACAGGAAAAGTCTGTAATAGGACATTGCCAGTTCTATCCCCGAAGCCTCTGCAATGTGTGAGGCCATCACCAGCAGTGGCCCCGGAAGTACCATTCCATTCCAAACCTGCCCATTCCTGTTTGCGAGGACTCTTGACCTCTGAACACAGCTGGGGAAGAAAAAGCAGGCATTCCCTTCCCCACCTCTTCTCTAGGCCATTAAAGCTCAAAAGGTACTTGGAGTCTACTTATTTGATCCACAGAGCTCTTTAAAATAACAAGACCAGCCACTGATTGGGAGAAACGATTTGCAAAACACATATCTGATAAAGGACTTATATCCAAAATATACAAAGAACTCTTTAACATCTTTAAGCTCAACAATAAGAGAAAAAAAAAAGGTCCAATTAAAAAATAGCCCAAAGACCTTAACAGACACTTCGCCAAATATAGACAGGTGGCAAACAATCATATGGAAAGAGCCTCCACATATACGTCATCAGAGAAATGCAAATTAAAACAACAGTGAGATACCACCACACACCTATTAAAATCTGGAACACTGACAACCACAAGTGTTGGCGAGGATGTGGGGCAACAGGAAGCCTCATACACTGCTGGTGGGGGTGGAAAATGGTGCAGCCCCTTCGGAAGACAGTTTGGCGGTTTCTCGCAGAACTAAACATACCCTTACCATACAGTCGTGCATTCGAGCTCCTTGGTTTTACCCAAAGGAGTTGAAAGCTTATGTCCACACAGAAAGCTGCACGCCGATGTTTACAGCAGCTTTATTCAGAATTGCCCAAACTGGAGAGCGACCCAGACCGATGTCCTTGAGTAGGTGAATGGATAAGGGAACTGTGGTGCATGTAGACAATGGTATGGTGTCCGGCACTCAGAAGAAATGAGCTATCAAGGCACGAAAAGACACGGAGGAAACTTTAATGCATATCACTAAGTGAAAGAAGCCGATCCAAAAAAGCTACATAGCGTATGATTCCAACAGTATGACATTCTGGTAAAGGCAGAACTCTGGAGGCAGTAGAAAGATGAGTGGTTGTGGGCGCGGAGGGGTAGGGAGGGATGAATAGGCAGAGCACAGAGGACTTTTAAGGCAACGAAGAGACTCTGTATGATGCTCCAATGGTAGATACATGTCATTATACATTTGTCCTAGTGCACAGAATGTGCACCACCAAGAGTGAACCCTAATGTAAGCTGTGGACTTTGAGTCAGTGTAGGCTCATTCTTGGTTAAAAACGTATCATTCCGGTGCCGGGTGCTCATGCTGAGGGAGGCTGTACATTTGTTGGAAAGGGAGTATATGGGAGTTCTCTGTACCTTCCTCTCAATTTTGTTAAATTGAATCTAAAACTGAAGTGAATCTAAAACTTCTCTCAGAAAATAAAGCCTTTAAAAATGATAACGAGAGCTCATGAGCTAGGACGCACATAACCTTTCTTTTTAAAGATCCTCTGCTCAGCCACAAACCACAGGAATTAAATTTTATAGTGCATTTTACAGACAATGAACATGGAGCAAGGTCACAGATACATGTTGAGATTACAAGACAAGACACTGAACAGAGACCAGCGATCAGCAGCAGCCCTGTGATGGCCGCCTGGCCTGGAGACGCACATCTAACATCACCCTCACAACTGCCAGCCGGCACCTCTCTTGCTGCACCCTCTGCTCAGTACATACCGTTTCTTAAAGGTGGGTCCCTGCAGGGCAGGAAGAATGATACAGGTGTGCTTTGCGTATTTCGTGTGTATCTAAAGTACGTGTACGAAGGGTGCCACTGATACCGTTTTGGTTTTTAGACCGCAGTGCCCTCATTTGCCAAACACTGTTCTAGTCTAACTCCCTCATCTTAGAGATGGGAAACCAGGGCCCAGAGATGGAAAAGGACTCTTGCTAGTGTTTCCAACAGCCAGTACTTGCTCTGAGAATAAACACATTCAAATTTGGTCAGTTGAAGGACTGTAAAAACTAAAGGTCTGTAAGTGGTGTTGCTTGTTAAGGGGCTTGGGTAACAGTTGGGTTTAGTCTTTTCATTTAACCTTGAGTTGTTTTTTTGTTTTACCCCCCACCCCCACCCCATAACCTCTACACCTAATGTGGGGCTTAAAATCATGAGCCAGAGATGAAGAGTCCCATGCTCTTCTGCTTGAGCCAGCCAGGTGCCTCATAACCTTAGGTTTTTGTTTTTGTTTTGTTTCCCTTGGGTTTTTGATTAAGGGTGGGAAACACTGTTTTTTTTACTTCAAAGATTAAGGCTGTAACACATTGATCACTTAGGTGTGATTATAGAAAATGTGAAACAAATTAAGTATGGTATATCCCCATTTAATGGTATGTCTATGAAAAACTCTACTGCTATAAAAAACGGCAGCTATGAAAATTAGAAACATGGTAGATTGATGGCAATAATTGATGCTACAATTACTGGCTTCCTTGTATCCATGCCCTTGACCCTGAAATTTATAGTCCCTCTCACTCTGATTCTGGACTCTCACAAGATTTGCTTTGACCAACAGAACGTGATGGGCAATAAGACCCACGATGTGGTCATCCTTGTTGCCAAGGCAGTAGCTGGCCAGCCATCAGACATGAGCTGACCCACTAGCAGGCCACAGACACATGAACAATCTCAATCAAGACTAAGCCTGCTCAGACCAGTAGAACTGCCTATTTGCCCCTGGACTCAAGAGTAATAATAAATCTTATTTTAAACATGAATTTTGAGTTGGACTGTTATTCAGCAATAGCCGATGGATAGAGAGGTATTATTGAGAGGGGACAGGGAAGCACATGGGAAGAACAGGCTATCTTCTACCATGTGATATGGAGATGACACACACAGCAGTAGTCCCCGCCCACCCACACCTATGGGAAATTCTAAATGGAAACCTATTCACTATCTCAGGGGTGGTGTTAAGGGATATGTGGGGGTGATTTCATTTTTCCTCTTTTCTCTTTTCCAAATTTTCTGATCTTATGTTAGTTTTACAAAAATGCCTTTCATAATTTAAAGTGCAGACTGGTCCCACTCAAGGCGCTCATGTTGGAGGTAGCCATGGGTCCCTCAGCTTTTCCTTTGGAGGATTCACCCCAGTGATTCGTGCCACCATGAGAACAATCTCCTGTTGTAGCCAAAGACAGGCTCTTGGTGCAAGGCAAAAAAATCCTTTCTTCAGACTTCGATTTCACAAATGAGTAAAGTCCAGATGACTGTCTTCCCTGTTCCACAGTACTAGGGAACCAGTAAACTTCATTTGTTTTCTCTTTTGTACTTCCTCTTGAACCCTTTGTAGGCCTGGCCAAGGGATGCCGGGATGCCGAGTCTCCCATCCCATCCTCCTCTGCAGTAATTCTCCTTCCATCTCACCATATGCACCTCCCCCAAATCGTCCAGGCTCAGCTCTGGTCCTGCCTCCTGCAGGAAGCAGCTCTGGCTACTCAGCTGGAGATCCTCCTCCATTCTGAGCTTCCAGAACACTTCCTCGGACCACACTAGTCTCCTTCCCACCTTGTGGCATTCACACCCACATTTCATCTTTGTCCACAGTCTGAGGTCAGTGAGGACAGGGCCAGCTCATGACCCTGTTAATTTTAGGTACCCCCTACAGGGGCTGCAAGGCCAGGAATAAAGGAAAAATCATACACAGAAATTTGGAAACGATTGGTTCTAACGTTCTTGGTTTATAAATGAGGAAAGTGAGGACGAGAGTCAAGGCGTGCCTTGTCCACACATGGCAAAGACAGAACTTGAACTCACATGTACCGAGCCATGCCCAGTATTCTGCGTGCTGGGCACTCAGCTGCCAGAGAGGTTGGGGACCAGTGCTGGGGGCGTTCAGGGTGCAGAGAGAAGGATGTTCCGCAACAGCCATGTTGTCCTTTCAGTCCACAATCCTGAGTCTGGACTGTCTTCGGTATTTTGCAGCAGAAAGACCATCATGGTGCCCTCCCCACGGGCACTGAAAGCACACCAGGTGAGAACACGCTTGGGATTGACATTCAGGGTAGCTGCCCTTACAGAGGGGCCCCTGGAGGAGCTGTGGTCACTGGCTCTTCACCACTAAGGTGTCCTTTTGTTTTATTCTATTTGATTTCTGATTGTTGTTCTTGATGATGATATAACCCCTCCTACTACACACACACTATCCCACTGGGGTGGCCTTAATATGAAAATGTGTCAGGACAGTGAAATCAAAAACCTTCTGGAGTAATGAATAGATAGTCTTAGTCCCTTCAAACACTGAGGTTAGATATTTTAAATACTTTTGAGAATTAGTGGAACTTTCAGTCTCATCCCATAAACTGACAGAACAGAGTAAAATTTAAATTTTAAATCCATGTTACCTCTTCAAATGGGCAAAATGCCTTCAGAATTTTCTAGGAGGATACATTTATACTTCTGTTCACAGATTACTTTCTTAGTTAGCAGGAGTGACGCACTTAGAAGACTCAGAAAAGCAAGGAGAGGGGCACCTGGGTGGCTCAGTCAGTTAAGTGGCCGACTTCAGCTCAGGTCATGATCTCGTGGTTCATGGGTTCAAGCCCTGTGTCATGCTCTGTGCTGACAGCTCAGAGCCTGGAGCCTGCTTCAGATCTGTGTCTCCCTCTCTCTCTGCCCCTCCACTGCTGATGCTCTCTCTCTCTCTGTCAAAAATCAATAAACATTAAAAAAAAAAAAAGCAAGGAGAGGGGTCAGGGACAATATGGCCAAGGTCATGTCCCTTACAGCAGAGGAAAGTGAGCTCTAAAAGGAAAGGGTCTTGTCCAGGGCCACACTGAGGTCTCAGACTCTCAGGCCAGGAGCAGGGAGCAGGGCCTGTTGGGGGTGGGGGTGTGGGGAGGCAGTGTGGGCGTAGGGTGGGGAGGGGGACACTGGTTCCTGACATTATCCATTTATTCCACAGATGCCATTGAGTGTCTCCCTTGTGTCAGGCACCATTCCAGCTACCATTCCAGGCATCACGATATGGCCATGAACAAGCCAAGGGCAGGCCTGGTGGATTTATGTGCTTAAGGACAATGGTGAGCTGGGGAAGGAAGTCAAGCAGCATGAGGAGATAGGGTGCAGATGGGGGGGGAGACATCATTCCATTCCAGGTGGTTGGCGAAGGCCTCCCTGAGTAGGTGACATTTAAGCACAGACCTGGGTGGTGGGAATGAGGGGAGCTCTGAGCTGGGAGGAGGGCAGACAGAGAGGGCTTGTGTGGCTGGAGGGGAGTAAGGGAGAGGAAGTAGGTAGGGGATCTGGAGAGAAGCAGGTAGAAGGTGGGGTGGGCTAAGTTGGGCCTGAATTGCATTCCAAGTGCCACGGCCAACTCATTCCCAGCTCTGAGACTGCTTCTCTCTACAATGGGGTGGCCTGGAGGCTTCCAACTGAGGGTGCTTCTCAAGAGAAAAATGTGCCTCTGTACAGGGGACAGTGAGACGGGGGCTCTGGGAACAAGTCTGCAGGGAGAGCCAAACTTGGGGGCAGGGTGGGAGCCGGGGGAAACCTGCCCAGAACAGAGAGAGTCCAGCAGGGCCACCCAGAGCACAGTGGGAAGATGAAGGACACGTGACTTTAGGGACAAAGTCAGAGCCAGTGGAGGAAGTCATGGGGATGCGGAGTCCAGGGCGATATAAAAGAGATTTCTCATGGTCAGAGCTGTTCAACAAAAAATGGGGCAGCTGCTGTGGGAAACAGGATAGGGCCTCCTTAAAAACGTAAACATCGAATTCCCATATGATCCAGCAACTCCATGGCTGGGTATATACCTTAAAGAACTGAAAGCAGGAACTCAAGGAGATACTGTGCACCCACATTCATAGCAACATTATTCACAACAGCTGAAAGGGGGATGCAAGCCAGTTGGCCATCAACACACAAATGGATGAACCAAACGTGGTATGCACATTAGAACAGAATATTATCCAGCCTTAAAAAGGAAGGAAATTCCGACATATGCTTTATCGTGACTGAACCTTGACAACATCACGCTAAGTAAAATAAGCCAATCACAAAAAGGCACATATGGTATGATTCTCTGTACTCAAAGTACCTAGATTAGTCAAATTAGTGGAGACAGTAAATGGTGGTTGCCAGGGGCTGGGGGGAGAGGGAAATGGGAATGGAGGGTCAGTTTGGGAAGACAAAAACATTCTGGAGATGGATGGTGGCAATCTCTGCACGACAACACGAGTGTGGTTAATGCCGCTAAACTGAGGATTGCTGTTTATGGATGGCTTAAGTGGTACATTTTGCATTGTGTATACTCACCACAGTAAAAACAAAAAAGTTGCTCCACAGAGACTTGTGCTGACTTGGGAAGTAGCAGTCTGTCCATTAGCAGAGATGTGCGAGAAGGGTCAGACGCTTTCTAGAGGCTGGGGAGCAAGTGCAGGGCTGTGCGGGAGGAGTGGAGAGGTCATGCTGTGCTTTGGGTCACAGGGTGGAAATAACACTAGGCCGGATATATTTTGAGGCCTTACAGTGTGCAGGCTCTGAGCTTAGGCTTTAGGTATACATTTGCTCGTTCTCCCCTGGGGCCATGACGCAGGGTCAGTATTATCCCCGTTGGGCCGATGGGGATACCGTCACTGCTGCCTGCCTGATCCCCTTCCATGTTGGGCATGCGCTCTGCCCTTGAAGATTGCTTCGGCTGCAGAGACTCACCCAGCCCAAGGCAATGCCCCTTCTCAGGGCAGCCCACATCTAATGACTACCTATGCGAGGTGACAAAGGCCTGGCCAGCTGAGCTCCGTGCAACCGGGGACACTTACATGGTCCATTCTAGCCTCAGGGGTCCCCCAGGTTAAGCCTGGCTGGCAGCTAGACTTTCTGTCTGTCCACGCCTGCTTCCTCCCCGCCCCTTCCTCAGGTGTTGATCCTGGGGACCTGCTGCTTGCTGAACTCCAGTCAAGGTCTGCCTCAAGAACCCTATCTGTGGTGTTTGTCAAGGTCACTTGGCTGCATGACCAGGGGTGGGGACCATTCAGAGTCAGACAGAAGAAAGCTTACCAACTCTCTGGAGGGCACATCAGAGCTTCTTGGACGCCCTGGTCCTCACCCCCAGGCAGCCTGACCACCCAGACTTTAGAGACTGGGGGTCTTCAAGGCAGCCTGGCATAGCATGCCTCACGCTTCCATTATCCCCAGGCCCCTTGCACAATAGCAGAACCACAGCACAAATGACACGAGCTAAATTCTAACAGCCAGCCTGGCCTGTTAATGGCCTCTTATACATTTAAATTGGGCATGATCCCTTTGGGAACTGTAATTTTATTCATGGAGACTGTGCCATCTAATTTGAATACAGAAAACTGTACTTAACAGATATGGTGGCTCTGGTGGCTTCTTCCTTCCCTCCTCCTGCCTGGCTCCACAGCTCTGGGTGTGACCAAAGGCACACAGTATAGCACGGCCAACTCGGCTCTTTTTGTCTCCACCGAGTAGAAAATAGAATGTGGGTGCTGAAGTCAGTTGAAACTGACAGAATTCACACCACAGCCTGAATTCCACTGAGTGTGACTGCACTGCAGTTTCCTCATCTGTAAGCGATGACAGTACTTAGTGCCCAGGGTTGCAGGACAGCCACACAGCAGCGAATCCACAAAAGAACCCAGCACGGAGCCTTGCTGCCCTTCCACCTCCTGGGGCATCCAACGGCCGTCTTGCCTGGACTCTGAGACGCACCAGCCGTGGCCGGAAAGGCAGGGGGACAGCTGGGCACCCTCTTGGACACACTGGGGGCCTTTGGCTCTCCTGCTCAGTCTCTAAGGCTGTCCTGGGGCTGGTAGGGGAGGGTGTTTGCTCAAACAGTCCATGCAGCCATCTCAACCCACCGCTTCTGCTCCCACCCAGATCTTCTGGCTCATGGGGCTATTACCATCTTCACCTCCAGGCCAAGCCCCAGGCTGAGGGGCCAGTGGCAAGGCCCCTTCTCAGAAGCTCCTCAGGCCACTTGCCTCTCTGTTCCCCTTCCTTCTCCAGCCTCGGGGATCTATACTAGTCTTAGGAGCCAGGGGAAGGTGGAGAAAAGCTGGCTCTTTCTGAGCAATAGCCTTCAGATCTAGTGCTGGTGACAAACAGCTGATGGCCAGAGGCCTTCAGAGTTTGAGGCTTTTGGGTGGGTGGCGAATTTCATACATCCAGAGCTTTGGGTTTTGAATCACAAAAAAGCAATGTTGTTGATTTCTTTGTTTTAGTTTTGTTTGAAGTTTCTTGTATCACCTGCTCTGAAGCATCAAATATTTGAAGTACTGGAAACAAAAGTTCACACTAGTTTTTTTGTTTGGACCACCTCAGCCCTCATTTTTTAAAAATACAAGCAATATTTAAATGTAAGGTGGGCAGGAAGATAGGTTTCCTTGTTTGCTCCCAAATTGGGATTATATGCATTATAATTTTAATTTTTGCATAGCAACATCTCTATGTGTAAGTAAATATTATAGACTAAATCATTCACATCAGTTAATATGTCAAAAACATTATGTACCCCTGTCCCCAGTCTGTGTAAGCACGGATCTTCTTCTGGGCTGAGCATTGTGTAAAAACAGTCAGCCCCACCCACGATGATATGGCTTCTTTGTCCTTTTCCCAAATTGTTCCCCAGGTCTCCTAGATGTCCCCCAGGGAGGATGCTGGGGGACAGGAAACTAGTAGGAACCCCAGGGGTCTGCAGCTGGAGCTCTGTGGTGGTCGCAGCTGATCCACCAGGGCTTGAGATCATTAGCTTTCTGATAAAGCTAATCAAGTTCAAGTACAATTAGGGCTGCATGGACTTAAAGGGGTGTGTTTATGAAGCTTTCTCAGCACACAGCTTTAAATGCACCTGTCTTTAGACTTGTAATGAAAATGGAGCATCAAGGGGAAGGCAAAGGCATTGGTGGGAGATGTCCCCAGTAGCCCCATCTGTGGGTGAAGCGTTTACCCAGATGTGTCTGAAATATCCGGTATCAGGAGGTATGGGGGGATGGGTCTAGCTAGGCTGTGCCACCTGTGCAGCCAGTGAACATGATGGCTACTTTAAACGTTATTTAAAAGCCTGACTGGGCAGTGATTGGGGTCAGCAGGAGACACCACCCAAGAGGACCTGAGGCATATCTGTTCCGGGGAGGCAGGGAGCTTCCCACAAGGGGTGACGTGTCAAAGGGGCTTGGGGGGAGGAAGTGAGCACTCTGTTGCTGCAGGTGTGGGAGTATTTTTGCCCAATGACAACACCTCGGGATGTTTCTCATCTCTGTGGTCTTTTTTTCTTTTTTAATTTTAAATGTTTTATTTATTTCTGAGAGAGAGAGAGAGAGAGAGGGAGGGAGACACAGAATCTGAAGCAGGCTCCAGGCTCTGAGCTGGCTGTCAGCACAGAGCCTGATGCAGGGCTCGAACCCATGAACCGTGAGATCATGACCTGAGCTGAAGTCGTATGCTTAACCGACTGAGCCACCTAGGCGCCGCATCATCTCTGTGGTCTTTTAAGATTCAGTGCTCTAGCTCCAGAAAGCTCCTGGCTGGGAGCTGTCTGTCCCTGAACACACGAGCAGGCTTGCACAAGCCATTCCTGAATGAGGCTTCAGAACTCAGCTCCTGCTTCTTCCATCTGTTGGGGGCAAACCTCCACCTCAGGATACCCAGAAAGGGGGGCTTGGCTGCTGAGCTCATTCCCCTAGAAACCCTGCTCTGGATAGCCCAGGTAGCTCTGGATGCCTGCGACAGAATCACAAAACTGAGCCTGCAAGCTGGAGCCACCCTGTACATCTAACCTCACTCCTCCTTGTACAGAGAGGGAGCCTGAGGCCCAGAGCAGGGGTGACCTGCCCAGGGACACATAGCTAGTCCAGGACTCAGGTCTCCTCATTCTGCCCTGGGCCCTTCTCTGTACCGGCTACCTTTTCTGGCACCTCGAGGCTGTTAGGAGGTGTCCCCTTGTTAGTTCAAAGTGGGAGGGAACAGATGCAGGACAGAGGGGTCAGAGGGCAGAGCAGTGTCTTACTTGGCCACAGGTCAGAGGCCACCCAGGAGGGACTTGGCTGGGGCCTCCCTCCACCCACATGGAGAGCATTCTAATAGGCCTCCTCCTGTCATTGCCTCCTCCTTTCTTGGATGGGATAAACTGGCCTTTGGACAAGATTATTTTTGCATGAAACAGGATTGTTATCACTTAATTGAAAATAATTATCCAATGCAAATTGCGTTCCATTTGTCTAGTTGGAAATAAAGAAGTGAATATTTTGGGCAGTTTCACTGCTGCAAAGCAAGTATTTTAAGTAAATGAAAGTAATGAGAATAGATTTCTGTGTCTGCAGGAAGCCCTGGGAAATCAGCAGGGTCTTTCTTGAGTGGCCCCGGTGGCTGGGAAATGTGGTTCAACCCCTGGTCCAAATCAGGGCTTGTCCTAATGGCTCTGTAATGGAGGAGGTGTTCTGACAGAGCCAGAGGCCATGGGCGCGCTGAGTACGGCAGGGATGCTGTGATCCGGCTCGTGGCTCAGCCCCGTAGGGGTTTATCCTGACAAACACAGACCCTGGTCTCTGGAAACAAGGTGAAAGAGGAAGTCAGAGGAAAGGAGAGAGAGCCACTGATGGAAGTTTCATGTAGGTCCCTTCTCAGCCTTCCCCTCTTCCCGTGCTCTCCATCCCAGTCCCAGCACCGTTAACTGCCTGAGTCCCCAGGCCAGAAGCCCTGAGTCGTCTGAGACTCTCCGTCAGTTTCCCCACACACCCAGTTGACCACCAACTCCACCTGCTTTCTTAACACTTCTTGGCTTTGCTCATTTCTTTTTATCTCCATGCATCAGCAATGCACCCGTGACCGCAGCAATGCTGCCCAACCAGCAATCACAACATCTCAGGGGCCTATGACAATAGCAAGCAGTTCCTTCCCACGGCTCTGCAGCAAGACTGACCTCAGCTGGACTCACTCCTGAGTCTGCAAGTGGTTGGGGCAGCTCCCTTCCACATGTCTGTCATCCTCCAGGTTCAGCAGGCCATCTGGTCACATCCTCCTGGTGATGGTAGATGCACAAAAGGGCAAATGGAGCATTTGAGGCCTCTTAAGGTCAAGGCTCAGAACTGCTATCTAGTCACTTCTGCTCCATTCCATTGACCAAAGTAAGTCACAAGACCAAGCCCAAACTCCAGGGCTAGAAGAGTATGCCCCTCCCATGGGGAGGTGGGCATATGGGAGGGCAGAGGCTACTGCTCTAGCCTTAACCTTCCCACCACACTCCTCAACTCTGGTCTCCTCCCCTCCAATCTGTTCTCCATGGAATAGCTTGCTCCTTCTAACATGCTAAATTGACTGTGTTACTTTTCAGCTTAGAATCCCTAAAATCTTTCTTTTGTTTGATGGTCTTATTCCTCTTTTATTTTTGAGAGTAATTGAAATTCACTTGTAAAAGTTCTTGTCTTGAACAATATCCTAACGGTCCTATGACATATGTCTGTGGCACAATTGCTATCATGGCCCCTGATCATTGAGTTGCTCTGGTTCTCCCCCCTTCTAGGGCCAGCCTCAGTTGTTCATGCTTGTAGATGGCAGTGCACAGGGGGTCTACAGCCTACATACACCAGTGCACCCAGGAAGAACACGAGGCAGACCGTCACGAGCACGGGTATGAGATAGGGTGTCCTTTGTATATTGTTATAAGGGAAGGCACAGCACTAGCCTCATGGGGTGGGGGGCGGGGGGACTGTCACTCTTTTCCGAAACCCAAACCCATGAATACAACATGTAAATTTGTCCACTATGAACAGCTTCTACTTCTTTTCATAGCCAGACCTTCTCAGGGAAGAAAGCAGTGTGCTGTCTTACTCTCTAGTGCAAGCTCCTTACCTTGTGCAGACTGGTAACGAAGAGTTCGGCTCAGCCACGTTGAGACTGTTCATTTCTCCTCTGCTTCTGGGGATGCAGACCAGTGGTGCTCAAGAATTTCTGGGTGGTACCCCAGAGTAAAACTATGAGGACTATGGGCAAAAGCTAGTAATTTAAAAAATACAGTGCTTAATAAAAAAACAAGGGGGGACACTAGCTCAATAAAATAATTATTGGCTAAATAAATTACATATGTCCTCTTAATGGACTTGATTACACTTATAAAATAATAGTTTAGGAACTTTATACTAGGGTTTTAAAAAGGCTTAGAGTAGGGGCACCTAGGTGGCTCAGTCAGTTGAGCATCCAACTCTCGGTTTTAGCTCAAGTCACGATCTCACAGTTGGCAGGATCAAGCCCTGTGTCAGGCTCTGCACTGATAGTGTGGGGTCTGCTTGGGATTCTCTCTTTCCCTCTCTCTCTGCCCCTCCCCTGCTTGTGCACTTACATTCTCACTAGTGTGCTCAGGTTCTCTCTCAAAATCAATAAACTTAAAAAAAAAAAAGGCATAGAGTGTAACAGTAAGTTTTTTAAAAAAATGACACAAAATTAAGATAGATGGGCACACACTCCCATACTGAAGGAACCGCATGAAAATACAAATAGTGGTTGTTAGGGTGGCATGATTATATCTTTTTTTCTTTTATTAACTTATTTATTTAAAAAATTTTTAATGTTTATTATTTGGAGAGAAAGGGACACAGCATGAGCAGGGGAGGGGCAGAGAGAGAGACACACATACACAGAATCCAAAGCAGGCTCCAGGCTCTGAGCCCAACACGGGGCTTCAGCTCACAGAATGTGAGATCATGACTTGAGCTGAAGTCAGATGCTTAACCAACTGGACCATCCAGGAGCTCCTTATTTTTTTAAGTTTATTTATTTATTTTAAGAGAGAGACAGAGCATAAGCAGGGGAGGGGTAGAAAGAGAGGGAGAAGGGGGCACCTGGGTGGCTGAGTCGATTAAGCATCCAACTTCAGCTTAGGTCATGATCTCGCAGTTCGTGGGTTTGGACCCCACGTCGGGCTCTGTGCTGACAGCTCGGAGCCTGGAGCCTGCTTCAGATTCTGTGTCTCCTCTCTCTCTGCCCCTCCCATGTTCATGCTCTGTCTCCCTCTGTCTCTCAATAAGAAGTAAACATTAAAAAAAAAAAAAAAAGGAAAGAGAGGGAGAAGGGAACTCTCTCTCAGTGCAAAGCCAGACATGAGGCTGGAACTCATGAACTGTGAGATCATGACCTGAGCTGAGACTAAGAGTCAGACGCTTAACCAACTGAACCACCCAGGCATCCCATTTCAAACTTCTAAAATATAGTTCTGCTACTTTATAATGAAAAAAATTTAAGCCCCGTGATAACAAATTTCTAAGTCCCATTTCAGTTGATATCTTCTCATTCAGGGTCTCATTAGATTCCTAATATTAATACATTAAAAAACATTAGTTCAGACCCACAAATTCAGAATTTGTGATCATTCACACTGGATATTCACTCATTCATTCATTCACTCATTCACTCATTCATTCATTCATTCAACAAACATTTATTGAGAACTCCCTAGTGCCCTACCAGGCCTTGTGATGCAACCGTGAGAGGCATCATGGTCCTTGCCTCAGGGAAGGATGGCCAGGGCTCACCCTTTCACTCTGCATGATTTGCCCAAAATGTTTGCCCACTTCATGCTATGCCTGGCACTGGGGGACAGAGGCAGGTCCAGCCAGGAAGAAGATAGATGCACACCCAGGAAACTTCTCTTTTTCAGAAACATCAGTTAAAAGCTTAAAAACATAATACATGCCCACAATAAATTCAAACAATACTTCACATGAAAGCAAGAGCACTTCCCAGGGATAATCTGCAAGAGGAGTGTTTAGATGGGTGTCTATAAATTTTTTGTGTGCGTCTACAAAGACATATTCCTTTGTGTCTATGCCCACATTCTCAAATATCCATATGCATATCTATATAGTTTTATTTCCATTTTTATTTAAAAAATGGATCTTAGAATGCATTTAGTTCTGTAACTTTAACACTTATTGTTCCAAGGCAAAGCATACAAATATGCCAAGCGCTGGGGGGCCACGGAGGATGGGTAACTGGTTCCAGAATGAGATGGACCTGATGGTGGTGGCGAGTGTGGAAGTTTTGTAGCAGTCCTGAGAGGTCTGTGCTGCCCACTTGCCTGGCTGTGGTGTGACTGAGCCGACTGCGGAACATGGTAGGATTTTGCTGGACAGAGAGGTAGGAGAGAGGGATGCCAGGGGGAGGGAGTGGCAGAGGTAAAGGCCTTGGAGGCGGGAGATGAGGACATCTGCTCTGTGCTGTGTCCCTCCGGGTTGGAAACCCGGACCAAATGATTGCCAAGTGGCTGTATAGACTCATGTCTTGATTCATGGCACATCTTGTGTCCATGTCTTCCTTCTTTCCAAAGCACCCTCCCTCCCCCATCCCAGTGGTCTCAAATTTGCCTGTCCAGTCCCTCCAGCATCAGGAACCAGGGTGTGACTGTTGAGAGAAGAGGGCTGGTTACTGGGGTCTCAGATCATCATGAAAGCAGATGTTGTACTTACACATTAAGGAGAGAGTTGCCTTTACAAAACCCTTCATATTTACACAGCAAGGAGGAATTAGTTCATGAGAAGGTAGAGTTTGGGGGACCCCCGTCGTCTTCTGCACATTAAGCACTCAGCTAGTGGGCAAACCCTACATGCGTCCATTTCCACTTTGACAGCATGGTAGCCCTTTAAACATGGGAAGCCACTGAACACTAATCTGGATAATTAAAAAAAAAATCCCAACCAAAATACCCCACAGAAATTCAGCAGGAACTGCTGGTGATCGCTGTAAATACATCAGAAACATTTGTGGGTTTTACCCTGGTCACACGCTTGCAATGACTGGCTCAGGGACCTCTCAGGGTGGCAGGGGGCAGGGCCCCTCCTGATCCAGGCTGCTGTGACTGAGCTGAGTGGCCTTGGGCCAGACCTCCACCAGACCCCTTATGTGCTTGGTTCACATCACTTAACCCTCCCACATTTCCCTGCCTCTTCAGCTCTCTTCCCTTCTCTGGGCCTCAGGGTTGCCCTCTGTAAATTGGGGTGAGGGTGGGGTGGACAACGAAAGGTCATTATAAAACAAAGTAAAAGGAGGAGGAGAATCTCTAAGAATCCTTCCCAGTTTGATCTTATAAAAGCAAAGGGAAAACAGATCAGCTTAAGAACCCCCTGGGCTGGGCTGGGTTTAAGGCCACAAATCAAGACCTTGTCCTGAAATCCGCCCCTTTCTCCCCAGGACATTGTGTCTACCTTCCTTAGTTCCCAAAGTTTAAGCTACCTATTAGTATTCACCTTGCCTACACACACACACACACACACACACACACACACACAAACACACACAAACACACATATACACACACACACACCCCACACAGAGTATAGCACTCTAGCCTGTGCCTGGCCTATCCATCTGTATCCTAAAGTACAGTGACTTGAGACCTCCTACATCATGTGAACTTGAGATTTACCTCCAGTCTGCTTGCTCCCCCTTGCACCCCACAGCTGGCACAGCCACTTGACCTCTGAGATCATGGATAACACAGGCTGCCCTTCACCTGCCATGCTAGGATTGTTAATGAAATCAGTACAACTCAATCTGCATCATAGTGGCCCCATCCAGTCCCTTGTCCTCTTCCATCATGCTCCACACCCCAGCCCTGGCCAGTGCCCCCCACTTTCTCCACCCGGATGCATCCTCCACTGGCCTGCCTCTGGGCCTTGGAACAAACATGTCTGAGACGTTCTTTCTTCACCATTCATTCTGCCTTCACCTTTGGACCTCAGTTCAAGAGTTTCTGAGAGGAACCCTTCTCTGATTCCATACTTCCAACTCAAGTCAGAACCAAGCCTCCTGCCCCAACCCTTCCCAGCTCCACAGACCACGTACCAATTACCTGTGTATGTATCATACTAACTTCCAGCCTTTTTATACCACATTTTAAAACACTTTAAGAGCTGATATGTAACTCACATACAGTAAAGTGCAGTTATAGCTCAATATATGTTTCTATATTTATACACCTCTGTATGAGTTTGGGATAGAGATGGGTAGGTTGAGGCACAAACTGGAAAGCTGGAAGACTCTTTCTGGGTCTTTGTGAATTGGAGAGGGGGTTGTTACCTGTGGGTAACTTAGGACTTGGAAATCAGAAAAAAGGAGACAGGTGCCTCCCCTTGGGGTGGGGTGAGGAGAGCTCAGGATGAGGTTTTTGATCAAGACCAGTGCGTTTTTGCATAGATGCAAGGTCCTGCTGAAGGTGCAACTCTAAAAATCTTGATAACTTAACGGCTTCTTCACGCTCAGTTGAATTGATCGCTATCATTTACTTCTCCAGTATTCATTCCACTGTTGAACCTTTCCAATATCCACAAGGATAAAGATTATTCTATGGACATTTTAGTAGATGATTCTTTAAGGGTATTTCTGGTTCCTTTTTTAGGGTAGAGTCCTGGAAGTGGAGATACTGGGTCAGAGGAGTGAACCATGTAAGACTCTTTACACATATGCCCAAAGTGCTGAAATGGAACTTGTATCCATTTGCTAGCGCTGCCATAACAAAAGGTCACAGTCTGGGGGGCTTAGGGCACAGAAATTCGTTTCCTCTCAGTGGTGAAGGCTGGAAGTGCAAGGCTGAGGTGCTGGTAGGGTTGATGCCTCCGAGGCCTCCCTCCTCGGCTTGCAGAAGGTTGTCCTCCGCCTGCCTCTTCATGCAGCTGTCCCTCTGCCTATGTGCTGTCTGGTGTTTCTTTGTCCCTGTTTCTTTTTTTCTTTTCTTTTCTTTTTTTTAAAAAAGGACACCAGGCAGATTGGGCTAAGTCCATCCCAATGGCCTCATTTTACTGTAATTATCTCTTTAAAGGCTGTCCCCAAACAGTCCCTTTCTGAGCTACTGGGGGGGTTAAGGCTTCACCATACAACTTTTGGAGAACAGCTCAGCCCAGAATAGAACTCTTCCTTGAAGGCTGGAAATGTCCCTTGGTGTCACCTGCCTTGGTTGCTGGCCCTCTTGGTTCCTTCCAAAGCTGAACTTTTCCCTCTCTTCCAGTCTCTCACCCCATCACTGTCGACAGCTGCCAATCAATCTAAAGCAGTGCACCTCTGATTGGAGTCAACTGAGAGCTTAAAAAACTACCCTGGTGTCTGGTTCCCAGCCCACCAGATTCTGATGTCATGGGCCTAGGGTTGCAGCCTAGGCATGGGGAATACTAAAGCTCTTCCGGTGGCTCCAGGGGTCAGCCAAGGCCTCCCTTTCTTGCCTTTGCAAAGCATAAAACGGGGCACAGGGGCTGTTTCACTACCATCTTCCGAAGTTAATTAAAGCTCCATATTCGAAAGCCGGTTTTTAACTCCCCTAAACAAGTTCATTTTAAAGCGTGGTGGTAATTTGGCTCCTTTGTTAAAATTAAGTCCTTAAAGTAGAAATTAAAAGACGAAATGGAAAACCACTGGGCATAGAAAATCCACCCTGGGTTTAATAGAGTCTCTTAAGTTGGGGACTGGAGTGAGACCCTGGCTATTCAGTGTGGGTGGGGGGCCGCTATACATTGTGGTCCTTGAGGCTTATGTTCTGTGTAAGCTTTTGAAGGAAGAGGATAAAAGCTAATTTTCATGAGAGCCCTGCTTCTGTGGTGGGGTGATTAGGAAACTGTTGTGTTAAGTTTGGGCTCCTCCAAGTTTAGTGCCCCAACTCTCAATGTTTGAAACAAAGCTTTACGAGATTCTACCCCTGGGTGAATCTCACCCAGACAGGCTGAGCTAAAGAAGCCAGAGATTAAAAGAGTTCCTACTGGATGATTCCATTGAGATGAAGTTCTACTACTGGTGAGACTAATCTACAGTGGCCACGATCAGAACCCAGTTGCCTCTGAATGTGTTTGTGGGAGAGTCAGATCCTGAATAAATGGAGAGGGGTACACAGCTCAGCTGGTGCTGGGGAAAATGTCTGTGATAAGCTCCCTTTCAAATCATGGCTTCCATATGTGGCCTGGGGCCCCATTGTTGGAGGGATGGAGTCGCAGCCCCAGCCCTGGGGCCTTGGCACAGCCCAGCCTCTGCTTGCTCTCCCCACCCTTCCCATGCTGCTTCTCTACCTACAGCCCTACACCCAGCACCAGTGCCCCTGTGCTCTTTCCCTCCTGCATCCTTGCCTAGGCTGTCCGTGCCTCCTGCTGAGATGAGCTTCCTATACTTGTTTGCCTGGAATTCGGTCATCCTTCATATCATAGCAGGGAAGTTGTTCCTTTGTCTCCAGGGAAGGCATTACTCTCATCCTTCATGCCTCGCTTTATGCATCTGTTTTTGCCATTAGGTGAGACAGTGCTGTCTCTGTATTCACAATGCCTGGAACAGTGCCGGCCACTGAGTAGGGACCTACAAGTAGCGTTTGTCATTGAACTGTGTTTAGTTTAACATGGGAAATGGAGAGCTGCAGACAAATGTCCTTTGTTACAGCCGTCCATTTATTTATAACAATATTTGAAACAAGATGGAGAGGCGTGTCATTTAAATGGCTCTTTGGCAAAGGCTCTATCTGGTGAGTTGGGATCTGCAGGCACAGGTATAAACTGCACCCCGCTCCAGAGCGGCTACCAGAATGGCTGTATGAGACAGAGGGACAAAAACTTGACACCATGCTGGAGGAACGGTGGAAGAGATGGAGAGGAGACAGAGTGAGTGGGTGGAGCTGGAAGCTATGCTCTGTGTAATACGACATCTTCCTGTAGCCCCCAAATCTTCACTGAGGTTTCAGAAACTCACAAAGTGTTTAGTGGGAGTGTATTTGTGTGTGTAACTGTGTGCAGGGGTAAGTGGGTATGTAAATATGTACAGCGTGTGTGAACATGTGTGGGTGTGTATGTACGTGAGTATGTGAGCATGTGTGATTCAAGTGTGCACATGTGTGGGAGCATATGTGTTTGTGGGTGAATATGAACTGTGTGCATGCGTGGGCGTGTGGACTGAGGAAGGTTCTGCATTTCCTGTCTGTACTGTTTCAGGAGTGAGGCTGCGCAGCTTGAGAAAGTTGACCTTGACATCTCTCAGCAAAAACAGAAAGCACAGGCCAGGGGGTTGGAGCCAAATCTCTGAGGGGCCAGTAGCCCCTAGCTGACACCTGAGCCACACATGTATTACTCCATCCCAGGGACGGTCACTAGTCTCATCAAGAGCCGCTTGGCTGCCAGGCAGTGCCTGTGTTGAGGAGTGAAGCCTGGGGAGACTCCCTAGGGGAATGCAATCATGATTGATTAGCAATGTCTGCCATGGGCTCTGACTGGGATGGTAGCAGCATGCATGCCAGACATTTGCCATCCTGGTCTCAATGGGGCCAGGCAAAGGGCTTGGCTTTTGGGATACAAAGACGAACCTGACACAGTACCCAGTCTACTGCGGGTGAGTGAGAGTGTACGTAGACAAATGAAAACCAGCAGACACGGGCTAGGATGAAGAAGTAAACACAAGTCGGGAGGCACAGTGGAAACGCTGATGTGCCTGGAGCAGAAGGGAAGGTTTTTTTTTGTGGAACTTCTGATCAGACTGATGGGGTTGTGGAAGCAAACGAAGGCGGGCATTTCCAGCAGGAGACAGGATGAGCAAACTCTCACAGGAGTGAAAAATGTGAGGGTGCCTTGGGGCAGTGGCGGAACAAAAGGGGGAGTGTGGCAGGAGATGAGTGGGATGATAAATCTGGAACTGACTGCAGAGGACCCGGAGGGCTGTCCCTCGGAGGGGGGTCCCTGGCAGGGTCACCGCAGGCAGTGCAGAGGAGGCCTGCTCTCAGCTCAGCACACCCCCTACAGATGGAGCTCGGGCACCCCGGCACGTCCCTCCCAGGTTCGGGGAGGCCTCCCTGCTCCGTTCTCTGGAGCACAGACCGTGGGAACTCAAGCCCCATCCGATTACAGTGCCATGTGTGTTGTGAGTTGTGCAGGTGCAGGACTGAAGGCCACAGGTCATTTGCATGGAATGGAGACCACATTTCAGTTTCCCCTCACAAACGGCAGATTTCACTTTCACAGCCCTCCTTTCCCCATCACAACCACCCTGGCTTCTCCACTGTCTATTGTCAGACACCCCGGCTTTCCTCTGTGGTGTCTGTGTCTTGCCCACCTCTTAGGGCTCCAAAAATCTCAACACCCGGCCATTGAAATCCCCTGCCTCGGGCTTCCTCCAAACCCTGCCGCCGTGCCCCATTCTCTGCTTGTGCATGGACAGTCCCACACTGGGAGGCAGGGGCCTGGGTGCCTGTCCTGGTCATGCCCCTAACTCGTTTTGGGATATGAGACTCTAGGTATCTGTTTTCCTGTATGTGCCATAGAGGGCCCTAGACTTGATAATGTGAAGGTCCTCTAAGTTGTAGAATGGTGATTCTCAGATCTTCACATGTTGTTGTTGTTGTTGTTATTGTTGTGGGAACCCTGAGACAGTATTTTATAGCAGGTGTTGGGACTTGTGTTGACCCCCGGTTGGCCCGGGAACCTGAGGTTTTTCAGGTGTCTCCTCCCACTTCCTGGATCTGCTACTACTCCCCACTTTTCTCCCTGTCTTCGGGTCTGGTTCCTGTACCTTTGCCTTCATTCGCTCCTGGCTCCTCATGGTGGCCCTGTTGGGGAGGTGTTCCGTCGGGGGCACCCAGCTCACCCAGTGCCAGAAGAGCCCCTGGCCGGGAGGGGCGTCTCTTCTCCCTCGGGCCCTCTGGCTCCCATGCCACAGCCCAGCTTGTGGCTACGCCGAGAGCTACTTGTAAACAGCTGCCGTCTGGGCAGAGGGTGCCTGGGGGAACAAGGCTGTCCGGACTCAATTTTTGAACACTGAGCACATTTTCTACTCACTCCTAACCTGAAGTTTTCAGAGAAGCTGTTTTTTGTTGACAAAGTGTGGCAGAGGGAGACAGAGGGGACCAAGGGAGAGGGCCCCAAGGTTTGGGCCTGGCTCTCCCTCGTATCTGAGGCATGCCCACAGGCAGGGGTATTCCTTGCTCTGGGCTCAGTGTGAAAAAGGAGTCAAGTAGGGTGGGACAGAATGTACTAGACAATATTGTAGGCCCTTTGCAGCTTGGACACCCATGAGAATGTCAATTCCTTCGGCAGCCAGTCTCCCCATCCCTTGCCGGATGGTGCTGCATGCATAAACCTGGCTCCCTGATAGGAAGTGGGGTTGGGGGGCTCATGAAGAGACGAGGACCCCCTGGAACACAGGCAGGCAGGCTTCAGAGGCCAGGTCTGCGGCAGGGTGGCAGGGGAATCCAGAGTGGCCCAGGAGACTGAGATTAATTGAGGCAATGAAACCAGAAAACTCCCCTGAGCAGCCAAGTGCAGGAGGGTTACCATGCAAATCACCAGGAAGACATGATTAGTGGGCGTAGGCACAGTGGAGAGGTGGCTGGTGACCCATGACTTGTCCAGGCTGATGGTGGGTCCCCTGGGACCCCGAGGCTCTGCCAGGGGTGGGTGTGGAAGATGAGGTGGAGTGTGAAAGGAGGCTGAGGCAGAAGCGAGTCCGGCAAGCTCCCCTCCCAGAAAGGTCAGCTAGGGCTGCACAGGGGCTGGTGGAGGAAGGGTGAGAAAGGCACACAGCTGGTTTCCATTTCAGGGGTTTGTGTTCTGCCCCAACCTCTGATGCCCCGCTTGGGGGTGGCGGAGGGGCGTGGAGAGGAGGAAGAAGCAGGGGCCGCTATTTGTCAGCAACATGTCTAGTAGGTAGGGTTATCAGAATGCAGAGACCCTCTGGACAGCTTCCTCCTGGTCCCTGGCCCCACTCTCAGCAGATGACTGAGTTTCCTCCAAGCGGTGATCGCTCACCTCCAGGGACCATGAGCGAGCCCATCGCGTCCCAGGTGGCCAGTGCCACTGCTGGAAACTTCAGTCAGGAAGGGCTTCTTGGCACCAAGGCAGAGTCTTGCAGCTTGGACACGGGTTGGTGCGATACACCCCAAAGATGTTTGGCTTGGGTCCGTGGAGACTTTTATATGGGAAGCAGCAATAAAATCAAATTATTACCGAGGCTCATAAATTCCCTGGCAGGCCTGGTAATTTATCATACCATTAGGGATTAGGATTTTGTCAAATTTCTGCCTCGGTTTGCCATTCTCTGCCTCAGTTTCCATATTTGAGATAAAGACTTCAAGTTTATGTATCAGCTTGGCTAGGCTATGGTGCCCAGCACTAGTCCATATGCTGCTGGGAAAGCATTTTGTAGATATCATTAACATCTGCAACAAATTGACTTTAGGTAAAGGAGATTACCCTTCAAAATATGGGCGGGCCTCATCCAGTTAGTGGAAGGCTTTAAGGGCAATCACTGAGGTTTCCTGAAGAAGGAATTCTACTTCAAAACTCTAAGACAGAGGAGCACCTCTGTGGCTCAGTTGCTTAAATGTCTGACTCTTGATACTGGCTCAGGTCATGATCTCAGGGTTCTTGGGATCAAGCTCTGTGTCGGGCTCTGTGCTGACAGTGTAGAAACTGCTTGGGATTCTCTCTCTCCCTCTCTTTCTGCTCCTTGCCTGCTCACACCTGCTCTCTCTCTCTCAAAATAAATAAACATTTAAAAATAAAACAAAACAAAAACACTAAGATAGGAATATGGCTTGCTGATCTGCCTTATGGATTTTGAACTTGCTAGCCCCCACAACTGTGTGAACTTGCATAAATCTCTACGTACATATCCTATTGGTTTTGTTCCTTTGGAGAGCCCCGACTGCAATAACTGCCTACCACCTCTCTGTGCAAAGGCAGATAAAGGACACTCAATCCTTAGGAGAAAAGCAATGTAGAAGATGACTAACATTACAGAAGTGCTAATCGACGCAGTGCTATGTTAATCTAGGACCCATCTCCAATAGTGCCATCCATCTCCCTACTCAACATCCATGATGGTTCCCTATGGCCACCACTGCCATGGTATTGGTTACTCCTTAGGAGTCTTTTCTATGTGCCAGACACTATGCAAGTAGTATACATAGTTCCTATATGTATTTGGTACTTCCGTTCTTATTGGAGAGAGGGTATGGTCCCCACTTTATGGTAAGGAAAACGAAACTCAGAGGACCACACTCCTGGGCCTGAAATTCTGAGCCTCCAGTGATCTTGCTGCAATTTATCCCCACCCACCCCCCGCCACCCTTCATGTCATCCACAGTTAAGGCAAATAAATGGACTAGGCCTTCTTATTTAAGTCTGCCCTAGATTTTCCTACAGCCAGTCTGTGGCCCATACCTGGCTTTCTCTTGAAATGCGCTTCCTCTTATCCCGTATCTCAAAGTCTTTGCTATGATTCAAGGGCATTTTCCAATCCTCTGTGAGGTTCTCCTGGGTCCCACCGTCACTAACACTGGAAGTGACTTCTTCGTGCCCAGTTCCACATCTGGGCCTCTTACTTGAGTTACTGCCATCCATTTTAGGGCTTCTCTCTCTTCTCAGTTAAAATGGAAGTTTTCTGAGGGCAGAAACATATGTAATGGATTATAACAGATGACAGTACTTTAGTACTTTCCTTCTAAAGCAGTGAATTTTTTTAATTTTTAAAGTTTTTTTAAGTTTATTTTTTATTTCTTTTTTTTTTTTTTTTTTTGGTAATGCTTATTTATTTTTGAGATGGGGAGACAGAGCATGAGTGGGGAAGGGACAGAGAGAGAGGGGGAGACACAGAATCCGAAGCAGGCTTCAGGCTCTGAGATATCAGCACAGAGCCCCATGCAGGGTTTGAACCCACGAGCTGTGAGATCATGACCCGAGCTGAAGTTGGATGTTTACCTGAGCCACCTAGGTGCCTGTAAAGTTTATTTATTTTTGAGAGAGACAGAGAGCTAGTGAGAGTGAGTAAGGGAAAGGCAGAGAGAGAGAGAGGAAGACAGAGAATGCCATGAAGGCTCCACACTGTCAGTGCAGAGCCTGACATGGGGCTCGAACTCACAAACTGAGATTGTGACCTGAGCCAAAATCAAGAGTTGGATGCTCACTGACTGTGCCATTCAGGCGCTCTGGTCTAAAGCACTGAATTTTCATTAGAAAAAAAGTAGTCCTCCTGGACTAAACTTCTTTAAGGAAGTACACATGTGGCTGTTTTCTGAAAGATCAGGGTTATTTCTGCTCCAGCATTTGCTAGTGGACTTCTATTTTCTTTGCTCTTATCTTCCATTTGAATGACAGACCTCACACTAATAATTTAGAAAGATTAGTCTTGTTTTTTTCTGTCTGAGGCTTGATGGAGCAACACGAGCAAGCTCTGTTAAGACCAAAGTCTGCACTGTAAGCTCATATTCACCCTCTCCAGCCTTGAAGCCACCTTGTGGCACCTAACAGCTATCCTGTAAATCTCTGTTGTAGAACTGAGTGGAGTGTGCATCTGTCTCACCCACTGGAGAGCTCCTGAAGGGGAGGGAGCCCTCAATGTCTGCATAGGACCTGGCTCAGGTGAGATGCTCAAGTGTTTGCTGAGTTGGGTGGTCCCAGTTCAGTGGGGATCTGGTGCGACACACCTTACCAGGGCATAGATTGGGGTGTAAATTCTGGGTTCTTTATGTGTTCACATCTGCTTCGTGGGAGCTATGGCTCCTGTTTTCTTATGTGACCTCTTTTCCTTACTTGTGACCTTGGGGGCTGAACTATTAATTATGTGTAAGCTAAAAACACAGAATTGTCTCTAGGAGCTGTTATAGAACAGCCTGTGCTAACCACTTAAGGCCAGTTATGTGCTCAAAAAGGTGCTGTGAGGGGTATAATCCAGGTTGAAATTGGATTTCCCATTGAAACAGTACCTAATGGAGGGATTATGGTACTAAACTTTTCCTGAAAATGACAAGTGTGACATTTCACCAACTATCACAGCACACTTACATAAAGTCCTAGGCTTTGTACCTGCCACACTTTAGTGATTGGATGGTGAGGCAAGAATGAGACAGTAGCCCTGGGGCCACAAAGAGTCCTTTGGAAGACTCCTGGGAGAGGGGCTGGGCCTGACAGGAGCAGCTAGAAAGAAGACAAAGAAGGGGATGCACAGAGCAAGAAGGCCCTCAGAGGCTGGGTCATGGAAGACGGCCAGCGTGATGCTGATCGCAGGGGCCACCAGTTGCTATTCTGGACATAGCCAGCAGAGTTGGGCCCCCCCCCCGAGGACTTGTGTCGTTCTTAGACCAAGAACTACCCACTAGTCATGATTTGGTGAAGCCAAGGACTACCAATGGCCATTAGACCACAGGATACCAGAGCAGGGAGTACCGGGAATACATCTAGGCTGATCCCACAGCTTCCAATTCTGTAATGAGGGAATTGAGGCCCAGAGAGGTCACATGTTTATCACAGGTCAAAATAGTAATTTCCTTGTGATAACATCTGATTAGTAATGTGTTTTCAAGGGTTTGTCATGTGTAAGAGGCTGAGTTATGTTTGGCAGACACATGGGTGGGGAGGGGCATACATAGAAATGGAAAAGGGCTATTCACCAGTATATACAGGACTGAACTCTTTGATATTAAAGTAGACAACTCAGAAAGAAGGAAGTGATGGTCTGTTTTTTCCACAGGAAATTGTGTGTGTACCTGTTTTCTCCCTTCACTTGGGCAGCCACAGGGCATTTCCAGAGACAACCATTCCTCACATGAATAGGAGATACGAGACTCTTGGTCTCCCACCTGCTTTGGGTGCCCAGCACCATTCCAGCAACTCCCCCCAGCCTCCAAAAAGACCTCTCCAAGTCCTCTTCCTTCCCTTTGGTGGTCCTTCCATACCTGCCCCCTACCTTCACCTCTATCCCCTTATTCTTGGAAGAAGTTTCTACCAAAAGGGAGACACTGAGGATAGATACCATTTCCTCACCTGTTCCCCCATCTGCATACCTGCTTCCAACTCCTTTTGCTCAGTCCTCTGGATGCATTTCTTCTTTCAAGTGCCATCAATTGAGTTTTCTTCAGGTCTCCAACATCCTTTTCTCCTTTGGCACCTTCATGTCAACAGCAACCTGACTCCGGCCAGAATCCTCTGTCCTGTTGACTTTTCATAGCCAAGAGTTTAGAAAGACATACATTCTCTCCTCTTCCTGGCTGCTCATTCCGCTCATTCCAAGGAGGCGCATGCCCCCAAATCTGATAGATGCTTTTCAGTTCCTACGTTTATTTGCCCCTTTTCACAAAGGGATTGAGGTATAAGAATACATGCAAGATGAGAAATTATGAATCGTTAAAATAGCCTTAGGGAAAGTGTAATTCAGAATGTTAAGTCAGACAGAAAAATAACATGAAATACTGTATCCCCCCATTAAAAACTCAGGGAGTAAAAAACAAAGTACAATTTGGTAGAAGCAATTTTTCTTACAGTTGTTGGTATGTGTAGTGGATTGGATAGTCCCTCAAAAGATGTATGCAAGTCTTTACCCTGGTACCTATGAATGCAAACTTCCTTGGAGATGAAGTCTTTGCAGACATAATTAAGGGTCTTGGGATAGTATCATCTTGGATGTAGGGTATGCCCTAAAGTTGCCACACACAGAAACAGAGAAGGTGGAGGCAGAGATTGGAGTTATGCATCTACAAGGTAAGAAACACCAAAGACTGTCTGTCAACTGCCACCAGGATCTAGGAAGAGAGGTATGGAATGGAGTCTCCCCTAGAGCATCAAGGAACCAACCCTGCTGGCATCTTGATTTTGGATTTCTGGTCTCTAGAAGTGTGTGTGTGTGTGGGGTAAATCTCTGTTTGTTGTTTAAGGCCATCTGGTTTGTGGTGATTGGTCACCACACCCCGAGGAAACTACTATGGGGTGCACCCTTGCTGTTTTGTCCCTCCATGCCTGTACCAACATGGTGCCTTCTCTTTGAAGGACTCTCTCCCCTTTTGTTAACCAGGACAATCCCCCCCCCGCCCCACACACACACTCCCATGTTAACCAGAACACTTTTATTCTGCTATGAAGAGTCACTGGAGGTCCTGGGCAGAAAAGATCAGCCCAGACTCCCTGGACTCTTCCCAAAAAGGCCATTCCATATCAATCCCTATACTCACCTGTATGACAAATTCTACGTTTTTGTGTTTGTGTTTTTAATTGCTTTTCAGTCCTTGAGGCTTGGGATTTCTCTTTATCAAGTCTACCTCAAGCAAGAATACTACAGGAACAAAGAAGGTCAACATCAAACATTTGTTGAGTAAATAATTCAGGAGACAATAGGATTACCAAAGAGAAGAGGATTAATGTTATCTGTGGTGGTCATAAAAATGGAATGAGATCTTCTGTGCAGAATCGACAGAATAGGTAAAGCATGAACTGTCCAGGGCCTGGTCTTCCATCCAATGGGACCGGAAGGGTGAAGAGAAAACAGGAGAAAGAAAAGGGGTGAAGACTACAAAAGATCAGGCTTGAAAGGCTCTGAATGTTAGGCCAGGAAGTTACACTTGAGCCTGTGAGCCATGCTGGTGCAATTACTACCTTCTCCCAGGCCTCAAAAGTTGGACACTTGCCTTGTAATCAGTCTTCTTAGCCTTGCAGGAGCAAAGCAGGCAACAAAATAAGATGGTCCATGGACTACAGATCCATGGCCTTGCTCAGTTTTTTTCAGAATATTTCCAATTCAGTGAAAAAAACATTAAAATATTTCCAGTACATTATAAATGAAACCAGTGTTTTTTTTTTTTTTAACATATGTATACAATTGTGACCACAATCAAGTTTCCTTGTGCCCCTTCTAACCCTTTCCAAGCATGCCCAACCCCAGGCAATTATGGATCTGCTATCACTATAGATTTGCATTGTTCATAGTATTCCACCATGAATTTTACATTATTGGGTACTATATAGTCTTGTATTCCTATAAATACTCTTGAGCTTTGTTCTTGGAATTGGTTTTATTGGAAACAGTTTGATTCTATCAGGTCTTGCTTTTAAGTTAGTTAGGCAGAACCAGAGAAGAGTTTAGACCAGGGCTAACTTTCCCCATCACCAAGGCACAGACTCTCCTGAGTACTGTAGTCAGTGCTGCATCAACTGTGAAGTTTTCCACTCTGACTGGTGAGAACAGAGGTGGTTCTCGGCACTGTGAGCTCCAGGTTTCCTCTAATCCTTTCAGTTGTTTTCCTCACCCACGTGCGCTGACCAGTACTCAGCCCAAGGCTGGAGGGCGACCGTCTGCAGATCTCCGGGTTCTCTCTGTGCAGCTCTCTTCTCTCTGGTAATCCAACCTGCAAACTCAAGCCACTTTGGCTTCTCCAGGCTCCCGGCTCTGTTTCCTTAATGCAGGGAGACCACCAGGGCTTTCCCTTCTTGCTCCATAATCTGGAAACCTCTCAGAAGTCATCTGGGGTAACCACATGGCACCCCTCTTTGGTCTGCCATCTCTCAAAGTTCCTTGTCTGATCCTTGACTAATCTCCAGTATCTTGCAAACTGCTCCATAGGTTTTTTACATGGATACAGAATAGAGAGTGAATTTGGTCCCTGTTACTCTAGACTTGGCTGGAAGTAGAAATTCCTGAAACTGCTTTTGAGGACTGTGACAAATTCTGCAATAAATTGGATCTTCTGTACCGTTATGCTGTCTCATTGTATATATGGGTACCTCAAGCTGATGAACTGTTATTGAGAAAATGGATACATATAATAAAGGTGCATTTTTCTGCATTGAAAAGTAATTTAAGAAATTATTCTCACATTAAGACTGTTAAGTATACTTTTGTGGAGAGGACTGTTCTGAGACTATGGTTGTAGCAGATGACATTGGGTTTTGCTCACATCCCTGTGTCTCTCTCAGGGGGCTGTCCACTAGCTGCCAAATCCACTTTGGGTGCACAGAGAACCAGATGACTGAGAAAGGCTCCTGAGGGCAGCTCTCAAACAATGACTGATTTATTTATTATTATTACAATTTAACAATAATATTTTATTTAAATATTTAAATTTTATTTTTGAGAGGGAGAGAGAGAGAGACAGAGAGCAAGTGGGGAAGGGGCAGAGAGAGGAGACACAGAAACCAAAGCAGGCTCCAGGCTCTGAGCTGTCAGCAACGACCCCAACATGGGGCTTGAACTCATGAACCTGAGCCAAAGTTGGATGCTGAACTGGCTGAGCCATCCTGGCGCCCCAACAATGACTGATTTAAAGGAAAACAAAAAATCACACACAGACAGACAGACACACACACATTTAGCGCCTTTGGCCTTGATCAGGGCAACTTGGTGTGTGGCCTACACCATCTCTAGTGCTCCCTTTGGATCTGAACAGGACTTAAGGCATCTGGCTTGGATGCCTTCTTCCCTGTCTCACTTCCCCATTCCCTTACTGGGTTTAACTGGAAACACCTCCTAGTAAATGAGTTTAAGAAGTGATTTATCTCACAACTGTTAAGGTGGGTATATACAATGTCCATTGTATAAATGTACCAGCAACTTCAAGTTGTTCTCTCTGGATAGAGCCACAGTGAAACAGCTTCATCACGTGAAGTGATTCGTTGCATGGCACACATAATAGATGGTGTCTTCCAATGGATGGTGCTTCTCTGAATGTTAACCTAAAGTTAATCCCAAGTAAAACCTAAAGACCTATGCTGGGCCTGGGTCCTGGTGATGGTTCCTACAACCTGACCTTCTTACCCAATCAAATGTTCCACTAGATAATCTGCAATTCTTTCCTTCCCCACCAGCTGACTCTTAGTTCTCACACCAGAATTATTTATCTTGACAGAACTTCTACCCTCCTGGTGCCCTGCTTAGATCTGTTTCCCAGATATCCTAGTGATTCCCCTCAGTCAGCGGCATCTCCAGTGGCCCTGTTCTTCCGTAAAGTGGCCCAAAAGGTCTGTAGACCTTCATGCCATGGAGCTAGCAGTCCTTATTTTAGATGAATGGGACATGTTCCACCAAACCCTCAAATACTGGCGTAGCCTCATCAAAGTCCAAGCCTTGTAAGAGAAGGATACATCTGGCGTTTGCTCTCAGATATGGCATGCAACCTGAATTTCCCCTTCTTGTCAGCAGAATTACTTTTGAGAGGGGAGACACTTTGGGCTGGACAATTCTTCATTATGGGGAGCTGTCCCGTGTTTTACAGGATGTTTAGCAGCATCCCTTGGCCTCTAGTCACAAGATGCCAGCAGTACCTTCTAAATGTGAAAACCAAAAATACTAGTATCAGGGGATCAAGACAGCTATGAAGGAATGAATGAAAGGAGCTCTCTCTTTTTTGTATGTTATCCTTTGTTGGCAGAATTTTCAGTTTTTTCCTATGAGAGGTTTCTCTCCATATCTTTTATCCACAGATTATTGATATATAAATTAATCGTGCCTCTACTCAAACAAAGCATACATCAATCTTTTCACTGTAGCACTAACAAATAATGTTTCATTGCTCATCAGAAAGGCGAAGGGAAAAAAAGGAATGACCGTATCCTATTACTATGGGAGTGGGGAGATGAACACTCTCACACACTACCCAGAATGTGTAAGTGACTGGGCAGTCTATGACTTCTTGGGAATGTAATTTGGCAATATGCATTAAAATGTGCATGAAATATATGCATATTTTTTAGACCCACAAATTCTATTTTGTCACAACAGAGTAATCAGAGAAGATACAATGTGCATAGGATTTTTAATAATAATTAAAATGAGAAACAACCAATATGTTCAACAGGAAGCTGATTAAATTATGGGATAGCCATATAACAGGAAATCATGCAGCCATCAAAACTGATAGTGTAGGCAAATATATGATTAGAAAACCAGATTTTCACAATGAATTAAGTGAAAAAACAGGTTACAAAACAATGTATATATGTATAGAAAAAATATGGAAGGAGGGACACTAAAAATTTTAACTCTATTTTTGGGTGTAAGAATCAGGTATGATTAAAAAAATTTTACCCTTTAACATGAATATGTAATCCTGTGCAACAAAAATAGAGACTAAATAGGTACTGCCAATGGCATAGTCCACGAAAGCAGGACTTGGACCTGGGAGAACTGAGAGAACAGGAGACGGTCTCTATTCTAAGAATGCCAAAATGAATCCACCTCCAACCCAGGAAAGAAGCCACACAGGCTGCTGTAATCCAAGCAGGGCCAGAGACAAGAGGTGTTCAGGCTTCTCCAACTTAGCAACTCAACAGATTCTTCTTGTTTGGGACACTTGGTTTTCTTCTCAATTGTGTTTACTCATTTGAAGTATTGTTTGCTTAACTGTGGAATCTCTAATGTATTTTAAGCTCCCCATTTTTGCATGGAAAGTTAGTGTGTGAGTCCCTGACCGACTCTAACTGAACACTCGGTGTAAAAGGCGGGTGCCAACGCAACAAAGAGGAAATGGAGCAGAAGGTCCTCGGTGTTTCTGCGCTTTCCTTCCCATCGTAAAGCCCACAGGTAAAGTAGCTCAGCTGCCTTTCCTAACTGCATACAGATGCATGGACCTGAAGGATAAATTATATCCTTACATGCTTGTCTAATAAAAAAAATTGGGGGGAAGACAGGATAATGTGCAGAAAGAAATGGAAAAAGAGAGCTTTATTTCTTCCATTCTCCAAACAATCTATGTATGCAAGAGCCTAAAGAATAGCAATCCCCTCTCTGAGTGGAAGATGCCCTTGCGTCTGAAGGAATGCTCGTCCCACGGCATCCACCATAAGCCATGCTTGTCCTAGGTCTTAATGAAGAATAATACCATTTATTTGAAGACTTACCACTTTATGAAGCCATTTTTCATGGCTGTCACTTTTCGCAGGGTGTTAAAAGACTCGGGCCACTTACCTGAGAGTCAAAACAAACCCAGCTGATGCTAGGAAGCCACGAACCAGCACACAAAGAACACTTACACTCTGCTGAGAGCAGGGCGGCCACAGGGAGGGCAGTGCACTAAAGACGGTGCAGCCACGATTTACGCTGAAGCTGTTTCAGTGTGAGGAGACTCTCCTCGTCCCCCCAGAAGGTAAGAGAGCTGCCGCCGCCAGATACACAGCAGTTCATGTACTTCACAAAGGGGGAAACACAAACGTAAGAATCTAACATCAAATGGCCCGGGTTAACTGACTCCATCAAAATGCAACAAGGGCATTTTGAGCCCAGTTTCTGGAGGTTTTATAACTCTAGTGACTTGTCCAACCCATGCACGCCCTCTGTCACCCAAACTCCCGGCCTTTTTACATAAGTGACAAACTTATTTACTCTGTTTCAGATATTTTATTTTTCTTATTCTAACATTAGGCTTTGGTAAGTACAAAAATTCACAGGTACAAAAATTTCTGTATAGTCTTGTGGTAATTAAAAAACCCGTGAAAACAGAACAACTTTTTAATTTGGGCAGTATCTGTCTCTATATGTCCAAGTGACAGTCTTCTTGAAGTGTGGCTGTAAAAATGGTGAAAAGTATTGCACTGTGACTATGTTACAATAATGATTCTTTTTCACTTGTTTCGGGAAATCTATGTCACGAAATTTACAGTGGATGGATTCCTTATTTGTATGTTGTTAGAGACCTGTGTCTCTGCCTCTTCAGGGCTTCAGTAAGGACACCTTCTTCTTTCCACCTCTGGTGCTCTGACCATCGGGAGATTAGGACTCCAGCTTCAAGAGCAAGGAGAGCTCGATTTAGATGTGTGGCTATTAACCCTTTCCAATGTTAAAAAAAAGTAATGCTGAAAAAGAGATGAATTTTTCATATTAGCATTAATTTCTCTTCCTGCAAGGATTTAATTTTCATACTCCCACGGCAGATAACTTATATTGGATGATCTTTTACTTTTTCAAAATATTTTAAAAACTTTTTCTTGAAAAGATTACTTCTCATCCCTAGGATTCTGAGTAAAAATGACATACGGGAACAGGGGAAGTCCACGTACATCTGTTTTTTGTTTTTTCCTCCTATCCTAATAACCTGCTGCACACAGAGAACGGAGATCTCCATGGTCTTTGTTCAGCAGTTTCAGGTATGGCTGAGATTACAAACAGAACAAAAAAAAGTTCACTTTATTTAATCACAGATAATAAGGAGATCGCCATGACGTCACAGGCATGAAGACCAGACAAACACTGGAAAGCCAAATCAGAAGCTGTCTCACAGCTTGGACTTTTTTTTCCTCTGCTTAATGAGAAATAGATTATCACTGCCATCACCCTCCAGGGAGCTCTCCTTTTTCTTCTGCTTGCCCCGCTTGCCCTCTCTGGGAAGCCTGTCTTCTCTAGGCTTGTGGTGATGTGACGAGTGGTGGAAGGACTTGGGAGCCTTCTGGCTCTTGAAGGTGCCAGAAGAGTGGAGTTTCGGGCCCCTGGGGAAGTCCTCCTCCAATTCCTGAGCCCTGTCAGCCTTCCTGTGCTTCTCACGCCCTTTATGGCTCCTGCTCAATTCTTTCTGGGTTTCTTTCTTTTCTTGAGGCCACCTGCTGCTTCTCCAGGAGCCATGGCTCTTCCTCCTGCCATGGTGGGACCTCTTCTCTGCTGCTTCTATGTGAGGTCTCTTGAACTGCCTCGGAAAATCCCCATTTTTCTGGAGTTCTGGAAAATAGAAGAAAAGTATTTCTGCATATTCAGCAGCCAGACAGCCCATGCACAGCTTACAGCGGTCTGTAAATAACTCAGCGGACAGGGAAACTAGACAATGAAATGTGTTAATGACTGGACATTCTGAAGAGCCATTACTAAGGTAAAAATCACTTGCTAAAAATTATATGGTTATAGTTCTGTACTTCTGATTGCTAAAAATGGAAAATATCCAGAAATCCAGTGATATGTATTCTATTCAATACAGTTGCACTAGGTTGAATGATAGAGATGAAGACTAGTAGATGAAAGCAGTAATCATCTCAGCTTTGTAAAGAAAAGTCACATCTGACCAATTCGAGTCCTGGCGGGGATAAAGAAACAGCCTCTGACGATAAAGTGAAACAAGATGTATAAAATGGCCTTTTAACAGTCTCATGACATTTCAATCACCCTCTGAAGATAAAGTCTGGCCACTGTACCTATACATGGATGCCAAACTGGACAGATTATTCCTCCGGAGCAGACATCACTGGCCTGGAGAGCACACACATGTGTGTACCTCAGACGTTTTGGTGCCAGATCTGGTGTTAACATTTTATCAGGACGTGGTTCTCTTTTACTATAAGTGTTTGATGGTCATGATTCTGATGGGGTAAGTGAGAGATGAGGTTTTAAGGATGAAAACTAACCTTGAGAGATTAAAGAAGTGGTCAATAAAAAAAATAGGATGGGGGCGCCAGGGTGGCTCAGTAGGTTGAGAAACCGACTTTGGCTCAGGTCATGAGTTCACGAACCGTGAGCCCACTTTAGATCCTCTGTCTCCCTCCCTGCACCTCACCCTCTCCCTCAAAATAAAAATTAAAAACAGGATGAAATGCAAAATAACATATTTAGGGGACAAAAAAGTGAATTCTAGGATACAGAGCAAAGGTAATTACTTATAGACTTTAGCATGAAATATTTTTTTTTCTAAAAGAGTTTATTTTTGAGAGAGAGAGAGCAAGATGGGGAGGGGCAGAGAGAGGAGGAGAGCATCCAAAGTGGGCTCCACTGACAGCAGCGAGCCCGAGGTGGAGCTCAAACTCACGAACTGTGAGATCATGATCTGCGCTAAATTGGATGCTCAAACGACTGAGCCGCCCACGTGCCCGAAAATTCTAATGGATCATAGAGAACTTCAAAGTAGCCACAGGGTTACCAATATTACTAGTTTAAAGAGACAACAAATAGTTTTCCTAGCATTATAAATGTTATAAACACTCATTACAGAAAACCCGTGAAATATAGAAAAGTATTAAAAAAAATGGCAGCCATAATCTTTTAATTCAGAGGTGACACTTTGGTGCACTACTTTTTTTTTTTTTAATTTAATTGCCTAATCAATATCTTCATGTACTATAATCTCTAAATATAGTTGAGATAGAATTTATATGGAATATAGTATGTAAAATATGCAGGAGTTGAAAATAATTCCTTTTGAAAAAGACCTTAAGTCAGAGAGAGTCGGAGAGAGTTGGGGGGGGGCGGGGTGGAGAAAGAATAACAAGAAGACTAAAAGAGTTACAAGATACAGGTCAACTTGAAAAGTACAGAACTATTTCATCCTGAAAGCAAGAAAAGTAATTTAGTAAACCACTGTTAAACTTAGTAAACCACAGCACAAAAGAAATAGAAAAAAGTAGGCCTGAATAATACAATAAAAGAACTTCATGTTAGCAACGGTCACTAGAGAAATCACAGAAAGTGGCCGTGGACCTGGAGCTCTGCTGCAACCATGGATGATATGAACAGACTTCTCTGGGGGAAGCTGCAAGAATCACCTACCAGGGAAAGCTTTTCTTTCCATGAAAAATACTAGAGACATACAAATGGAAAAAATTGTCGCCAAACAGAAAAATCTGAAAAAAAGAGCCTTTAAAAACTCTGCATGCCAGTATGGATAGAAGTATTTTCAGGACATTTTCTAAAATGGTCATGATGTCAAAAAATGTTTAGTGTGAATAGATCATAATGCAGGGTTTGTGAAGTGGGTGCCTGGTTATGGGAGATCAAGAGAGTTCAAGAGAGTTCTGGTTTCTATGGTAATTATTTAAAATCATTTTCTGTGCTAACCAATGGCACTCAAAGCAGGCAAAGACCGTGCAAAAGATATTTAGGAACTACTGCAAAGGTAATCTCACAAGAAGTCAATAACATACCTTTCACTTTTCGTTTTATTCTCTGTTCTCTCTCCCGAATTTCGTATTTGTCATCATAGTAGTAGATGAATGGAGATGTTGGAAAGGTCTGGTTAAACATTCGTCTTTCTGTACATTCCTGCAAGTTGTTTGAAATTGTTTCAAATTAACAAATTTGAAATTAGGATGTCACAAGGGCACTGCTCAGACAACCATACTGGAAGATCACAAACCACCGTGGTTAGAGTCCCACATCATGGATACCCCACGCCGAGGCTCAGGATGCGGTCCTGCGGGGGGTGCTCAGCCAAACCGACATCCAATCACACCCAACTGTGCTTACAGGCTTGTTTCAGGCTTGGATTTTCTTTCCTTATTTCTTTACCCATGGAAACCTTCTTGTCTTTTTTCAGTCTTCCCTGCCAAACCCCTCCCCCAGTCTGAGTTAAGAGCAATGGGGGGCTGGGTCTCCACTGAACTTGCTCTGTTCCTCTGTTAAAGGCCTTATTTTATTTGGTCTTACATTGCATTAGATCTTTGCTTGTCTATGTCTTCCAATAGCCTTCCATCAAGTGCTTCTCCTTTCATATTTTCACCCTAAATGTGGGTGTAAATTCTTAGCCCTCTGCTCTTTTCCACCCAAATGGTCTGCAAGCTTATTTTAACCCAACACTAACAATGGCAGTGATTCTTATGGTGGGGAGCAGGATGGCGGTGGTAGCTTAGGTCTACCTGAAAATGCTCCCAGGTAGTTCTGAAAACACTCCAAAGGAATCCTCTCTTCTCTTTCCTTTCCCTGCTCAAGAGGAGATCGATCACTCCTTTTTCTCTAGGTCAGCTTCCCACTTGCATGACTCTGACTTTCCTACCTCTGCTACTTCCCACATCCTCATCCTTGGCCTGAGCCATGTTCAATTTATCATGATCTGTTGACATATATCCATTCAGCATGTCTGAGACCAAATTTTCTTTTCTTTGAAAGAGGTTTCCCTTTGGAACATCCTCATTTCTGTCTTCTGCCATCTTGCCTAAAATGTATTTTATAAATGTTCAATTCTTCTTAGCTAGGTATTGAAGAAACTTAGAATACCTCGTAGGAAGAAAGTATGTGAAATAGCCACATAAAACTTAGCTGACTTATCCTAACATTGGCATAGTATGTTTGACTTGTAATTCTAAGATATTTGACTGAGCTGGCAGCCACACACTTAGTAAGAGCATAATTTGCAGAGTTTAAAGAATTATGAATCATTCTAAATATACACTTAAGTATAGAAAATAAAGTAATGGAAATCTGTACCTACCATTAGACTTTACCAAATCACAACACTTTTACCTTAATTTACTTCAGTTTTTGCCCCAAGAACTGAAGCATTAATAATACAATTGAAATCCTCCGTGTAATCCTCCTTCCCATTCTTCATTCATCTCCTTCCCTTTCCAGAAGTTGCCACTGTCTTTAAGTTGGTTCCTGCCATTCTCATACATTTTATAGTCTTACTACTAAATTTGAAGCATTCAGACTTCATAAAAATGGTATCATTCTATAAATATTTTGAAGTGGCTTTAGGTTATAACAGCTTCACAGAATACATTGGGTAGTATTCTCTTGGATGATGTTTCTGAATAAAGGTTTGGTAAAACTTGACTATAAAACTAACTGGGTCTGACATATTTCAGGGGAGAATTCTGATGATTAATTTTTTAGTGGTATTGGTTCATGGAGGCTTGTTCTTCATTTTGGTTAATATTTTTTCTAGAGAATTGTTTCTTTTATGATTTTGAACTTTATTAAATACAAGGTTTATTTAAAGTTTGTATTTGTTTATAATTGAAAAAATTACTGTATTTTAAGTTATTAACACTTTTTATTCACTATTTACTTGTACCTTTTCTTTTTATTTGAGTAGTTTTTTCGGAAGTCTTTTCTTTTGAAAAGAAAATGTTTTCAAAGAACCAGCTCTTGGTTTTGTTGATGCTCTTAATTTTGTTTTCTATTTCAGTAATTTTGGTTCTTTTTCTTTTTTGTACTGTTTTTTTTCTTTTTTTAATTTTTTTAAGGTTTTTATTTATTTCTAGGAGAGAGAGAGAGAGACAGCGTGAGCAGGGGAGGGTCAGAGAGAGAGGGAGTCACAGACTGAAACAGGCTCCAGGCTCTGAGCTGGCAGTCAGCACAGAGTCCCACGCGGGGCCCGAACTCACGAACCGTGAGATCATGACCTAAGCGAAAGTCGGACGCTTAACCGACTAAGCCACCCAGGCGCCCCAGTAATTTTGGTTCTTATCCTTATTATTTCCTTCTTCCAACTATCTTTAGGTATACTGTGTTAGTGACTTTCTGGGATCTTTTTGGAATATTTTGGATCCTTAAGTTATAAGACAAACCTAAAGAATTATACACCTACATACATACATATATATTTATTTATTTATTTAGGCTTCATGGCCAGCATGGAGCCCAACGTGGGGCTTGAACACATGATCCTGAGATCGAGACCTGAGCTAAGATCAAGAGTTGGACATTTAACGGACTGAACCATTCAGGTGCCCAAAAATTACTTTTATAAATCACTATCCATGGTGGCCCTAAATTTCCAGAAGAAAGGGCACTCGTGAAAGATTTGGGTCTCAGATTTTGCTATAGTTTGAATGTTTGTGCCCATTCCTCCCATCTCCCAACCAGAATTCACTCCCAAGATGATGGTGGTATGAGGTAGAGCCTTTGGGTGGTGATTACATTTTAAGAATGGAGCTCTGACGAATGAGATTCATGTTCTTATAAAAGAGACCACCCCACAGAGCTCCCTAGTCTCTTCTACCATGTGAGGACACAGCAAGAAAGTGTCATCTGTTAAAAGCAGCCGCTTGGAGCACCACAGTGGCTCGGTTGGTTGGTTAAGCATCCGACTTCAGCTTAGGTAATGATCTCATAGTCCGTGACTTCAGGCCCCACATCAGGCTCTGTGCTGACAGCTTAGAGCCTGGAGCCTGTTTCAGATTCTGTGTCTGTTTGTCTCAACCAATCTCTCTCTCTCTCTCTCTCTCTTTGCCTCTCCTCCAGTCACACTCTGTCTCTCTCTCTCTCATCAGCCCCTCATCAGACATCAATTCTGTGGTGCCATGACCTTGGGCTTTCCAGCCTCCAGAATCTAAGAAATAAATTTCTACTGTTTACAAACCACCCAGTCTATGGTAGCTTGTTTACAGTGGCCTAAATGGACTAAGAGAGATTCTAACCATAAGCTATGAACAGCAAACTACAATTACAAAAAGGTACTAAAGATATTGATACACTCCCAGCACTCATGCATACTTTCACATGCTCACTCCTGGAGCAGTCCCTCTGTACAGTGACTACTGTTTCCTATGGCAGTTTGTAGTCGGCCTGAAGTGGAGCTGCTTAGGACCGTCCCCACCTCTCCACCTAGACAGTTGAGTGCAGTTCGGGAAGGGCGGTGCCACAGTCACCTTCAAATTCCTTTTACAGCAAGAGGCTGTTGAGTAACATCTACAGGGCTGTATTTCTGAAACTGAAAGGGAGGGGCCCTCAGACATCTTTAATCATCTGCACAGCCTTCTATTTGGATCCTGTATGGTCTAGACTGGTGTGGCTATACAGAGCTATACAGTACCATAAATATTTTCCAAAGCTAAATGTAAATTATATTTTGATTATCCACATCGCTGGTCCCCTCCATTAGCACAGACAATTGATAGCTGGCTATATAATTTATCTACAATTCTGGATTAGCCACACCACTGATCTTCTTCATTAGTATGGATAATCTAGAATTCTTCATCTATGGCAGCGATGAGGCTGCCAAATTTGCTTTATTATAAATTAAAAACTATCTAAATCTAGATTTCCGGGATAAATTCCAAATGTTTTTAATATATTTCCTATCTACATTAGCAGGACTGACAAGTAAGCAGTATGTGTCCAACTCTAATTGTTTTTTCTTAATTGAACAAACATAAATGCAAAATTACACCCTTTTGCTTTAAAGAGGTCAGCAAGCATAAACTGTACATCTGTGTCATTCGTGTGGCAGTGGAATACTTATGTGAATATGTTTCCTAAACAGTGTTGGCAACATCTGGATTTTGGCAACAAGATGAAATGCACAAAAGTGGGAAAAGATCTAGAGCTGGTAATTTTGTAAGAAAAAGTATTCTTTAACAAAGTTTTCAGTGTGTGTTCTATGAAACTGAAGTATGTATGGGTCTCTCCATCCCTAGCACCATTCTATGGATTTGTTCACGTTGGAAACAGCATTAAAATGTCAGGACTGAGAAGTCTCCCCATACAACACTTCTTTGCTTTGGAGATAAAGAAACTGAAGACCAGAATGGGCTGTTCAAGTCACATGGCGAAGTCAGTACCAAAGCAAAAACCAGAACTGAGGATCAGAACTTCATCCTAGCTTTCGTATTGTAATCCTTCACTCCGTGGTCCTGCTGCCTCAGTGTGGAAGAAAAACTTCACCTGTTGGTGAACTGTGTCTCTCCCTTTGCCGAAGAGGTCCAGGCTCAAGGTCTGGATGAGGCACCGTGGTCAGAATTCAAGGTGTGACTCCCGTGAGTCACAAAGTGCAGCAAGCACTCACCCACCCCCTCCCCGTCCCACTGCTCACAGCCCTACTCATTTTGAGGACTCTCTACCCCCTGAATGCTTTCCACCTCCTGTCATTAGATTTGATTTCATTTTAGTTTATTTTGGTTTGCAAGCTGTTAGAAGGCTACCAGGACTGTATTTCTCCATACAGATTTTCCACTTCTTGTGCAACTGCCTTTCTTCCTCTGCCCTAGGATTCCCAGAGTGCAGGAGAGCTCAGAGTCTATGCTTACTGCATCCTGCCTCTGGGATGAGCTGCTGCTGTTTCTACTTAATCAGACAACTGGCTAGGAGACTCCCTCCCTTCTCACAGTAACAGATTTCTTCTGCTTCGACACTCCTGCACCTAAAACACACGAAGTTGGGCCCTTTTAGTTGGGGCTGCAAGTGTGCAGCTTGGATGGGGAATCTGGATGTTTGTGAGGCAGACAGGCTAGTCAGTGATACAGTACCTTTGTCTTTCCACGAGTGTCAGGGGTTTATATGTCAGTGATGAAGATTTATGTGAACACGGTATCAGGGAAAGCTGTCGTTCTCCAGCTACATAGAAAACTACATAGAAAATCTACAATCATGATTTTGGCCGTGTCAAAGTAATAGCAAACATAAGAACTCATGAGAAGTGGAACCATTTTAGTGACTACTTTTATTCCTGATTGATTTTATGAGCTCTGTATTTGTTTCAGCCTAACTTGTTCATGTATATTTAAAACAATTAGAAGAATGTGCTCTGACAGATCTCTTTCTGTGGTAGGGACAGGACAGAAGTGAATTGGTTGAAAATGCATTGTCTTACTTTAGGATGTGAGTTTATAAGAAAGGTAAGCATTCAGAATTACATTCTTTTTTTTTTTTTTTTTTTTTTTTGAGTTCATCTTTCAGCAACCGCTCAGAGAACAACAGAATGCGTTATGCCCAAAGGCTACTCAAACTTACGTGTCCATAATGGCCTTCTTGCCCACAGTTGTAGCAATACACTAAGACTGATTGTCCAGAAGGGGTCTTTGGCTTCTTGGGTGGTCCAGGTTTGGTCTGCAACGTAAATATTTGTGAGGGCTTATTAAATGTTAGAAAATAATTAAAACCTGATTGTTTCCCAAAGGGCTCTTTTTAGGTAAGAGACTCCTTAGAAATACTGCCTCCTAGAGTTTAGGACCTCGTATCCAGATGATTCTCTACGTTAAAATGCATAACATGACAATTCTTTTCCACTTCACATCAATACGTGCTTTCCTCTTCTTCGCTCCTCATTCCATTAGGCATTGTGCCCAGTGCTGTGTTAGGTATTAGGTATCTCAGAGAGAGAAGCAAAATAGGCTAGGAGAACATGACAGACATCTAAACAGATGATGACAGAAGATATAAACCTGTATAAGGTATTAATGGAGTGGCAAGGGGGACTCATCATTGGATGGGGAGGACGGAGTCAGAGCATGTTTATAAAACTTAAATTTACTTGTAAAGAATTGGATGTAAGTTGAGTGGAAAATCCTACGAAGAGGGGATAGCATGAACAATGTGTGAAACTAAGAAAGAGCATACATGGTCACTAAGTACAACATGCATAGCCAGCTATACTGAAATGAGTCTGGAGAAAGCAGGGCAAAAGAAGGGAAGGCCTTAATGTCATCTTAAAGAGCTTGGGGCTTATCTGGGCTTTTCCATTTTAAGTGTTTTTTTAAATATAGGAGCAGACTAGTTAGAATTTTATTTTGGAGAAACCAATTTGGCTTGTAGTTGTACGGGGCATGAATATGAACGGAAGGTTAGATGCAGTGTAAAAGGTGGCTGTTAGGAAATCCAGTGAGGTGATGAGGGTCTACACTATAAGAGTAACAAGGATAGGAAAAAGGGAATAGATTTGGCAAATACATGAGGTGATAAAACTGGTATCATTGAACATTGAAAAGACACAAGGAATGAAGGAAGAGAGAAATTGTAGTTTTCAGGTTTCTATGTTGGGTGCCAACACTTTGGTAGTAGTGCCAACAACTGTGTCAGAAACAGTAGGAAAAAAAAAAAAAGAGGAGCCAAATTAGAGAGAAAGATGATGAAGTCTAACTTGGCTGCTGTGTGTTTAGGTGGAGATGTCCATTAGGCAGCTGTATATGTAAGATTAAAGCTTAGGGAACAAGTGTGCACTAAAGATTAGTTCTGAATGAAATCTACTGTAAATAGTGGAGGCTAAAATGACTTGAGTGGACAGCATCACCATACCCAGTACGTACAGCGGTGAGCTCAGGATGGAATTCTGGGGAAAACGACATTTAAGGGGTAGATGGAAGAGCCTGGAAAAGGGACAGAGAAGGAAAGGTTAAAGGACGCAGAACCACAGGAGAATAAAACTCTTAGACCTTAGAGAGTAGTTTCAAGAAGGGTGAACTGATCTACAATGGAAAATACAGCAGAGGCTTACTGAGATTAGAACTGGGAAGCATCTGTTAGATTTGGCAATTGTTCGTGGATAACCTTACTGTGAGAATTTTGGAATTAGTGGAAAGGTAATAAAACCATAAAGAACAAGAAAATCATTCCCCACAGAAGCCAGGATGGTAGTTACTTCCAGGGGGGAGAAAACAATGCACAGAAGGTTTTGGGGTAGCCACAGTTTTCTACTTGAACACGGTGGTGTTATATAACTTGAGTGTGTGGGAAGTAACTAATGTACTAAACTGTGTATCTTTTGTGCATTTTTCAATATGTATCTTACATTGAACAGTAAAATATTTTTTAAAAAATTGAACAGAAGTGGATAAAAGGAGATGGCAGGTATATATTATTTTTTTTTAATTTTTAAAAAATGTTTTTATTTATTTCTGAGAGAGAGACAGCGTGAGAAGGGGAGGATCAGAGAGAGAGGGAGACACAGAATCTGAAACAGGCTCCAGGCTCTGAGCTGGCTGTCAGCACAGAGCCCAATGCGGGGCTCGAACCCACAAACCGTGAGATCATGACCTGAGCTGAAGTCGGATGCTTAACCGACTGAGCCACCCAGGCACCCCAGGTATATATTATTTTGAGAAGCATGAATAACAAGGGGCAGAATAAGGTAGAGCAACAATTAGGAAGGGGATTTGGTAGAGTTTGCTATTAGAATGAGAAAGAGATCTGAACATGTGAGGAAGCCAGTAGAGATGGAGGAGTTGAAAAAAAGCAGAGAAGGGAGAAGATACAGCAAAACCCCTGAGGTGGCAGGGGCTTTAAACAGAAGGAGTGGGGCACCTGGGTGGCTCAGTCGGTTAAATGTCCGACTTCGGCTCAGGTCATGATCTCATGGTTTGCGGGTTCAAGTCCCGTGTTGGGCTCTGTGCTGACAGCGAGCTCAGAGCCCGGAGCTTGTTTCAGATTCTGTGTCTCCCTCTCTCTCTGACCTTCTCATGCTCATGCTGTCTCTCTCTCAGAAATAAATAAAACATTAAACAAAAAAAATTTTAATAAAATTTTAAAAAAATAGAAGGAGAAAAATCTAATTGCCCTCCCACTCCACTTTTTTTTGGAGATTGGAAGAAAGAGCTGAGAATGGGAATATGCTTACATAAGTTTATTTCTTATTTATTTTTTAAAGTGAGCTCTATGTCCAATGTGGGGCTCGAACTCATGAACCTGAGATCAGGAGCAGCATGCTCCCTTGACTGAGCCAGCCAGGCAACATGCTTATGTTCTTTGTTGGGAAGCTTTAACAAATAGTGCGGTCTACCAACTAGGTTCATTATTATTGTTTAATGTGGCAAACTGGTGGCTTGTGGAGGTTTTATGTTCTTGACATGGGAAAATAATTTATAGGTTATAAAAATCTTTTTCAACTTTCCGTTTTTGTTTCCTAAAATGGAAAACTGGAGGATAATAGTAGCCTAAAAGAGCTTTTCTACTGAAAATGACTACAAATGCTACACAAAATGGAATTTATAATCTCTGCTATTATGAATTGGGATATAATAACTAACAAAGGTCTTATATTCTCTAATAAAGATTCGTGGTTCATGAATTAAGTAAGACAAACTAAAAGTCGTCAAGCTACAGTTTTGACAGGTGTGTACACAAGCATGTACCACTCACTCACTGCAGTGGCTCATAAATTTGTTCAGGTATAGAGCGCCAGAAAGACATGAAATTATTAAGCAGAAATTATTTTTCCATCTTTGTGTTACCTGATGTGACACAAAATTGCAACCATGAGTATACATGTGGTTTAAGAGAAAGAAATCATACCAAGAAATGTGTCATGGATGTGAAGGCAGAACACATAATGATTTGAGGGAGAAGTTGTCAAAAGCTACTGGTGGGTTAAATAAGATAAAGCCTATGAAATCCACTGGATTAGCAATTAGGAAGTTGCTGGCAACTGGACACCATTGTGAGCAGTTTATTTGAGGGGTAGGGATACAAGCCAGATTGTAATGGGTTTACTGTAAGTAGAAAGAACTGAAGAACAGAACACCAACAACTTTTTCAAGATGCCAGGTTGTGTACAGGAGAAGGGAAGGGGACAAGTAGAGCAGAACAAGTTCAAGGACGCCTCCATCAGTGATGTTTACCAGAGTGCTGAGCACATGGCATGAGCATATACATGCATTCTTTTATTAATTTATTCAAAAATAATTGAGTGCCTAATATATGCCAGATATCTTAGAATAGATTAGGTAACTGGGAAGTCAGACAAAAATCCCTGCTCACATCTCCCATGGTGGAAGACAGATAAACCAACAACACACACACACACACACACACACAATTATCAGGTAGTAATAAATGGCACACAGGCAATTAAAATAGAATTAAAGGAATTAAAGTCATTGGCAGTGACTTGAATTGAATTTTAGAGAAACTCTCACTGGGATGGTCACTTCTTGTGACAAAAATACCCCCAAGTATGCAGTGACTGGGGAACACAATCTAGGCCTCAGGCATGGGGACAGGGAGTGCAAACCCCTGAGATGGGATAATAGGGATACTAGACACTAGAACTTGGTATGGATGCAAACAGGGATTTCCTCACAGGAGAACTACTGGTAACCCCATGGCACTGCTGGTTTTTCCTTAGGAATACAGAACACGTGAAAGCCACACTACTGAACTCCTCAGTGGCTCTTTCCCATCACATCCTTTCAGAGTAATAGCCACTTTTATTTAATACTTCTACAGTGCTCCTGAGCCTCCTTTCCCCATTTCACCTTCTCATGCACAAAATTGATTATCATGTCTATTTTCTGCCTCCCCATTGCTGGAATGTAAGGTGCTGAGGTAAAAGATCTTTTAGTCCACTGTGTATCCCTATGCCAAGAATCTAGACTAAGTGTTGGTGAACTATGGCTGACAGGCTGAATCCAGCCCATTGCCTGTTTTGTACAGCCCAGAGGCAAGAATGTTTTTACATTTAAATGGTTAAAAAAAAAAAGGTATTTTGCAACACATGAAAATTCTATGAAATTCAAAATTCAGTGTCTGAAAATAAGGTTTTATTGGAACACAGCCAGGCACATCTGTTTACAGATTATCTAAGGTTACTTTTCTTCAATTGCATATATCACCAGTGCTTATCAGACATTTCTCCAAAGAAGACATCCAGATGGCTATAATCAAAAACACAAGAAGCAACAAGTGTTGGTGAGGGTGTAGTGAGAAAGGACCCCTCTTGCACTGCTAGGGTGAATGCAAACTGGTACAGCCACTGTGGAAAACAGTATGGGATTTCTCAGAAAGGTAAAGGTAGAACTACCCTATGATCCAGTTATCTATGGCTACTTTTCATGCTACAAGAACACAGTTATGACAGAGACCGTATGGTCAGCGAAGCTGAACTATTTACTACCTGGCTTTTCACAGAAGAAGTTTGCCAATGCCTAAATTAGAACAAAAAAGTACTCAAAAATAGGTGGTGAAGAAGTAGATTTTAAAGACTCCAAAATTTTATAGAGTGGAAATGAGTTATGGAGTCAATAAATGTGTTTAAAGTAAATTCGAACACTGAAAATCTCTGCAACGGGTTAAGACACAGAGCAGAACTTTTATGGAATTTCTTTGCATTATTTTATTGCCTATTTTTGAGAAATTACAGGTAGTCCTAATGTTGTTCCATCGGCCTGTGTCCTCTTTGCCCAGATAAACATGGGTACTCCTTCACCTCCTTCAAGTCTTGGCTCAAAGTTCATATTAGTAATGCTTTCCTGATCTTCTTTTTTAAGTCTGCCAGCTCCCTCCAACTGGTGCTCCCTACCCTGCATCACTGCTTTAAAAAAAAAACAACAAAAAACTCCATGTCACTCATCACATTTCCCATAATATATTTTGCTAGTTTGTTTTGTCTATCCCTCAACTTGTATTCCCAGGCAAGAAGGATA